>CM067086.1:64288984-64789948 GCA_034008185.1 Gorsachius magnificus
GGTTCAACAAGGCCAAGTGCCGGGTCCTGCACTTTGGTCACAACAACCCATGCAGCGCTACAGGCCTGGGGAAGAGTGGCTGGAAAGCTGCCTGGTGGAAAAAGACCTGGGGGTACTGATTGACAGCCGGCTGAATATGAGCCAGCAGTGTGCCCAGGTGGCCAAGAAGGCCAATGGCATCCTGGCCTGTATCAGGAATAGTGTGGCCAGCAGGAGTAGGGAAGTGATCGTGCCCCTGTACTCGGTGCTGGTGAGGCCGCACCTCGAACACTGTGTTCAGTTTTGGGCCCCTCACTACAAGAAAGATGTTGCCTTGCTGGAACAGGTCCAGAGGAGAGCAACCAAGCTGGTGAGGGCTCTGGAACACAAGTCATACGAGGAGCGGCTGAGGGAACTGGGGGTGTTTAGTCTGGAGAAGAGGAGGCTGGGGGAGCCCTGATCGCCCTCTACAACTACCTGAAAGGAGGCTGTAGCGAGGTGGGGGTCGGCCTCTTCTCCCTGGTAACAGATGATAGGACGAGGGGGAATGGCTTGAAGCTGCGCCAGGGCAGGTTTAGGCTAGACATTAGGAAAAACTTCTTCACCGAGAGGGTTGTCAGGCTCTGGAATGGGCTGCCCAGGGAGGTGGTGGAGTCCTCATCCCTGGAGGTCTTTAAAAGACGGATAGATGAGGTGCTTAGGGACATGGTTTAGTGGTGGGATGGCAGTGCTAGGTTAACGGTTGGACTCGATGATCTTAAAGGTCTTTTCCAACCGAGGTGATTCTATGATTCTAACCGAAGGGTCCTTTGAGAGACCAGGCAAGGTAGACAGCTGCTTAATTTCTTCTGCCTTCAGTGCAGCTATACCAAAAGCCCACTGGTACCCGTTTGGGTCCTTGAAGTACCCTCTCCTGAGGTAGTCTATGCCAAGGATGCACGGAGCATCTGGGCCAGTCACAATGGGGTGCTTTTGCCACTCATTCCCAGTTAGGCTCACTTTGGCCTCCAATACAGTCAGCTCTTGAGATCCCCCTGTCACTCCAGAAATACAAATGGATTCTGCCCCTATATGGCTTGATGGCATTAGAGTACACTGTGCACCGGTGTCTACTAGAGCTCTATACTTCTGTGGGTCTGACGTGCCAGGCCATCGAATCCACACAGTCCAGTAGACACGGTTGTCCCTTTCCTCCACCGGGCTGGAGGCAGGGACCCTCTAATTCTGACCACTGTTGCTCATGGTTTGTGTATATGAGTCAGAAGTTCCTCCATCACAATCAGAATTAAGATCAGCCCTTCTAGTCTGTCTGAAAAAAACGATGATCTACCCCATCTCTGGAAATTGGAGCAACAAGTTTCTTGGAAGAGCCCCCTTTTGTGTTTGTTTTTCTTTGCAACTCGTGTACTCGTGCCTCTAGGGTCGAGGTAGGTTTTCCATCCCATTTCCTCATGCCCTTTCCATGGTCACGCAGGTAAAACCATAGAGTTCCCCATGGTGTGTACCCTCAATATTCTTTTTCTTGAGCAGAAGGGCGCTTACTTCTAGTGGTCGAGATTCTGGTCTGTACAGGAGGGGAGTAGGACATACGCTTTTCGAGTCGTTCAAACTTTTGGGACAGTTTATCCACAGCAGAGATGAGGTAAGAAGAGATACTTTCTTCGTATTCCCGGAGCTGGCTAGCTACTTCATCCACTGTCGGTCCCGCTCCATCTTTCCAGTTCAGCATTGCCCATGTGTTGGCATATGATGTTGGTGCGCTCCGTAACAACTTCTGCCCCGTGAGTGGTGTGCACCGGACACTATCTGGATCTTTGGGCAACTGGTCATTGTCCAGGTCACTATAAATCACCTCCAGGACAGCTAATTCCCTCAGGTACTGGATGCCTTTCTCCATGGTGTTCCCTTTGCCTGGGCGATATGTGGCATCTTCCTTGAAGGGGTATCTTTCCTTCATGGCTGACAGTAGTCGCCTCCAGAGGCTGAGGATTTGTGTCCCTTTCCCAATCGCTTTGTCAATGCCTCCTTCCCTAGAAAGGGATCCTAGCTGTTTGGCTTCCTTACCCTCCAGTTCCAGGCTACTGGCCCCATTATCCCAGCATCAGAGCAACCAGGTGACAAGGTGCTCTCCTACACGACGGCTGAAATCATAGAATCATAGAATGTTTTGGGTTGGAAGGGACCCCTAGAGGTCATCTAGTCCAACCCCCCTGCAGGGAGCAGGGACACCGCTAACCAGATCAGGTTGCTCAGAGCCCCATCCAACCTGGCCTGGAATGTTTTCAGGGATGGGGTCTCCACTCCCTCTCTGGGCAACCTGTTCCAGTGTTTCACCACCCTCATTGTAAAGAATTTCTTCCTCAGATCCAGTCTAAACCTACCCTGGTTTAGTTTAAAACCATTACCCCTTGTCCTGTCACAGCTGGCCATACTAAAAAGATTTTCCCCGTCTTTCCTATAGGCCCCCTTTAGGTCCTGAACCATGAGCGTTTCCTGGGAGGAGCTTGTGCCACTGCTTGACCACCCTCTCAGCAAAGCACTTGCTTCCTAACACCCTCTAGGGGTCCCTTTCAACCCAAAACATTCTATGATTCTACGGCCCGAAGCCTCTTGCTATTCAAGAAGAGATTGGACAATGCTCTTTGAGACACGATTTAACTTTAGGGCTGTCCAGTGTGGAGTCAGTGGATGGACGCCATGCTCGAGGATGGACACCATGCTCCTCGTGGGGCCCTTCCGAGGCGAGCTATCCTGTGATGATGAGATGGCCATTGGCAGGCAGATGTTGAAATGTTTTATTAGACCAGCGATGTTCTTGTCAGCAGAAAACTCAATGGGAAACTTAGAACATGACTGCCTGTTAACTATTGAACAAGTTTATTCCAGCAGATCAGACCTGAGAGATGAACCCCTGGAAAATCCCGATCTGGCATTGTTTAGAGATGGAAGCAGCTTTGTGCAAAACGGAAAGCGAATGGCTGGATACGCTGTCGTCACCACCACCAAGGTATTGGAGTCAGGGACCCTGCCTGTAAATACCTCAGCACAGAAAGCAGAGTTGGTGGCTTTAATGCAAGCTCTGCGAATGGCAGAAGGACAAAGGGTAAATATTTGGACTGATTCTAAATACGTCTTTGGTGAAATCCACGCTCATGGGGCTATTTGGAAGGAGAGGGGATTGCTATCGGCCCAAGGATCCTCGAGAAAGTATAAAGAAGAAATTCTCCACCTTCTGGAAGATGCGCAGAAACCAAAGGAAGTGGCGGTAATGCATTTCAAAGCTCATCGATTCGGGCAAACAGCTGTGAACATAGGTAATCGATTGGCAGATAAAGCTGCAAAGGAGGCTGCATCACAAGGTATCCTTGCATTAGTACCAGTAAAACAGATAAAAATTCCAAATTCAAACCCAAAATACAATAGATTAGATGATCAATTAGCAGAACAATTGAAAGCATCACAACATACGGAAGGATGGTGGGTAACGCCAGAAAAACAGGTAATAGTAACCCCGCAAGTCATGATAGAACTTGCAAAAGAAAAACATGAGCAAACACACTGGGGTGTAGATGCCATGGTTTCAAGTTTGAAGGCATCTGTAGTGTGTGTAGGGATGACAGGAATAGTTAAACCAATAGTTAAATCAATAGTAGCCAAGTGTCCAATTTGTCTTAAAAAGAATCCCCTGAATCAAAAGAAACCACCCTTAGGGGTTACAAAACAAGGAAAGAGATTACTGGCAAATTATTTTTCCGAATTACCCAGGCAAAATGGATGTAGGTATTTGTTAGTGTTGACTGAGACGTTTTCGGGATGGCCAGAGGCTTTCCCTTGCCGCACCAACAAAGCTAGGGAAGTAATTAAAATATCGTTGAAGGAAATAATACCAAGATTTGGGGTGCCAATAGGAATGTCCTCTGATAGAGGACCGCATTTTGTGGCAAATGTGGTTCAACAAATTAGTAAAATTTTGGGTATAAAATGGGACCTGCATACCCTCTGGAGACCACAATCAAGTGGGAAAATTGAGAGGATGAACCAAACACTGAAAAGACAAGTAAGTAAAATCTGTCAAGAAACGTCTTTAAAATGGCCACAGGCCTTACCATTAGCTCTCCTGAGAATTAGAATCCAACCGAGATCTAAGGATGGTATAAGTCCATATGCAATTTTATATGGCAAACCTTACCAGACTCCTCTCATCCCAGGGGATATGAAGGTAGCAGGGGAAACAGATTTGAAAATGTATTTGATTTCTTTAGGAAAAACCCTTGGAGCCCTCCGAAGACACACAGTGCTGACCAGATCGCTTGCCTTGGATACGCCTGCACATCAGTATCAGCCAGGTGATCTTGTATACATAAAGACGTGGGACTCTGAGAGATAAGATGGATCATTGTTGCATACACATCCCAAATGTCACCCAAGATGTTGAACGTGATTTGAGTTTACTGGGATAAATAGGAAAAGATACCCAAGGAATTCAACAGGATATGCGAGAAAATTGGCTAGGCAAAATTCTCAGTGGGTTAGGTTGGAATCTGAGTTCCTGGCTGAAATCCTGGATTAGTACTGTGTTGCTATTGTTAAGAGTATTCTTAGCAACACTAGTTATTTACTATTGTCTAAAGAAGGAATTCACTAAGAAGACTGCCCTCAACCGGTTAATCATACAAGCAGTAGCCAAGGAACAAGATTGGAATAATTCGATCACAACGCTCCCACCATCATGTAATAAGTAAATTGAATCGTTAGCAGTGAAACGTTGATTTGAGGTGGAAGTATTGAAAAGATAATTAATTATTTCAAAACTTCCAAAGGGGGGAAATGATACCTTCAGGGTCAAAAGACCCCCAGATGTAAGCGGCTTATATGCATAAGATTTAGGCCTTATTGTCTAGTTTGCTGATGCTTTGCTAAAGTCAGTATTGTTTAGTTTGCTGTTGCTTTGCTAAAATCAGTAGTGTCTAGTTTGGATGTTTTTCCAAAGTCCGAGGTATAGTTACGTAGTAAAATTAGAACCCTATTCAAGGATGGGAAGTATCGGGAAGGGATGAAGCAAAAGGATAATAACGGTTTGCCAAGGTTGCTAGACTAGAAGGAATGAGAACTAATTGACGCAGGAAGATTTGTGGCTCCTTACGAAGGACAGTTTTTGATAAGAACCAGGAGTTTACCTTAAGAACTGGTTTACACCGACCCTGCAGTTTGGGCAAGAGCCAAGGAGCAACTGTGTCTGCGCAAGAACAAGGGGTTACTAGCGGTGATGAAGAGGAGCCATCAGCCTTCATCCCCACGACCCCCGACGACCACCACAAGGAGGCACTGAGGAGGCGCAGTGGGGAGGGACTTATGGAAATGACCTCCTGAAGCTAATTTTAATACAAAGCGGAGACAGGTTATGCATATGTGTAGGCATATCGGGAAACTTCATGCATATGTAACACTTTGCTACATATAAACGGGACAAGTTGCCGCTTGAAGGTGTGCACGTTAGGTGGAGCGATCCCCCGTGCACCCGGCGCCGTGAATAAAGAATGCCTGCCTTTTAACACTACATTGGTGTTACGAGGTTCGTTCTTCCCAATTTCGGTGACACCACCACTGGGGGCAAGTGTACGAGCAGCTGTGTGATGCCAAGCTGCCTGCCGGGATTGATCCCCAGCCCCTGGGAAGGCAAAGCCCAGGGAGCCATTGAAACCAGGGCCCACCGCACCCGCTCTTCTGCAAAATGCTCCCTGACTCTGTGGCAGCTGAGCCGCCAGCACCCTGTGCCCGCGTTCCCCAACACGCTGATGCACGGGCACTCGCAGGCGCAGCGTTTCTGCAAACGCGCCATTTATTGGCAACTCGGCACAGGGGAAGGCTCCCCGCAGCAATGGACTCTCTGGAAGAGGGAGGGCGGTCGTGGCCCAGGGGGAATCGTGAGTCTTTGTCACAAGCCTCCTTCAGCTGCATCGGGTCCCACGCCCCAGAGCGTGCTTTGGCTGTGGAGGAGCGGTGCGGCAGCAGTTCCCACTGTCGACTGAGCAGCGTGTTCTCCGTGTCCAGCGTGCCCAGTTTGGTGGCAGCAGCTCCCCGGGGAGTGTCTTCAGGCCTGGCCCTGTGCCTCAAGAACTGCGCCTCTGCCCGAGCGCAGCTCTCTGCCCGCGTCCCGCTGCTGGTAACCCTGGCCCCTCTGCCTACTCGAGGCTCAGGAAGGTGTCCGAGTGACCTTGCTGCACCGCAAACATCATCTCCATCAGGAGGGTTCTCCCGGAAGCCTTGGTCAGGCGGAGCCTGCAGGAGCGCCTGGAGGGCAGCACTGTTAGGCGGCCGTGTTGCGACTGAGGGAAAACCACCCAGGCTGCTTTTACCAGTATCTGGAACCAGCGGGTGGTTTTCTCTATGTCCAGGTAGGGGCCGGTGCAGAGGGTGCCTAGGAGGCTGGGAGCCTGATTTCTCCTCAGCTCCTCCTTGGTGTGGTGGAGGAAGCACAGCATGTTCTCCACCAGCCGCTTCCTCGTGCAGGTGCACTCCAGCTCCACGCGCAGCCTGGAGTTCCTTGCTGGCATCTCCCCTGCGGTGCTCAGCTCCAGGTGGAAGGCGTGCCCACGGGGGGGCTGCAGGGGCACGAGCAGGCGGTAGACAGCACCACCCTCACGGGGACTCCAACCTTCGAAGGCGTTGCCCACCCCGAAGGCTGGCTTGAGGCGCGGCATGAAACTGTTCCTGGAAAGCTTGCGGCAGATACGGACAAGTCCATCCGCCAGCTCCTCCGCTGCTCTGAACGCTTCTGGCAGGCGCAGGAGGCGCTTGGCTGAAATTCTGCCCACATCCAGCTCAATGCCGGTCTTTCCTCTTGCTTCGCCTTCCGTGCCGTCTTTCTGGAACCTCCCTCTTCGCTGCTGCTGGCTGCACGTCGGCTCCTTTTCCTCTTTCAGTGTCCGTAGATCAGAAGTCTTGTGAGCCGATCTCGCACCTCCATGAACTCCCGCAGTGCCTCAGCGTGGGCGGCTGGATCCTGTGCCAGGCACTCGAAGAGGTTGAGTGGCTCAGCCGTTTTGAAGGCTGGGGGCAAGATGATCTTCTCAGGCACGTTCTCATTGCCAAAGAAGAAGTGGTTGAGGCGTTTCTCCTCCAGGCAGCAGTGCAGGTATTGGATGATATCCTCCAGCCGCAGCAGGAATTGCCTCCTGCGCCAGCGTGACAGGGGTATGGTGGTCAGGAGGTGCATCACGGCTGTCTTCAAGGTATAGCTGGAAAAGCCTGTGCCCACCAGGACGCGAGCGCAGACCTGCAGGCATTTGAGGTGGAAGCTGTCACGCAGGGCCAGCCTGGCCACACGCCTGAAGAACTTCACCTCTGCCACAGCGTAGCTCTCCAGCCATGTCGTGCTTGGGGTGAAGGTGGCCTCAGGAGTCTGGCTGCTCAGGAAGATGTCCGAGTCGCCTTGCTGCACCCCAAACATAATCTCAATGAAGAGGCTTCTGTTGTCGCCGTTTGTGATCCAGAACTTGCAGGAGCGGCTGGAGGGCAGGACCTTCATACTGCAGCAACGTGACTGAGGCATCTCCACCCAGGCTGACATCACGGAATTCTGGAACCACAGGGCAGTTTTCTGCACATCTAGGTAGGAGCCGGTGCAGAGGGTGCCGAGGAGGCCAGGAGCCTGATTTCTCCTCAGCTCCTCCTCAGGGTGGTGGAGGAAGCACAGCACGTCTCCTGCCAGCTGCTCCCTCGGGCAGGTGCAGACCGGCTCCACACGGACACAGAAGTTCCTCGTCAGCATCCCCCTCCCGTTGCTCAGCTCCAGGTGGAAGGCGTGCCCACGGGGGGGCTGCAGGGGCACGAGCAGGCGGTAGACAGCACCACCCTCACAGTGACTCCAACCTTCGAAGGCGTTGCCCACCCCAATGGCTGGTTGCAGCACCGGGAAGAAACTATTTGAAAAGAGCACTTGGAAGACACGCAGGAGGTCACCCACCAAGTCCTTCACCACCTGGCACTCTGTCTCCAGGTTCTGAAATGGCCACTGTATATGCTCTTCAAAGAACCTTCCCAGGTCATCTGCATGCTCACTGTCTTCTTCGTCCTCTTCCTCTTCCTGTTCCCTGTCGCAGCTGGAGCTCTTCTCGTTGCTGCTGCTCTCTGGTTCATGGCTCCTTTTCCGGAGCCACCAGCAGAGCCCAAAGAGCAGGACCAGGAGTCCAGCAACCGCCCAGACCTGCCACTGCTGCAAGGCAGCAAAGAGCAGGGCTCCCCTGGCCACGCCACTCTGCTCCTGGGTCCCCTGCTCCTGGGTCCCCTGCTCCAGCTCCCACAGCAGCCGAGTCATCTCCTGGCTCAGGTGCTCCTCGCGCTGCTGCATGCGCTCGCGCGTGGCCTCATCCAGCTCCTCACCCACCATCTGCGCATTCCAGAGGGTGCTTTGCACAAGCCAGATGAGGAATGTGCTGGCAGCCATGGCCTGCAGGAGGAGGGAGAGAAGAGGGGTTCGGTGGGTCTGGGAAGGAGGGAGAGAAGAGGGGTTCGGTGGGTCTGGGAAGGAGGGAGAGAAGAGGGGTTCGTGGGTCTGGGAAGGAGGGAGAGAAGAGGGGTTCGGTGGGTTTGGAGAGGAGGGAGAGAAGAGGGGTTCAGTGGGTCTGGGAAGGAGGGAGAGAAGAGGGGTTCAGTGGGTCTGGGAGGAGGGAGAGAAGAGGGGTTCAGTGGGTCTGGGAGGAGGGAGAGAAGAGGGGTTCAGTGGGGTTGGGAGGGAGGGAGCTGGCGGCGAGGGGAGCGGGGAGGGGATCCGCAGGGAGCTGGGGGCAGGTAGGAGAGGGGGAGAGGCAGCTGGGAGGCAGCAAGGCCTGCGCCCAGCCCCGGTGGCGGTGGCACCGTGCCCTGCCCAAGGCGCTCCCGCGAGCGGCTGGTCCCTCGACGCAGGGTGAGGACCCAGCCCGCCGGGGGCCCGCGTTTCTGGCCCGGCCCTCGCCCAGCCCAGCCTGGCCCCACGTGCACACTCACCGCTGGCCCAGGCTGTACTGGGCAGCGCTGCCTGCTGGCGCCCAGATAAGCGCCCCCGTTGTGACGCGTCCCTTGTGCTGTCACAGGCGCCAGAGCGCATCACGGGCCAGCCCCGCCCTTCGGCCCCACCCTGGCTCACCCCCTCACAGCTGCCCTGCTCTACTGGCTAGGGCTGGGCAGGAGTGAGTTTTCTTTGCCGGCGCTTGCCTGGTGCTTTAGTTTGGATTTGTTACCATCTGCCTGCCAATGGCCATCTCACCATCACAGGATAGCTCGCCTCGGAAGGGCCCCACGAGGAGCATGGCGTCCATCCCCGAGCATGGCGTCCATCCCCTGACTCCACACTGGACAGCCTTAAGTCGTGTCTCAGAGAGCATTGTCCAATCTCTTCTTGAGTAGCAAGAGGCTTCGGGCCATGAGCGTTTCCTGGGAGGAGCTTGTGCCACTGCTTGAGCACCCTCTCAGCAAAGCACTTGCTTCCTAACATCCAGTCTGAACTTCCCTTGGCGCAGCTTTAAGCCATTCCTGGCCAGAGAGAAGAGCCAGCTCCGGGAATACGAAGAAAGTATCTCTGCTTACCTTGTCTCTGCTGTGGATAAACTGTCCCAAAAGTTTGAACGACTCGAAAAGCGTATGTCCTACTCCCCTCCTGTACAGACCAGAATCTCGGCCATTAGAAGTAAGCGCCCTTCTGCTCAAGAAAAAGAATATCGAGGGTACACACCATGGGGAACTCTATGGTTTTACCTGCGTGACCATGGAGAGGGCATGAGGAAATGGGATGGAAAACCTACCTCGACCCTAGAGGCACGAGTACACGAGTTGCAAAGAAAAACAAACACAAAAGGGGGCTCTTCCAAGAAACTTGTTGCTCCAATTTCCAGAGATGGGGTAGATCATCGTTTTTTTCAGACAGACTAGAAGGGCTGATCTTAATTCTGATTGTGATGGAGGAACTTCTGACTCATATACACAAACCATGAGCAACAGTGGTCAGAATTAGAGGGTCCCTGCCTCCAGCCCGGTGGAGGAAAGGGACAACCGTGTCTACTGGACTGTGTGGATTCGATGGCCTGGCACGTCAGACCCACAGAAGTATAGAGCTCTAGTAGACACCGGTGCACAGTGTACTCTAATGCCATCAAGCCATATAGGGGCAGAATCCATTTGTATTTCTGGAGTGACAGGGGGATCTCAAGAGCTGACTGTATTGGAGGCCAAAGTGAGCCTAACTGGGAATGAGTGGCAAAAGCACCCCATTGTGACTGGCCCAGATGCTCCGTGCATCCTTGGCATAGACTACCTCAGGAGAGGGTACTTCAAGGACCCAAACGGGTACCAGTGGGCTTTTGGTATAGCTGCACTGAAGGCAGAAGAAATTAAGCAGCTGTCTACCTTGCCTGGTCTCTCAAAGGACCCTTCGGTTAGAATCATAGAATCACCTCGGTTGGAAAAGACCTTTAAGATCATCGAGTCCAACCGTTAACCTAGCACTGCCATCCCACCACTAAACCATGTCCCTAAGCACCTCATCTATCCGTCTTTTAAAGACCTCCAGGGATGAGGACTCCACCACCTCCCTGGGCAGCCCATTCCAGAGCCTGACAACCCTCTCGGTGAAGAAGTTTTTCCTAATGTCTAGCCTAAACCTGCCCTGGCGCAGCTTCAAGCCATTCCCCCTCGTCCTATCATCTGTTACCAGGGAGAAGAGGCCGACCCCCACCTCGCTACAGCCTCCTTTCAGGTAGTTGTAGAGGGCGATCAGGGCTCCCCTCAGCCTCCTCTTCTCCAGACTAAACACCCCCAGTTCCCTCAGCCGCTCCTCGTATGACTTGTGTTCCAGAGCCCTCACCAGCTTGGTTGCTCTCCTCTGGACCTGTTCCAGCAAGGCAACATCTTTCTTGTAGTGAGGGGCCCAAAACTGAACACAGTGTTCGAGGTGTGGCCTCACCAGCACCGAGTACAGGGGCACGATCACTTCCCTACTCCTGCTGGCCACACTATTCCTGATACAGGCCAGGATGCCATTGGCCTTCTTGGCCACCTGGGCACACTGCTGGCTCATATTCAGCCGGCTGTCAATCAGTACCCCCAGGTCTTTTTCCACCAGGCAGCTTTCCAGCCACTCTTCCCCAGGCCTGTAGCGCTGCATGGGGTTGTTGTGACCAAAGTGCAGGACCCGGCACTTGGCCTTGTTGAACCTCATACAGTTGGCCTCGGCCCATCGATTCAGCCTGTCCAGGTCCCTTTGCAGAGCCCTCCTCCCCTCCAGCAGATCAACACTACCACCCAGTTTGGTGTCATCTGCAAATTTACTGAGGGCACACTCAATCCCCTCATCGAGGTCGTTGATAAAGATGTTAAACAAGACCGGCCCTAGAACTGAGCCCTGGGGGACACAGCTTGTGACCGGCCGCCAACTGGATTTAGCTCCATTCACCACGACTCTCTGGGCTCGGCCACCCAGCCAGTTTTTAACCCAGCGAAGAGTACATCCATCTAGGCCATGAACTGCCAGCTTCTCCACGAGAATGCTATGGGAGACTGTGTCGAAGGCTTTGCTGAAGTCCAGGTAGACAACGTCCACAGCCTTTCCCTCATCTACCAGGCGGGTCACCTGGTCATAGAAGGAAATCAGGTTGGTTAGGCAAGACTTGCCTTTCGTGAACCCATGCTGACTGGGCCTGATGCCCTGATTGTCCTCCATGTGCCTGGTGAGCACACTCAAGATAAACCGCTCCATAATTTTCCCCGGTACCGAGGTTAGGCTGACTGGTCTGTAGTTCCCCGGATCCTCCTTCCGGCCCTTCTTGAAGAGAGGCGTCACATTTGCCAACCTCCAGTCATCTGGGACTTCCCCTGTTCTCCAGGACTGCTGATAAATGATGGAGAGTGGCTTGGCAAGCTCCTCTGCCAACTCCTTCAGCAATCTTGGGTGTTGCTGAGGGTTGAAGAACAACAAGTGCCGATTGCCACCACAACAGTGCACAGGCGGCAATATCGCACCAACCGAGACTCTCTGATTCCCATCCATAAGCTGATTCGTCGACTGGAGAGCCAAGGAGTGATCAGCAAGACTCGCTCACCCTTTAACAGTCCCATATGGCCAGTGAGAAAGTCTGATGGAGAGTGGAGACTGACAGTAGACTATCGTGGCCTGAATGAAGTCACGCCACCACTGAGTGCTGCCGTGCCGGACATGTTAGAACTTCAACACGAACTGGAGTCAGAGGCAGCCAAGTGGTATGCCACAACTGATATTGCAAATGCTTTCTTTTCAATCCCTTTGGCAGCAGAGTGCAGGCCACAGTTTGCTTTCACTTGGAGGGGCATCCAGTATACCTGGAACCGACTGCCCCAGGGGTGGAAACACAGCCCTACCATTTGCCATGGACTGATCCAGACAGCACTGGAACAGGGTGAAGCTCCAGAACATCTGCAATACATTGATGACATCATCGTGTGGGGCAATACAGCAGAAGAAGTTTTTGAGAAAGGGAAGAAAATAGTCCAAATCCTTCTGACGGCCGGTTTTGCCATAAAACAAAGTAAGGTCAAGGGACCTGCACAGGAGATCCAGTTTTTAGGAATCAAATGGCAAGATGGACGTCGTCAGATTCCAATGGATGTGATCAACAAACTAACAGCTACCAGCTAGCCAAAAGGAAGCACAAGCTTTCTTGGGCGTTGTGGCTTTTTGGAGGACGCATATTCCAAATTACAGCCAGATTGTAAGCCCTCTCTACCAAGTGACCCAGAAGAAGAACGATTTCAAATGGGGCCCTGAACAACAACAAGCCTTTGAACAAATTAAGCGGGAGATAGTGCATGCAGTAGCCCTTGGGCCGGTGCGGGCAGGGCAAGAGGTAAAAAATGTGCTCTACGCCGCAGCCGGGGAGAATGGCCCTACCTGGAGCCTCTGGCAGAAAGCACCAGGAGAGACTCGAGGCCGACCCCTAGGGTTTTGGAGTCGGGGTTACAGAGGACCTGAGGCCCGCTCTACTCCAACTGAAAAAGAGATATTGGCAGCATATGAAGGGGTTCGAGCTGCTTCAGAAGTGATTGGTACTGACGCACAGCTCCTCCTGGCACCCCAACTGCCAGTGCTGGGCTGGATGTTCAAAGGGAAGGTCCCCTCTACACATCATGCAACTGATGCTACGTGGAGGTAAGTGGGTTGCACTGATCACACAACGGGCTCGAATAGGAAACCCCAATCGCCCAGGAATCTTGGAAGTGATCAGGGCTGGCCAGAAGGCAAAGATTTTGGAATATCACCAGAGGAGGAGGTGGTGCGTGCTGAAGAAGCCCCATTGTACAATAAATTGCCAGAAAATGAGAAGCAATATGTGCTGTTCACTGATGGGTCCTGCCGTCTTGTGGGAAAGCATCGGAGGTGGAAGGCTGCTGTATGGAGTCGTACAAGACAAGTCGCAGAGACTGCTGAAGGAGAAGGTGAATCAAGTCAATTTGCAGAGGTGAAAGCCATCCAGCTGGCTTTAGGTATTGCTGAAAGAGAAAAATGGCCAGTGCTCTGTCACTATGCTGACTCATGGATGGTGGCAAATGCCCTGTGGGGGTGGTTGCAGCAATGGAAGCAGAGTAACTGGCAGCACAGAGGCAAACCCATCTGGGCCGCCGCACTGTGGCAAGACATTGCTGCCCGGGTAGAGAACTTGGTTGTAAAAGTACGTCATGTAGATGCTCATGTACCCAAGAGTCGGGCCACTGAAGAACATCAAAACAACCAGCAGGTGGATCAGGCTGCTAAGATTGAAGTGGCTCAGGTGGATCTGGACTAGCAACATAAGGGTGAATTGTTTCTAGCTCGGTGTGCCCATGACACCTCAGGCCACCAAGGAAGAGATGCAACATACAGATGGGCTCATGATCGAGGGGTGGGCTTAACTAGGGACACTATTGCACAGGTTATCCATGAATGCGAAACACGTGCTGCGATCAAACAAGCCTCTCTGGTATGGAGGACGGTGGCTGAAATACAAGTATGGAGAGGCTTGGCAGATTGATTATATCACAATCCCACGAACCCGCCATGGCAAGCGCTATGTGCTCACCATGGTGGAAGCAACCACTGGATGGCTGGAAACATATCCCGTGCCCCATGCCACTGCCCGGAACACTATCCTAGGCCTTGAAATTCAACAAGTCCTATGGCGACATGGCACTCCAGAAAGAATTGAGTCAGACAACAGAACTCATTTCCAAAACAGCCTCATAGACAAATGGGCCAAAGAGCATGGCATTGAGTGGGTCTATCACGTCCCCTTATCATGCACCAGCCTCTGGGAAAATTGAACGATACAATGGACTGTTAAAAACTACACTGAAAGCAATGGGTGGTGGACCATTCAAACACTGGGATACACATTTAGCAAAAGCTACCTGGTTAGTCAACACTAGAGGATCTGCCAACCGAGCTGGCCCTGCCCAATCAAGCCTCTTACATACTGTAGAAGGGGATAAAGTCCCTGTAGTGTGTGTAAAAAATATGCTGGGGAAGACAGTCTGGGTTTCTCCTGCCTCAGGTAAAGGCAAACCCATCCGTGGGATTGCTTTTGCTCAAGGACCTGGCTCTACTTGGTGGGTGATGCGGAAGGATGGGGAAGTCCGACGCGTACCTCAAAGGGATTTGATTTTGGGTGAAAATGGCCAGTGAATTGAATTGTATAATGTTAATTGTTGTGTAATAGAGTATGTCATCATTTTTACTATTGCTGTATATCCTATCAATGCTACAGCAGTAAGAATCGCCCAGATTAAGAAGAATGAATTTTGAAGAAATTGAGGAAGTGCAGCAGATGGAACCAGAACTGACTTCAGCATGCAACAACCCAACACCAGCCCCCATCTCTCCTGGCCTGCAAGACTGTTACGACAGATGGAGCCCAAAACCGTGGACTAAATGAACCCAATGGACATTTTAGAGGGATGGTCCATAGACTAAGGGAATGCTATCTCTGTATATGTATTGAAAAATGGGAAATTGGTGGTGATTAATTGGAATGTATTGTAAGGGTAGGACCTAAGCATGACGTAAATGGTATAGAATAAGGGGTGGATAATATCCTGGTTTCGGCTGGGATAGAGTTAATTTTCCTCATAGTAGCCAGCATAGTGCCGTGTTTTGGATTTAGTACTAGAAGACTGTTGATAACACACTGATGTTTTTAGTTGTTGCCAAGGAGTGCTCAGAGTACTCAAGGACTTTCTGAGCTTCTCCTGCTCGGCCAGGTGCATAACAAGCTGGGAGGGAGTACAGCACAGCTAGGACAGCTAACCCAAACTGACCAAAGAGCTATTCCATACCACAGAACGTCATGCTCGGGGGGGGTGGGTTCGTCGGTCAGTCGCGGGCAGAGTGATGGCGGCTCGGGGAGAGATCGCTGCTCGGGACGGGCTGGGCATCGGTCAGCGGGTGGTGAGCAATTGCATTGTGCATCATTTGTTTTGTATATTCTGTATATTCTCTTACTATCATTATTATTATTATTATTATTATTATTGCTATTCTTCTCTCTTATTAAACTGTCTCTATCTCAACCCATGGGTCTTACTTTTTTTTTCCAATTCTCTTCCCCCCCCATCCCACCGAGGGAGGGGGGGGAGTGAGTGAGCGGCTGCGTGGTGCTTAGTTGCCAGCCGGGTTAAACCACGACACTGACCTAGAGGTTTCCCTTGATTCCTTACAGAATTACACATCAGTGTCGTCATCCTGGCTGGGTGATCCATAGTAGACTCCCGTAAGAACAGGCGCTTGTCCTGGTTTCAGCTGGGATAGAGTTAATTTTCTTCACAGAAGCTAGCATAGTGCTGTGCTTTGGATTCAGTGCCAGAAGAATGTTGATAACACGCTGATGTTTTTAGTTGTTGCCAAGTAGTGCTCAGACTGTTCAAGGACTTTTTGAGCTTCTCCTGCTCGGCCAGGTGCATAACAAGCTGGGAGTACAGCACAGCTAGGACCCAAACTGTCCAAAGAGCTATTCCATACCATATAACGTCATGCTCGGGGGGGGGTTTGGTGGGTCGGTCGGTCGCGGGGAGAGTGATCACTGCTCGGGTACTGATCGCTGCTCGGGACGGGCTGGGCATCGGTCGGCGGGTGGTGAGCAATTGCATTGTGCATCATTCGTTTTGTATATTCTGTATATTTTGTTATCATTCTCATTATTACTATTATTATTATTTTCTCTTATTAAACTGTCTTTATCTCAGCCCTCGGCTCTAACCTTTTTCTCCTTCCCGATTCTCTCCCCCATCCCACTGAGGGAGGGGGGGGAGTGAGCGAGCGGCTGCGTGGTGCTTAGTTGCCAGTCGGGTTAAACCACGACAGCGCTCTATTAGCTTTTCCCCTCATCTTTACGCAGAGGTGCTCAACCGTGTCGTCCTCGGCTGCAAGCGCCATACAGTCCAACGCCTCCTTTACATACAGCACTACCCCTCCGCCTCGCCAGCTCTGCCCCTCTCTCCTCCAAGAGCCTGTAACCGTCCATCAGAGCGCTCCGGTCACAGGACGCTTCCCCACGAGCCCCATTGATGCCAATGATGTCGTAGCTCTGGGACTGAGCCAAGGCCTCTCGTTCCCCCTGTCTATTCCTCACAGCACGTGCATTAGCCTACAAATCTTTCAAATGGGCTCCAGCGTCCTCAGTCCATGGTGGAGCAGAGCGAAAGCTCTCACTAGCACCCTGTCCCTCAAACCTTGTCATGCCGTCCCACAGCTTGTCGCTAGGAGGCCCGATTGTGTCCCTTTTCCCCTTCGAACTGAGTTTGAAGCTCTTTCAAGCACTCCCGCTCATTTCGGAGCAAATATACTTTTCCCAAAATGAGAACGGGGACTCTCGTCAGGCCCCAGCAGCAGGCCTGCTGCCGCATAGACCGTCCCATGACTGAAACCCCCCCAATTCTGCCTGTCATGCTAGCCTCGGAGCCAGGTACCCGCACTCCTGATCCCTTCCCCCAAATCTCCCCGAGGCCGCGAAGTCTCTTTGGACCACCCTTGGGCTTCTCAGCGCAACTCCGTTGGTACCCACAGGAGAAAGCAAGAGCGGCTAATAAGCTGAGGGCCGTACAAGGCTAGGAAGGTTCCTGGGAACGCCTTCAAGCCGAGCCGCAGGGAGGCAGCACGCTTCCCCAAAAGGTCGGCAGACCAGGGCAGTAGTGAATGAATTCTTTGCTTTGCTTTGCTTTGCTTTGCTTGGGCGTGCGGCTCTTGCTCTGCCTACTAAAGGCCCGTAGCTCAAGCCACAAGTTTTCCGGCTTTTACCCTTCAGATTCTGTCAGGCCCCCCCATGGGGGCAAGTGAACGAGCAGCTGTGTGATGCCAAGCTGCCTGCCGGGATTGATCCCCAGCCCCTGGGAAGGCAAAGCCCAGGGAGCCATTGAAACCAGGGCCCACCGCACCCGCTCCTCTTCTGCAAAATGCTCCCTGACTCTGTGGCAGCTGAGCCGCCAGCACCCTGTGCCCGCGTTCCCCAACACGCTGATGCACGGGCACTCGCAGGCGCAGCGTTTCTGCAAACGCGCCATTTATTGGCAACTCGGCACAGGGGAAGGCTCCCCGCAGCAATGGACTCTCTGGAAGAGGGAGGGCGGTCGTGGCCCAGGGGGAATCGTGAGTCTTTGTCACAAGCCTCCTTCAGCTGCATCGGGTCCCACGCCCCAGAGCGTGCTTTGGCTGTGGAGGAGCGGTGCGGCAGCAGTTCCCACTGTCGACTGAGCAGCGTGTTCTCCGTGTCCAGCGTGCCCAGTTTGGTGGCAGCAGCTCCCCGGGGAGTGTCTTCAGGCCTGGCCCTGTGCCTCAAGAACTGCGCCTCTGCCCGAGCGCAGCTCTCTGCCCGCGTCCCGCTGCTGGTAACCCTGGCCCCTCTGCCTACTCGAGGCTCAGGAAGGTGTCCGAGTGACCTTGCTGCACCGCAAACATCATCTCCATCAGGAGGGTTCTCCCGGAAGCCTTGGTCAGGCGGAGCCTGCAGGAGCGCCTGGAGGGCAGCACTGTTAGGCGGCCGTGTTGCGACTGAGGGAAAACCACCCAGGCTGCTTTTACCAGTATCTGGAACCAGCGGGTGGTTTTCTCTATGTCCAGGTAGGGGCCGGTGCAGAGGGTGCCTAGGAGGCTGGGAGCCTGATTTCTCCTCAGCTCCTCCTTGGTGTGGTGGAGGAAGCACAGCATGTTCTCCACCAGCCGCTTCCTCGTGCAGGTGCACTCCAGCTCCACGCGCAGCCTGGAGTTCCTTGCTGGCATCTCCCCTGCGGTGCTCAGCTCCAGGTGGAAGGCGTGCCCACGGGGGGGCTGCAGGGGCACGAGCAGGCGGTAGACAGCACCACCCTCACGGGGACTCCAACCTTCGAAGGCGTTGCCCACCCCGAAGGCTGGCTTGAGGCGCGGCATGAAACTGTTCCTGGAAAGCTTGCGGCAGATACGGACAAGTCCATCCGCCAGCTCCTCCGCTGCTCTGAACGCTTCTGGCAGGCGCAGGAGGCGCTTGGCTGAAATTCTGCCCACATCCAGCTCAATGCCGGGTCTTTCCTCTTGCTTCGCCTTCCGTGCCGTCTTTCTGGAACCTCCCTCTTCGCTGCTGCTGGCTGCACGTCGGCTCCTTTTCCTCTTTCAGTGTCCGTAGATCAGAAGTCTTGTGAGCCGATCTCGCACCTCCATGAACTCCCGCAGTGCCTCAGCGTGGGCGGCTGGATCCTGTGCCAGGCACTCGAAGAGGTTGAGTGGCTCAGCCGTTTTGAAGGCTGGGGGCAAGATGATCTTCTCAGGCACGTTCTCATTGCCAAAGAAGAAGTGGTTGAGGCGTTTCTCCTCCAGGCAGCAGTGCAGGTATTGGATGATATCCTCCAGCCGCAGCAGGAATTGCCTCCTGCGCCAGCGTGACAGGGGTATGGTGGTCAGGAGGTGCATCACGGCTGTCTTCAAGGTATAGCTGGAAAAGCCTGTGCCCACCAGGACGCGAGCGCAGACCTGCAGGCATTTGAGGTGGAAGCTGTCACGCAGGGCCAGCCTGGCCACACGCCTGAAGAACTTCACCTCTGCCACAGCGTAGCTCTCCAGCCATGTCGTGCTTGGGGTGAAGGTGGCCTCAGGAGTCTGGCTGCTCAGGAAGATGTCCGAGTCGCCTTGCTGCACCCCAAACATAATCTCAATGAAGAGGCTTCTGTTGTCGCCGTTTGTGATCCAGAACTTGCAGGAGCGGCTGGAGGGCAGGACCTTCATACTGCAGCAACGTGACTGAGGCATCTCCACCCAGGCTGACATCACGGAATTCTGGAACCACAGGGCAGTTTTCTGCACATCTAGGTAGGAGCCGGTGCAGAGGGTGCCGAGGAGGCCAGGAGCCTGATTTCTCCTCAGCTCCTCCTCAGGGTGGTGGAGGAAGCACAGCACGTCTCCTGCCAGCTGCTCCCTCGGGCAGGTGCAGACCGGCTCCACACGGACACAGAAGTTCCTCGTCAGCATCCCCCTCCCGTTGCTCAGCTCCAGGTGGAAGGCGTGCCCACGGGGGGGCTGCAGGGGCACGAGCAGGCGGTAGACAGCACCACCCTCACAGTGACTCCAACCTTCGAAGGCGTTGCCCACCCCAATGGCTGGTTGCAGCACCGGGAAGAAACTATTTGAAAAGAGCACTTGGAAGACACGCAGGAGGTCACCCACCAAGTCCTTCACCACCTGGCACTCTGTCTCCAGGTTCTGAAATGGCCACTGTATATGCTCTTCAAAGAACCTTCCCAGGTCATCTGCATGCTCACTGTCTTCTTCGTCCTCTTCCTCTTCCTGTTCCCTGTCGCAGCTGGAGCTCTTCTCGTTGCTGCTGCTCTCTGGTTCATGGCTCCTTTTCCGGAGCCACCAGCA
This sequence comes from Gorsachius magnificus, assembly GCA_034008185.1. Taxonomy (NCBI): domain Eukaryota; kingdom Metazoa; phylum Chordata; class Aves; order Pelecaniformes; family Ardeidae; genus Gorsachius; species Gorsachius magnificus. The sequence goes on from CM067086.1 coordinate 64,308,822, forward strand.
GAGCCCAAAGAGCAGGACCAGGAGTCCAGCAACCGCCCAGACCTGCCACTGCTGCAAGGCAGCAAAGAGCAGGGCTCCCCTGGCCACGCCACTCTGCTCCTGGGTCCCCTGCTCCTGGGTCCCCTGCTCCAGCTCCCACAGCAGCCGAGTCATCTCCTGGCTCAGGTGCTCCTCGCGCTGCTGCATGCGCTCGCGCGTGGCCTCATCCAGCTCCTCACCCACCATCTGCGCATTCCAGAGGGTGCTTTGCACAAGCCAGATGAGGAATGTGCTGGCAGCCATGGCCTGCAGGAGGAGGGAGAGAAGAGGGTTCGGTGTCTGGAAGGGAATAAGAGGGGTTTGTGGTTGGGAAGGAGGGAGAGAAGAGGGGTTCGGTGGGTTTGGGAAAGGGGGGAGAGAAGAGGGGTTCAGTGGGTCTGGGAGGAGAGAAGAGGTTCGTGGTTGGGATGGGAGAAGAGGGGTTCAGTGGGTCTGGAAGGGAGAAGAGGTTCGTGGGTTGGGAGGGAGGGAGCTGGCGGCGAGGGGAGCGGGGAGGGGATCCGCAGGGAGCTGGGGGCAGGTAGGAGAGGGGGAGAGGCAGCTGGGAGGCAGCAAGGCCTGCGCCCAGCCCCGGTGGCGGTGGCACCGTGCCCTGCCCAAGGCGCTCCCGCGAGCGGCTGGTCCCTCGACGCAGGGTGAGGACCCAGCCCGCCGGGGGCCCGCGTTTCTGGCCTGGCCCTCGCCCAGCCCAGCCTGGCCCCACGTGCGCACTCACCGCTGGCCCAGGCTGTACTGGGCAGCGCTGCCTGCTGGCGCCCCTGATAAGCGCCCCCGTTGTGACGCGTCCCTTGTGCTGTCACAGGCGCCAGAGCGCATCACGGGCCAGCCCCGCCCTTCGGCCCCACCCTGGCTCACCCCCTCACAGCTGCCCTGCTGTACTGGCTAGGGCTGGGCAGGAGTGAGTTTTCTTTGCCGGCGCTTGCCTGGTGCTTTAGTTTGGATTTGTTACCATCTGCCTGCCAATGGCCATCTCATCATCACAGGATAGCTCGCCTCGGAAGGGCCCCACGAGGAGCATGGCGTCCATCCCCGAGCATGGCGTCCATCCCCTGACTCCACACTGGACAGCCTTAAATCGTGTCTCAGAGAGCATTGTCCAATCTCTTCTTGAGTAGCAAGAGGCTTCGGGCCATGAGCGTTTCCTGGGAGGAGCTTGTGCCACTGCTTGAGCACCCTCTCAGCAAAGCACTTGCTTCCTAACATCCAGTCTGAACTTCCCTTGGCGCAGCTTTAAGCCATTCCTGGCCAGAGAGAAGAGGTCAGCACCTCCCTCTTCGCTCCCCATCCCGAGGAAGAGGAAGGGGTAGACAGCAATGAGGTCACCCCTCTGTCCCCTCTTCTCTAAGCTGAACAAAGGCAGTGTCCTCAGCTGCGCCTCCTAAGGATTCTCTAAGCTGAACAAAGGCAGTGTCCTCAGCTGCGCCTCCTAAGGAGGGGCTGAGGAGCCAGCTACCTGCAGACTGAGGAGCCAGCTACCTGGAGACTGAGGAGCCAGCTACCTGCAGACTGAGGAGCCAGCTAACTGTCTCAAAGCTTGCTCCTTTGCGTGGCAACCTGCTAAGCTCAGCATTGCCGCAGGCAAGGTGGTTTGCAGCTTGGCTGAAGCAGCAGACACCCAGGCGGGGCCGCCTGCCCACCACTTCAGGCGAGCGAACAGAAGCCTGTCCCCGCCCAGCAGCAAGAACGTGGGCGACCAGAGCTTGCCAAAATAAAGCGTGCGAAATGGGTGCTCATGTGCGGGGCTTTGGCTCGATAGAAAAGGCTGCAGGCTCCGGCTGTGGGGGGCACCTCGTGGCAGAGCGTTCAAGCCCCCAGTGGGAAGACTCCTCGCTCCCGATCGGCCTCGCTGACCCCTAGACAGGAATTTGGGGTGAAGTAGCACAGGAGTTGATCAATTATGGGCACAGATACCGCCCCCCTCCCGACTCCAGGAATCTGATGCGGTCCGAAGTTAAAAGGGTCCCGAGCCCTGGAGGCGCAAAGGGGCCACCCCTTGTCAAACCACCCGTTGGGAGGGACTTTCCACCCAAGCGCAGCAGCTTGTAGACAAACGCCGGCAAAGGGGATCCCATGGGACCTCGTGGACAGGCTGCGGGCAGACAAGGTGGACAAACTGGTGACCCGTTGGCCTGATAAACCAGTGAGCAGGGAAGCGACTCTAAAGGTGACACTACCCCCAGCGCACCTTCTGGGATCGACCCTTTAGAAATAAATGTCCCCACCTGCCCCGAGACCTGGTGGGAAATGAGGACCTTCGCCCTCCGACAGTGAGCGGGGGGGCGAAGGCGGGACATACATTATGTGGCTCACCGAAAAATGTCCAGAGATTTCAGCAGATGCATTTGGTAACATTCAGCCACAGGCAATGGCTAAAGTTGGCCTGCACCTGTCTGGAGAGGAAGCCAGCATTGAAAGACAGACGGGAGTGGGAGAATTCCCGCTTAACCTTTTGGGACTGGACGTATTAAAAGGTAGAACCTGGATTGACAATAACGGGAGGCAGTGGTCGTTTGGTTCCCCGGCACTCGACATTCAGCTGCTACAAGCCGCGCCACCTCTCCCTCCCTCAACCGTTGGGGGCCGGAGAGGGAATAACCTAGAGATCCCAATATGCCTGGAAGGCAAAAGATGCTCATGAAAAGGGCGTAAAATCAATACAAGACTGATTATCCCACCTTTTCGGTTCCATTGTGCGGACCAAGAGTTAATATTTCTTTTCTTTTTCTGGTAAACACCTTGAACCGCCTCTAAAGGGAGGAGACTACATGAAGCTGCTATTCACCAAATGTTTGTTATTTATAGTATATTTTCTGTATTGCTTGGCACTGTTGTGGTCCTTGTAATCCCTTTAGTCGGCCACCATCCTCAGCTTTAATAGCTGGAGAACCTCTGGTATCCCCCTTTTTCAACTTGTTCTGGCAGAAGGAATTTACAGTGTTAAATCAACAAGTAGCTAACTCGTTTAGGTAGCAGTTTGAACTGCTTGGATTTGTTGCCTTACTTTTTAACATGTGCTTATAAAGTGTTCCAGGAAAAGAGGATGGAGCCTCTAAGAAACATTCTATAGTGTTTTTGTCGTTCTAGCTGGAAAGAATTCTGGATAATAGACTTGGCATTCCTCTGGATGCTCATTCCTAACTACTGTATTTGTTACCAAAAGAGGTTCTACAAATGTTACTGAAAAAAAATTCTGGATATTCTAATGTTCTGAGTATTAATAATAAAATCTAAAATGCTTTTGTATCAAAGGTGCATTGTGACCCAATTGTTTAAAAAAAAAAAACCAACCAAAACCCAAAACCAAAGTATACATTATTGTCTATCTGCTTTTTATTTGAAAGTGGAATCTTATATACTTGGTAGGTAAAATGCTGGTAAGACATGTGTACAGTATGTATTTAGCTAATGCAGTTGCATACGTGATTATACACCAAAAGGTATGTGTTTCAGGATTTTTCTCCAGGATATTTTTGAACTGTTATAGGCATATGACAGCAGTGAATTGATAATCCTAAACCATCAATCCAGCAGTATTTACAGTATGAATACAAGCTCGAATATTTTTTCTTCCTACTATTTAAATATACAGTAAGCTTTGAAGTTTTCATGTTTTCAGGCATGGAAAAGAGGTAAAAAAGAATTGCCTCCTAGACTACTCTTTCAGGATTATCAGGTCACAGTTTGTACTCCCGGATCTGTGCACACAAATGTTGTAAATTCACTGATTTTGTAAAAACTTAACACTGTTAATTATGGAAAAAAAAGGTGGAACTACTAGTCATATGCAACACCAAATAGAACATGAAACGCCAATGAACTTAACAGTGGTGCTCGAGAACCCATTTATAATTTAAATCATATTGCCCGTTTGCAAGCGTGCTGGAGATTATCATGAACCAGACGGCTGCCGCCCTTGATCTATTAGCAGATCAAGCTACCCAAATGTGCATTGCAGTTTTTCAACATCGCATGGTTCTTGATTACCTACTGGTGGAAGAAGGAGGTGAACTCAATGATTCTAACTGTTGCTTAAAAATCTATGGTAATGGGAAGATTGTGAAACAGATCACCTCTGAAACATGGAAGTTAGCCCATGTTCCTGTCCAAACTTGGGATAGATATGTTCTCGTGGCTCCTGGGCAGCCCATGGGTTAAGCGTTTCTCGTTCTAGTTATGTGGTTTAGCAATGTTGTTATTTTTGAACAAACGTGCAGTTATGTAAATGCTCTTTTCTGCCTTTTCTATAGTCTTTTTCATAACCAACCATGGATCCTGAAGAAGCAACCTTTGAGCCATGGGGTGGTGTGGGAGACTGAATAAGCCAGCTAACTGTCTCAAAGCTTGCTCCTTTGCGTGGCAATCTGCGAAGATCAGCATTGCTTCAGGCAGGGTGGTTTGCAGGCTCCTCTCCTCGTGATGGCTCTGCTTTTTCATCCCCCCTTTCTCAACAAGCTGACTTGTGCTTGTGATTTCTTCTTGTGTACAGGGGCAACTGATACTGGCACTGGACGGCTCCCTGATTTAGCCACAGTGCCTGTCTCGGGCCTTGATCTCTGGGTGGTATTCTTAAGTAGTTGTTTAACCTTGAACAAGACCTGGAACCACATTCAGAAGACATAGGAATAGGACCATGCTGGTTTGAACATCCCAAGGATATTCAAAATTCTCAAGATCTGTTATAACTAGCCTGAATGAGAAAGGAAAGGTGAAGGAATGGGGAGAAGTGTCCCCCATTGTGTCACCCACAGATTGGTTGTCCAAGGAGAAGAGGTAAAAGGTGTAATTATTAAGAGTTTCTAAGAGATGGCTGCCAAAGTACAGGGATGACAGCAGTGCTGAGAACAGTCTCAATGACACCATGGGTAGGCCCCAATCCGTCACCAGGATATAAACCACCACGCACCCATTGGTGTCACAAACGCAGCAAGACCACCCACCGTCAAACAGCACAGACGCCAGCACCAAGGGAACCAAACCGATCTCGCGGGATGGAATCTCACGGAGCAAAGCATCCGTGGGTCACGTCACCCTGCTTTATGTTTGGAAAGGGTTTGGGGGGCTCCTGTCTGCTTTGTCAAGGGAAGCCCGTGAGAGCCCTGTCCTGCCAGGTGGCTCTGTGCTTTGTGGGTATGGGTGCTGTGTCTGCCTGGGCAGCTGTGAGGGGGTGAGCCAGGGTGGGGCCGAAGGGCGGGGCTGGCCCGTGATGCACTCTGGCGCCTGTGACAGCACAAGGGACGCGTCACAACGGGGGCGCTTATCAGGGGGCCAGCAGGCAGCGCTGCCCAGTACAGCCTGGGCCAGCGGTGAGTGCGCACGTGGGGCCAGGCTGGGCTGGGCGAGGGCCGGGCCAGAAACGCGGGCCCCCGGCGGGCTGGGTCCTCACCCTGCGTCGAGGGACCAGCCGCTCGCGGGAGCGCCTTGGGCAGGGCACGGTGCCACCGCCACCGGGGCTGGGCGCAGGCCTTGCTGCCTCCCCCTCCTCCCCCCCGCCCGCGCCCTTCTCTCCCTCCTTCCCAGACCCACTGAACCCCTCTTCTCTCCCTCCTTCCCAGACCCACCGAACCCCTCTTCTCTCCCTCCCTCCCATAACCACTGAACCCCTCTTCTCTCCCTCCTCCCTCCCAGACCCACTGAACCCCTCTTCTCTCCCTCCCTCCCATAACCACTGAACCCCTCTTCTCTCCCTCCTTCCCAGACCCACTGAACCCCTCTTCTCTCCCTCCCTCCCAGACCCACCGAACCCCTCTTCTCTCCCTCCTTCCCAGACCCACTGAACCCCTCTTCTCTCCCTCCTCCCATACCCACCGAACCCCTCTTCTCTCCCTCCTCCCATACCACGAACCCCTCTTCTCTCCCTCTCCCAGACCCACGAACCCCTCTTCTCTCCCTCCCCCCCCAACCCCTTCCCCCATGGCTGCCAGCACATTCCTCATCTGGCTTGTGCAAAGCACCCTCTGGAATGCGCAGATGGTGGGTGAGGAGCTGGATGAGGCCACCGCGAGCGCATGCAGCAGCGCGAGGAGCACCTGAGCCAGGAGATGACTCGGCTGCTGCGGGAGCTGGAGCAGGGGACCCAGGAGCAGGGGACCCAGGAGCAGAGTGGCGTGGCCGGGGAGCCCTGCTCTTTGCTGCCTTGCAGCAGTGGCAGGTCTGGGCGGTTGCTGGACTCCTGGTCCTGCTCTTTGGGCTCTGCTGGTGGCTCCGGAAAAGGAGCCGACGTGCAGCCAGCAGCAGCGAAGAGGGAGGTTCCAGAAAGAGGGCATGGAAGGCGAAGCAAGAGGAAAGACCCGGCATTGAGCTGGATGTGGGCAGAATTTCAGCCAAGCGCCTCCTGCGCCTGCCAGAAGCGTTCAGAGCAGCGGAGGAGCTGGCGGATGGACTTGTCCGTATCTGCCGCAAGCTTTCCAGGAACAGTTTCATGCCGCGCCTCAAGCCAGCCTTCGGGGTGGGCAACGCCTTCGAAGGTTGGAGTCCCCGTGAGGGTGGTGCTGTCTACCGCCTGCTCGTGCCCCTGCAGCCCCCCCGTGGGCACGCCTTCCACCTGGAGCTGAGCACCGCAGGGGAGATGCCAGCAAGGAACTCCAGGCTGCGCGTGGAGCTGGAGTGCACCTGCACGAGGAAGCGGCTGGTGGAGAACATGCTGTGCTTCCTCCACCACACCAAGGAGGAGCTGAGGAGAAATCAGGCTCCCAGCCTCCTAGGCACCCTCTGCACCGGCCCCTACCTGGACATAGAGAAAACCACCCGCTGGTTCCAGATACTGGTAAAAGCAGCCTGGGTGGTTTTCCCTCAGTCGCAACACGGCCGCCTAACAGTGCTGCCCTCCAGGCGCTCCTGCAGGCTCCGCCTGACCAAGGCTTCCGGGAGAACCCTCCTGATGGAGATGATGTTTGCGGTGCAGCAAGGTCACTCGGACACCTTCCTGAGCCTCGAGTAGGCAGAGGGGCCAGGGTTACCAGCAGCGGGACGCGGGCAGAGAGCTGCGCTCGGGCAGAGGCGCAGTTCTTGAGGCACAGGGCCAGGCCTGAAGACACTCCCCGGGGAGCTGCTGCCACCAAACTGGGCACGCTGGACACGGAGAACACGCTGCTCAGTCGACAGTGGGAACTGCTGCCGCACCGCTCCTCCACAGCCAAAGCACGCTCTGGGGCGTGGGACCCGATGCAGCTGAAGGAGGCTTGTGACAAAGACTCACGATTCCCCCTGGGCCACGACCGCCCTCCCTCTTCCAGAGAGTCCATTGCTGCGGGGAGCCTTCCCCTGTGCCGAGTTGCCAATAAATGGCGCGTTTGCAGAAACGCTGCGCCTGCGAGTGCCCGTGCATCAGCGTGTTGGGGAACGCGGGCACAGGGTGCTGGCGGCTCAGCTGCCACAGAGTCAGGGAGCATTTTGCAGAAGAGCGGGTGCAGTGGACTCTGGTTTCAGTGATGCTGTAACTAATATTCTGTCCTTCCAGTCTGTTGTCTTGTTACTATAATTTGTCACTTTCCATAGCTGTGGACATTGCCTTATTGCTGTAAGAAGCCAGAGGTGGCTTCCTTGGGTGCCATAGACAAACCAAGCTCTGGAGCCCAACAGCTTTGTCCTTGGGTGACCCCAGTGAGGTGGGTAGCACACTACCAGAGTGGGCAGCCATTTGCACAGTGGCCAGGTTCCACTACTGCAAAGCGGCGCTCTGGCTTCTCTGGCTCTTATATCAGCATGAGACTCATTCCCCATACCCTCTCATGATCTTCAAGTTCATCTTCCCACCACTTTAACCAGGGAGACTTAACACATTTAGCACGTTATGGTTCTGGTATATGAAAGCAAGAAAAGAAACATTGTTTGAGTAAGATCTCCCATGTGAATTTTTTCATTTGAGCACATCCATGAAATTCTTTTTTAGTGCTTTGCATCCCTCCAGCTTCAAAGAGACAGCTCTTAGCTACAATTAATGACAGCTTGTTGGTCTCTCCCTCTTCAGCCTGTTGCTTGTTTCTTGGGGTGTTGTTTTCCTCTTGTGTACCTTTGAGCTTTTGAACCAATGAAAATGCTTACATAGCAGGTTCACCTCATCAAGTTCTTTCGATTAAGGACTAGGCTGAGGATCTTGGGGACAAAGAATGACAACCAATGATTGACACCACGAAGACAATGCAATCTGCTTAGCCCTCTGCATCCCAACGGATTGCTGCCACAAAGTCAGGCTCACACAATCACAGAATGGCAAGGGTTGGAAGGCACCTCTGGAGATCACCCAGTCCAACTCCCCTGCTAAAGCAGGTTCTCCTAGAGCATGTTACACAGGACTTCGTCCAGGTGGGCTTTGAATATCTCCAGAGAAGGAGACTCCACAACCCCCTGGGCAGCCTTTTCCAAGGCTCTGTCACCCTCAAAGTAAAGTTTTTCTTCATATTCAACTGAAACCTCTTATGTTTCAGTTTGTGCCCATTGCCCCTTGTCCTGTCACTGGGCACCACTGTGAAGAGTCTGGCTCCATCCTTGCGACATCCACCCTTAAGATTAAAAAAAAAAAAAAAAAATTCAAGCTCCAGGTCCAACTCCCAGCCAAAAAGTCCGTTTAATATAAAGTCCTCTCATTGAGGCTCACCAGTGCCCAGGCCAACGCACTTTCATCACATTAACTGGTTCCCATTCCAAGACGCTACAGGTTTTCCAGGCTCTTTGGCAGTTGCCTGTTCACTTCCTCACAGTTCCTTACCCTTCTGCAGTCTCTTCTTGGAGAGGGGTATCCTGGATGAATTTTCTCTTTTTTGTATTCTTTGTATTCTATTTTGTATTTGTAAAAATCTTGAGCCACTGACACTCTGGTCACAGCAGCATTATTAAAAACTTTTCTTGACCAGTCTGTTTTTTGACTTCCAGGGGACAACTCACACAGATAGCCAGATGCTGCAGGATCTCGGTCGCAGTTGTGTTCAGGCACAACTGAACACCCACTGTACAGCCCCTGCGTCCCAGCAGCGCCCAGCAGCTGACTCTTGCCGAAGAGTGTGCTGCAGGACCTTCCTGGCTGTACTGGCAGCTTGCTGCCAGTTGTCACCTTCCCCTGAGTCCCTTGGTTGTCACGCTACAGAGACATGATTCCTGTCAAGAAGGGAATTAGTACAGTCTGAGGCTAGTTCCTGGGAGTGCCAAGATGCCAAGAAAGGAGGGCTGTCAGGAGCAGGCTGCCTAAGAAGGAAAGTTGTTGCCTCATTTTCTGTGCAACTGTGAGGACCTTTAAATGCCAAGAGTCTGTAGGTACAAGGGACACTCATGTTGCAAGCTTACAATTGTAGAAAAGCTCACAGTGGGTGTTGGTCTCTTCTCCCAGGTAACGGGCGATAGTATGAGGGGAAATGGCCTCAAGTTGTGCCAGGGGAGGTTTAGATTGGACAGTAGGAAAAATTTTTTCAATGCAAGTGTTGTTAAGCATTGGAACAGGCTGCCCAGGGAGGTGGTCGAGTCCCCATCCCTGGGGGTATTTAAAAGCCAGGTAGACAAGGTGCTTAGGGACATGGTTTAGTGGTGGGATGGCAGGGTTAGGGTAATGGTTGGACTTGATGATCTTAGAGGTCTTCTCCAACCTAAATGATTCTATGATTCTATAATTCTATGAAATAAGTGCTTCAGACAGTACACAGATTCATCCATGCCTGGCACTATTTGCTCAGTAATAGCCAGGTTGCAATTGCATGTGAGCCTGCAGGTCATGCCAGTGACCCTGAGTAAGCATGCCAAGAGGCGTGCCTTGGTGCAGGGGCAGTTAAGAACAGCATGATGTCTAGAGAGGATCCCATGGGTTATACTGTCCCTGTCTGTGTGCAGAAGCTGCTCTGGGGGCAGTTGGTTTCAAGAGGTGGGTGCCCTGGCTTGGCGACAGGCTGATGCTGCAGCCTTGTTGACAGGTAGCAGGATGACACCCATACACTGCACCACACCACAGCTGTCCAGCACCACATCTCTCCAAGAAGGAAGGCTGAGGGACATCTGACTGATGTCTTCCACTACCCAGAGTCTGTCTTTTCTCAGAGGTGCACAGTGAAAAAATATAAGGGAATGGTCACACATTGCACCAAGGGAAGTATGCCATGAGAGCAGATAAGCCCTGGAAGATGTAGCCAGAGAGGGTGGGGCATCTCCTTCTCAGGCAACATTAAAAATTCAGTTGGACCAGACCCTGAACAACATGTCCTAACTTTGGTGTTAGCCCTGCTCTGAGGAGGGGCCTAGACGACCTCCAGAGGTCTCTCCCAACCCAAACTCTGACTGTGACAGTGAGGATCAAATGGCCTTGGTAAACTTGTTGTGTGGGTAAAAGACCTTATAGTGCAGGTGTTTCCATTGCTCTGAAGGCCTTTCAGGTGGAGATACCAGTAATGAAAGCATTGTGCAAAGATTGTTGGAGGGAGCACTGTGGATGTTGGGGGGGGGAGTCTTTTCTTTGATGATAACAGCATAGATAAGCTTGTACAAAACTGCATTACCTGAATCCCTAATGTGTATGAAGAACAAAGAAAAAGCCAGCACAGATCCCCAAATGAGCTGTTAGTGATGGCAGATGTATCACTGAGCAAAAGGAGGTGCCAACAGTTTACAGGTGCCAACACCATGGCCAGGAGTCACCCAGCACTTGGGCAGTTTTTCGTGCTGGGCTGCCTGGAGCAGCAGCCCTTACCTCCCGCATACTAGAGCTCTTATCTCAGTATCAGCCAGCTAGCAAAGGCAAGTGACCAGCTCCAGCATTTTCTTCACTCATGGAAATCAGCCCATTTCCATGACAGCTGATAGTTATCCACAGGAATTTGGCTTTGCAGATCCTAAATAACAAACCAGGAAGTCTGAAGATCTCTGTTGCAGAAAGCTTTAGCATAAGTGTTTAATAGCCTGGCATAAGATCACAGCATAAAAAGCAAAATGACCCATGTTAGAAGACTGAATGTTCTGGCCACAGCTATGAGTAACAGATATTTATAGGAGAACTGTAAGAAAGCGTAAAAGTGAGGGTCATCTAATGGGTTTAGCCCTAAGCACAACAGGAAGTACAACCACAATCACATGGCATTTCCATGGCAACTGATAACATTTTCCACTAAACTGGGATTAATTTCAGGCTATCATCTGCCTAAGGACACAGAACGCATAAGGATGCAGCAAGACAGCTAATGCTATACATAGAAAAAGGAAATGTCTGAACTGTGGGTATGATGGGAGTGGGAAGGAGCAAGTGCAGGACTTGGCGTAAGAAAACCCTGTCCCAGCACGTCGTGTCACAGGCAGGAAACGCTCCCTGCCCTCCATTACCACTGGATCTCACTACGTAGGTTTCCCTGCAATGGACTGGATAAATAATGCAGGTGTGAGAAGTCTGCATCACTTCTCTTTCCCTGGTCCCATAACTGCGTCATGGGTCTCTCCTAGCTTAGTAACAAAAAGTATTAATTAACTGCCTTATCAGACACGCTGCCTCCATACTGCCAGGGCCCTGACCAGCCTCCCAGGGCTCCCCTCCACCCTGTCCATGGCCCAGGAAAGATGAGGTTTCGTGGCACCTTACCCACCCTAATCAAACCACTGCAACTGAAGTCAATATCAAAATTATAGAATCACAGAATCATAGAATCATCTAGGTTGGAAAAGACCTTTAAGATCATCAAGTCCAACCGTTAACCTAACCCTGCCATCCCACCACTAAACCATGTCACTAAGCACCTCATCTATGCTTCTTTTAAATACCTCCAGGGATGGGGACAAATTCCCACCATCTTCCCTGAGTTTCATGATTTTTCCATCAATTTTCCACTCAGAAGTGTTGAGGAAAGGGTCCACCTGTGTTACCTTTATGTCCGCTGTCTGGACAAGCAAATGCTGCATTTGTACATGTAAAGGGATTTCTCTTGTCTCACAGGGCTGGGAGTCTGAGACGCACAAAAGGGTGAAGCCATAGGTACCATTATTTGTATAGAAATAGTTTAAATCTGAGGAAGAAACACACCTTCAACAGCCGGTAACTTCAAAAGAAGAGAAAGGAAACACGACACATCCTGTTTCTACAAACCCTTTTCCAGTAACTCTAAAGAAAACCTTTAAATTTTTAAGGGTTTGCAAATCTACTTACCTTCATTCATAGTTTTCCTGTTTTCCTCTGAGGTCAAACAGATTTATGTGTGAAAGGACAACCTGCACTTGACAGAGTGAAGTCATCTGCCACTTCTTGTTTACACCAGTTTGGCAAAGCTAATCCCAGGGTCTCTGCCTTTTCTTGTGTTTTCAAAATCAATGAAAACACAAAGACTTGAAGAGCAGAATAGGTGGCACATTTTAAATGCTGCTTAAAGTCTGATTTGCTTCAGTGTTTTCTCATGATTAAAGTAGGGCATCTGCTGAAATAACAAAGAAATTGTGCACAAAGCAAATGAAAATGCTGGAAAATCTAAGGTCAAGGAAGTTAATCCGAGTGTTAAGAATGTCCATGGTACAGCCAAGCTCAGATCTGTCTGGTTTCTGTTCCAAAGTCAATATCTTTATTCAAGGACTTTGCTCTCCCACCCTAAAAATTTTTCTCAATGGTAGCCAATTCTCATTGAAGCTGATGGGAACAAGACCTGACACTTGCATAAGTGAGTTCTCAATGCATGGGAACCATCCTTCTGAAATGGGTAGAGGCTACATCACTGAGGGTAACATAGAACCATAGAATCGTAGGAACATATAGGTTGGAAAAGATCCTTAAGATCATTGAGTCCAACACAAACCTAACACTGCCAAGCCCACTACTAAACCATGTCTCCAAGCACCACATCTACCCATCTTTTAAATGCCTCCAAGGATGGGGACTCCACCACCTCTCTGGGCATCCTGTTCCAATGCTTAACAACCCTTTCAGTGAAGAAATTTTTCCTAATATCTAATCTAAACCTTCCCTGGCACAACTTGAGGCCATTTCCTCTCGTCCTATAGCTTGTTATTTGGGAGAAGAGACCAGCTCCCACCTTGCTACAACCTCCTGTCAGGCAGTTGTAGGGAGCGATAAGGTCTCCCCTCAGCCTCCTCTTCTCCAGGCTAAACAACCCCAGGTCCCTCAGCTGCTCTTCATCAGAATTGTGCTCCAGACCCCTCCCCAGCTTTGTTGCCCTTCTCTGTACATGCTCCAGCCCCTCAATGTCCTTCTGGGAGTGAGGGGCCCAAAACTGTACAGAGTATTCGAGGTGTGGCCTCACCAGTGCTGAGTGCAGGGGCACGATCACTTCCCTACTCCTGCTGGCCACACTTTTCATGATAAAAACCAGGATGCTGTTGGTCCTCTTGGCCACCTGGACACACTGCCAGGCATTGACCAACACCCCCGGGTCCTTTTCTACTGGGCAGCTTTCCAGCCACTCTTCCCCACACCTGTAGCATTGCCTGGGGTTGTTGGGACCCAAGTGCAGGCCCCAGCACTGACCCTTGTTGAACCTCATACAACTGGCTTCTGCCCATCGATCTAGCCTGTCCGGATCCCTTTGTAGAGCCTTCCTACCTTCAAGCAGATCGACACTCCCACCCAACTGGGTGTCATCTGCAAACTTACTGAGGGTGCACTTGATCCCCTTGTCTACATCATTGATAAAGATGTTAAACAGAACTGGCCCCAGTACTGGCCCCCGGGGAACACCACCTGTGACTGGCCACCAAGTGGATTTAAATCCATTCACCACCACTCTTCAGGCCCAGCCATCCAGCCAGTTTTTTACCCAGTGAAGATTACACTTGTCCAAGCCATGAGTAGCCAGTTTCTCTAGGAGATGCTGTGGGTAACAGTGTCAAAGGCTTTACTAAAGTCTAGGTAGGCAACATTCACAGCCTTTCCCTCATCCACTAAGCGGGTCACTTAGTCATAGGAGGAGATCAGATTAGTCAAGCAGGTTAGTCACATACAGTGATATGGCTAAGTATTTCTTCATCAAAAGTAAGCAGAAGGAGAAGGAAGAAAACAAAAGAAAACAAGTGATGCAAAAGCAATTGCTTACCACTTCCTAGGGATAGACCAATGCCCAGACAGTTCGCAAGCAAAAGATGACTAATCCCCCTAAAGCCTCCTCTTTTCCCTTTTATTGCTGGGCATGACATTATATGGTACGGAATACCACTTTGGTTAGTTCAAATAATCAATCTGCCTGGTTGTGTCCCCTTCCCAACATATTGTGCACCCCCCAGTCTATTCACTAGGGACAGAGTGAGAAACAGAGAAAACCTAGATGCTGTGCAAACACTGTTCAGCAAAAGATGAATTAATTAATGTGTTAGCAGTGCTGCTTTAGTCAAAAATCTGAAACACAGCAGTGTATGAGCTGCTATGAAGAAAATTAACTCTATCCTAGCTGGGCCCATTGCATCACGTCAGATGGCAACACTGTCACAACCTCTTCGTATGCCCTACAAGTGTGAAAATAAACTCAAAACCTACAGGCTTGATCCTCAAGGGTGTACAGGATGACATGCCTCTAACATTTGTGGGGATTTTGCCTGGATCGGGCCACTGGACCCCAGAAAACAAAGCATCTGTATACTGATTCCAATGGGACTTTCCTATAGTGGAGTCTTTCATGACATCACAGGATAACTCAGGTGGGAAGAGACATACCTCAGCAGGTTTCTAGTCCAACCTCCTGCTCAAAGCAACATTAGCTCTGAGATCAGACCAGGTTGCTCGGATTTTGTGCATCTGGGTGTTAGAAAATCTTCAAGGATGGAAATTGCGCAACCCCTCAGGCCCTCAGGTTCTTTTCCCTGGAGCTGATCCCCAGTTAGTCCGTTCTCAGCCTGTATCCTTGCAAGGCGTTCCACTTTCCCAGGGGTATGACTTTGCATTGGTCTTTGTTGAATTTCATAAAGTTCCTGTTGGCCCATTTGTCGCGGATGGAGTGAGAGGGAGGCAAAAATAGTGTGGTTTATTGGTGTAAAACAGTGAGTTAACAAAGATCAGTGGTAAATGCGACAATAGTTTATGAGATTCGATGGCAAGGTACCCTTTGTTATTTACTGCACAGAGGACAGGGTCAGACAAGACTGTCAGGGAGACCCTCCTGTTGAGTCATGAGGTTCAGAAAAGATCCCCTTGCTTTCTAAACTCCCTCAGAGAGGAGTCTAGGTGCGGCTGGATCTAATCCTAGTCCCAGACTTGGTCAACGGTTTATGTCTAAAGGATTATATATGCGCAATTAATCCTTTATGTCACTTAGCTAAGATTTCCAAGTTAGCATGCTGTTAGTCACTTACTGAGAATCTGTCATGGTAAGGAATCTCTCAACCTTGAGGAGTAACCTTGAGAGGCGTCCCTGCTCAAGGGGAGATCCTGGCATGCAGCCCGCTGCCGTGCAGGAGAGCTCAAAGGGCTCTTGGACTGCTCACTATTTATGGGGGTAAGATAATTGGCTCATAGTCATATTTGCATACTGACCACTGTGCTTAGATGGGCACATTCCACAATAGCCCTTGGCTATTGCATTGTTATCTGTCTCCCCCCACACCCAGTGGGTGCATCCTTCAGGACCAGACACAGACCAGGTGCATCTATCAGCACCACCACAGGTGGTTATCACTTGAAAGAGGTCAAAGGAGGGAGAGTCAGAGACGAGGGGGGAGCACACCGCCACACCATTCCTCCTGCCTTAGTAGGTGACAGCCCTGCCTGCAAGCACATCACCTGGTCCTCTCAGTTTGCTGTTACCTTCAAACTGGACGAGAGTGCATTCCATCACCTCCTCCAGGTCACTGATAAAGATATTTAGCACGACAGAGCTCAGGACAGACCTTAGAACAGTCCCCTGTGGTACAACACTACACTAGGAAAAGTACAAGCTATTAACCATTAACCTCTGAAAGTATTTATTATTTTTATCAATGATCTGGATGAGGGGATCAAGTGCATGCTCAGTAAGTTTGCAGACAACACCAAGTTGGGCAGCAGCGTTGATCTGCTTGAGGGTAGGAAGGCTCTACAGAGGTATCACTAGGGCAGTGCTTGTCCCCCTGTACTGGGTACCAGTGAGGCCGCCCCTTGAATGGGTTCAGTGTTGGGCCCCTCACTCCCAGAAGGACATGGAGGGGTTGGAGTGTGTCCAGAGAAGGGCAACAAAGCTGGGGAGGGGTCTGGAGCCCAAGGCTGATGCGGAGCAGCTGAAGGACCTGGGGGAGATCAGCTTGGAGAAGAAGAGGCTGAGGAGACCTTATCACTCCCTACAACTGCCTGACAGGAGGTTGTAGCAAGGTGGGAGTTGGTCTCTTCTCCCAAATAACAAGCTATAGGACGAGAGGAAATGGCCTCTAGTTGCACCAGGGGAGGTTTAGATTGGATATTAGAGAAAATTTCTTCACAGAAAGGGCTGTCAAGTACTGGAAGGGGCTGCCCAGGGAAGTGGTGGAGTCCCCATCCCTGGGGGTATTTAAAAGCCAGGCAGATGAGGTGCTTAGGGACAGGGTTTAGTGGTGGGATGGCAGGGTTAGGTTAACAGCTGGACTCAATGATCTTAAGGATCTTTTTCAACCTAAATGATTCTATGATTCTATGAATCTGATGGCATAACCATTTTTTTATCCATCTAATTGTGCATCTGGCAACACTGTCTTCTCTTAGACAGCCTGCATAGGAAATGTTGGCAGAAGAATCTGTCCAGGACTGGCACATCTGCAACCTGCAACTGTTTGCCTCTATGTTCAAGGTTTTGCTGCGAGCTGTTGTGGCCATGCAAGGCTGCATGACCTTGCCCTGTACTGCAAGCAGACAAGTGAAGCCCAGATGCATTTCCATGAAGCTGCCCCTGAACACGGGGCAAGAAGGGGCTTCTGGAGTCCAGGTCTTGGAGTTAGTGGGAGGCAGAGGAGTGAAAATAATGTTTTTCTAAGCAAGCTCGCCTGTGGGTCCTTTGCAGGCTATCCTTACCTGTCCCCAGAGCCTCTTGAGCAGGAGGAGATGGCCCCCTGCCAGCTCCTCACATCCTGACCCACTTTTCCTGAGAACTCAGCAAGGCAGAGTTTCACAGACAAGAGGAAATCCCTAAACAGCATGCAGCCCAGAGAGTGGAAAGTTTTTTTCTGGGGGGTTGGGTTTGTTTGGTTTTTTTCTCCTATGAATGTATTTGACAGCTTGCTGTCCCTGTCAGCACAGGATCCCAGTGGAAACCAGAGCTGGGAGGGCTCTTCCTGCCTGGGGGAGGCTTCCCAGGAGCGTGAGGGATTTACCAATCGCCACCTTTCACTCCCCGTCCCTTGCCGTGTCCCACCGAAGGCCATGTGCAGCAGCAAGCTGCAGACGGGTTTGCTGGTGGCTGGCTACTTCGTCTACCTGCTGGTGGGTGCAGCTGTGTTCCAGGCGCTGGAGAGGGCTGCTGAGAAACAGGAGAAAATAGCAGCTGCCCAGATGAAGGAGGCTTTTCTGCAGAATTTCACCCACCTCACAGTGGCAGAGATGGAGCAGTTTATGAAGGTAAGTGCCAGCCCTGCGGAAGCCCTTTCTCCCTCCTGTTTCCCCATCAGATGTTGTTTCCTACTCAGCTTTGCTACGCAGGCAGCTTTTGCTGCGTTCCTACTGATGTGGTCATTTGGATGATTTTAGCAAACCCCAAGCCCACACTCTGGTCTGGGCAGGCAGGTCGCGCTGATGGTAAATACAGTTTGTGTAGCTTGACAAAACCTTGTGTGTTCGCTGCTAACAGTCCCTATGCCATGATGTCTCCATTCTTTGGGGTCTTGCTTCCTCTTGATTTGGCTTCTGGTGGGGCTGTGCTCATCTATAACGGGTGGCATGGCAGGAAAATGAGGCTGGCTGAAATGAATGGGCATGGTTGACACAACAGTCTTTGAAAAAAAAAAAAAAAAGCCCAAATCACTACAAGAAGGGCAGCATAGTCAGGGTTTACTTTCTGAAGATGCTGCAGAAGTGGAACAGGTAGCCCGGCCAAGGGAAAGGGGTTTCTGGTCACAGCACAGGAAGCTGAGAATGAGGACGGTTGTCCCTTCATCTTCGGTATTTCCTAGCTCTGTCTTCCACAATGCAGAAGAAAATGGGGAGTGAAAATAGCCTTGCTGTAAGCATTTCCACATGGGAAACTAATGGAGCTCTTAATAGGCCAGTTCGCAGGATAAGGAAAGGAGGGAAGAACTGGTATTCCTGATAATACAACCAGTGATCCAGTCCCCAGTTCATGTATGCATGCACCCTCTTCACCTTAGATTTTTTTTTTGTGTGTATGTAGGGGAAGAGAAAAAAAAAAGGGGGAACTTTTCAAGACAATGAAATCTTTGTGCAAGTGCTGTGGAATAATTTGTTAGCCTTGATTTTCTGGGACACCAGCAAAAAAGATAGTGAGGGAGACCCCATCTGGAGTACTGTGTCCAGTTCTGGGCTCCTCAGTTCAAGAAAGATGAGGAACTCCTAGAAAGAGTCCAGAGGAGAGCAACTAGGATGATAAAGGGACTGGAGCATCTCCCCTATGAGGAAAGGCTGAGAGTTGGGCTTGTTCACCCTGAAGAAGAGAAGACTGAGAGGGGACCTCATCAATACATACAAATATTTTATCCTAGAAGCTATGCTAAGGCACATGGAGGCCAGGGAGATAATTCGAGATAGCCAGCATGGCTTCACCAAGGGCAAGTCCTGCCTGACGAACCTAGTGACTCTCTAGGATGGTGTGACAAAGTGGACAAAGGAAAACCAATGGACGTCATCTATCTGGACTTCTGCAAAGCCTTTGACACGGTCCCCCACAACATCCTTCTGTCTAAATTGGAGAGCTATGGATTTGATGGGTGGACTGTTTGGTGGATAAGGAACTGGCTGGATGGCCGCATCCAGAGGGTAGTGGTCAATGGCTCGATGTCCGGATGGAGACCGGTGACGAGTGGTGTCCCTCGGGGGTCCGTACTGGGACCGGTGCTGTTTAACGTTTTCATCAATGACTTAGACAGCGAGATCGAGTGCACCCTCATCAAGTTTGCGGATGACACCCAGCTGAGTGGTGCGGTTGACACACCGGAAGGACAGGATTTCATCCAGAGAGACCTGGACAGGCTGGAGAGGTGGGCCTGTGTGAACCTCATGAGGTTCAACAAGGCCAAGTGCAAGGTCCTGCCCCTGGGTCGGGGTAACCCCCAGTATCAGCACAGGCTGGGGGAAGAAAGGATCGAGAGCAGCCCTGCCGAGAGGGACTTGGGAGTCCTGGTGGATGAGAAGCTGGACATGAGCCAGCAATGTGCGCTGGCGGCCCAGAAGGCCAGCCGTACCCTGGGGTGCATCAGAGGAAGCGTGGCCAGCAGGTCGAGGGAGGGGATTCTGCCCCTCTACTCTGCTCTGGTGAGACCTCACCTAGAGTACTGCGTCCAGCTCTGGAGCCCTCAGCACAAGAAGGACATGGACCTGTTGGAGCGGGTCCAGAGGAGGGCTACAAAAATGATCCGAGGGCTGGAGCACCTCTCTTATGAGGACAGGCTGAGGGAGTTGGGCTTGTTCAGTCTGGAGAAGAGAAGGCTGCGGGGAGACCTGATTACGGCCTTTCAGTATCTAAAGGGGGCCTATAGGAAAGATGGGGACAATCTTTTTAGTAGGGCCAGCTGTGTCAGGACAAGGGGTAATGGTTTTAAACTGAAGCAGGGTAGGTTTAGACTGGATCTAAGGAGGAAATTCTTTACAACGAGGGTGGTGAAACACTGGAACAGGTTTCCCAGAGAGGTGGTGGAGGCCTCATCCCTGGGAACATTCAAGGCCAGGTTGGATGGGGCTCTGAGCAACCTGATCTAGTTAGTGGTGTCCCTGCTCACTGCAGGGGGGTTGGACTAGATGACCTCTAGGGGTCCCTTCCAACCCAAAACATTCTATGGTTCTATGATTCTATGATTTTAAGGGTGGAAGTCACGAGGATGGAGCCAGACTCTTTGCAGTGGTTTCCAGTGACAGGACAAGGGGCAATGGGTACAAACTGAAACATAAGAGGTTCCAGTTGAATATGAGGAAAACCTTCTTTACTCTGAGGGTGACAGAGCACTGGAACAGGCTGCCCGGGGGGTTGTGGAGTCTCCTCTGGAGATATTCAAAGCCCGCCTGGATGAAGTCCTGTGTAACATGCTCTAGGAGAACCTGCTTTAGCAGGGGGTTGGACTAGATGATCTCCCGAGGTCCCTTCCAACCCTTGTGATTCTGCGATTCTGTGATTCTGTGAGGAGGCGGGGGGAAGACTTTTCTGATGCACTTTATGCCAGCTTGTGTCTTGCCTGGCTCAGCCTTGGATTTTATCTAGGCCGTTTCTGCACAAACCAGCCCGCCTTCCTGATGTCCGCTCCGATGTTCACTGTTTGCTAAAAAACTTTTGGGTGTTTTTGTCATTTTTTTTTTAACTTAAAAAAACCAAACAAACAAACCCAGCACTCCAGCACTTAGAATTAAAACCAAGGAAGAAGGGAAGAGTCTGAAAATGCACAACATGATAGATGATAGGGCTGGAGGTGCCTAGGAGAAACATCTAGTCAAATCTCCTGTGGCAGGGTAGTCTCCACTCAATCCCAATCATCTCTGGCAGATGTTCATCTGACCTCATCTCAAAGGCCACGTCATAAATATTGTGCATGTGTGTCCATGCATGCAGTTTAGAGAAGAGTGTTTATGTCAGGCTGAATTCTGATTGTGGTCGTACCAAGAGTAATGCTTTGCAAATCAATGGACTTTCTCTGCATTTACATCTGTGACACTAATCAGAATAGAGCCTTAAAATGAAATTCTCTGTGCATGTCACATGTATCCTGGTATAACTCACTGATGCCCTCCTGGGAGGGATCAGAGTCGCTGCTCGGTGCGCCTGCATACAGCTGGAGGATTAGATCCTGGATCCACCACTGCCATCTCAAAGGCAAACTCAAAACTAGCAACCAGCCACCCCATCACAGTGGGCTGTCTTGCCATGTCCTACTCATCTATAGGATCATTTTTTCCAAAGTACTTAGCCTAAAAGAGTTGAGGTCCTTGATCACGCTAAAAGAAACAAATTGTCCTAACATCCACTAGAGCAGTCAGCATAAACAGGGCAAAAGACTAACACTCAAAATCACTGGATGGCTGCTACCCAACATCGGAGGTAAAGGCATGTGTAGTGTCAGGGTATTGCTGAGGACAGGTGAGCGGTATTCACAGGAAAGGAGCAGTAGTTGGCTAGATCTGTAGTACTCTTGCAACAAACACTTGAGAAAAACAGCCATGTTGCTACCAAACTTTGCTTTCCCTCCCAGAACCTGACTGAAGCCATTCAGAATGGAGTATACCCTGTTGGAAGTGAATCGCAGATTGAAGACAGCAACTGGGATTTCAGTAACTCCTTCTTCTTTGCAGGCACGGTTGTCTCCACCATAGGTAGGTCTAATGCTTTCCATGTATGTCTGTGTGTGATGCTTATGTGTCTGGTTATTAGGACCTGAATGGATAATACTTTCAGGAATAAAAACTCCAGCCTTTCCTTGTCATGGTTGGTAAGCAGCAATGGAATTGGTCTGAGAACTCACCACTGCACAGCTCTTTGTGCATTATTTTGGCCTGTGAAATGCCAGTGGCTTTTCATATTATTTCCCACTTGTTTCTTCTTTTTGGGCCACATGTTAAAATGTTCACTCTGCTGCCAGTTGTGGGTGGGAGATAAACTTCACTTCCCTGGTCTTTATTCCAGGGTCAAATAGGCTTTAAATCCTAGAGTCCTGCAAAGCATAAAAGAATGGTAGGAAAAACATGAACTCTGCTGGGGCATGGACACTGTCTCAATAACCTGTGCTGAGTTGTTAGTGCACATATTGAATTAGTTATATGCCAGGAGGAAAAAAATGGGAAGGGGGAAAGGCAAATCCTGAGACTTTTACACTGCTGCTTCGAGCTGTTCTGACTTTCTCAGGGGCAGCCTGCCCCTGCCTGTGCCTCCCTTTCTGCCAAATATGCGTCCCCAAAAGTGCAGGCCTGCCAAATTTAAGCGTAAAATCTATGCTGTTGGCTCCTGCTTCACACTCTCATGCAGTGAAAGTCAAATCATATGTTTTTGCGGAGTGAAGCTGAGGCCTCGCTCCCACTACACGCTAGGCACGGCTGCTCCACCGATCCGTGAGTGCAGCATGTCACAGGGGCCGCAGTGGTGTCCCAGCATCATGGCAGGCATGTAGGTGTTGCATGAACCCATGTGGAGACCTCCTGCTGTAGAAGAAAGAAAGGCTTCTGACCCATCTTAGCAATAACAAATGTTCCATGGTTACAACAACATTCACATTATCGATAAAGCTTCCCCAGTTTGTCAGCACCCTGCTACTACCCAACCTATTCCTTGCCACCACCTGTATTACTGTATTTTTCCATTACAACAATTCTCTGCCAAAAAAATCAATTGCTTCCCGTCAAATTTGCTTCCCTGGTGAGGCAGACAGGCTGTCCCAGGAAAAGTGCCAACTTGCCTGTTTCTCTGCACCTTCATGGCAGAGGTCTGTTGTGAAGGTACATCAGATACTTCCACTCATCTTCACCATGTTTTGTCATGAAAATGGAATATTTCTACAACAGGGAGCACAAGACAGCTCAAGCATTTGGCAGCCTAGTAGCCAATAAATCACTCAGTTGTTTTATTTGTCTTTTCCCCCGAAGAAAACATTGCGTTTTCCAAGTAATGGATGCCTTGAGATTAATTGTCCTCAGGAAAGTGCCTTTTCTCAGGGTCACTGATAGAGTAAGAGCATACACGAAGTACAGGACTCTTGCACTCAGGGATGTACCTCATGGGGTATGAGAGGAGCAAAGTCTCCAGTCCATTAAAGGACATGTTTAGAGTTCTGCAGCTGTTGTTCCACTACTTAGAGAAATCCTCTTTTAGTAGGACTTTAAGACAAATGTCTTGCTGGCATGAATAAATCAGCCACCAGCAAGGTTTGGACTATTTAGCACTGTCTATTCTAATGCATACTGCACTGCCTCCAGGACAGGTGCCAGTATCTGGACATACCAACTTACTGGCATTTAGCCAGGGAGGTCACTGACACACAGGCAAATTGGCAAGAAGCTAGAGATGGCTATATGTGATTCTAACATGGCAAACAGCCTGGGACTCCAACCTTGATGTCTTCCAGGTCCCCAGGCTTCTGGTTTCTATCTTGCCATGTATTTGTCACAGGACAGAGCATGTTTTCCATAACTGCTTTTAGATTGTGCTTTCGTTCCCACTAAGGCTGGGTTAGGAGCACACAGTGCTCTCTGCATTCCCCCAAACACGCAGGGTGAATCACTCCATCTGCTTACTGCCTTGTTCAGAGAAAGAAGGGTGCATGTGGACTGAGAAGTGCTAGCCACATCTTTTGGGGTCGAAGGCAGGCTGGGTTGTGGTAGGTGTGGATGTGACTGTGGACTGGTCTAGCTGTCTGGAATATCTCCTCTGACCCATCTTTTTTCATAGGTTATGGCACACTACATCCTAAAACTGCTGGGGGCCAGATCTTCTGTGTCTTTTTTGCTCTGTTTGGAATCCCTCTAAATATTGTTTTTCTGCACCGTGTTGGTAAGATGCTCTCACTGCTGTGTAAAAAGCTGGGGAAATTCCTGTACGAGAAAGGAATGAGAAAGGTAATTGGTTTTACTTGCTCATGCACAATTATATGCTCATTTCTAGTTTTTCTCTCAAGATTTAAGCTAGCATTATGTTTGTTCTCATGCTGTGTTAGACATTGTGCTAGGAGTTGGGAAGAGACGTTCTTCACTTGCAGAGCTAAACAGACAAGGCAACATAGAGGACATATGCAGAGAAAGGGATGCATTTTGACAAATGGCAGACATCCAGCCCCCTTCAGCAATCACCGGAGAGAGTGGGTGCCTCATCCCACTTCTCTAGACACTTACCTCAGGAGCTAAGACTCTAGGGAAGTACCTGTCTCCCTTTATAACCAGTAAAGAGGGAGATGATTAAGCATCTCATCTTGAGGCAGCAAAAAGCAGGGGAGCTGTAAAAAGCTGTAAGAAGTGGGTGAGCTGTAGGGATTTCAATGGATATTGACTCAATGCCTGGTGTGTCACCCCTCCTTATTCATTATGCAGTCCTTTAATCCCTCTCCTCCCTTGACTTTGATGGAAAGGAAACATCGGGCTGCAGTTGTCCATTTGAGCCCAGTTGCTGAAAGGTGAGGAGGCACCTCTAAAGGGCTAGAGACAGGGTGGGCCTTGCCTGGTTATGCCCCAAGTTATTTGCAGCTCATCCCCTTCTCTCACCACTACTGAGGAAGTAAGAATAGTTTTTCTGTGTCTCCTACTGTCATTCTGTTTCAGGACAAGGTATGAATGCTACAGACAACCCTGTTCAAATTGCTAAATTTCTCCCCATGTCTGGCAAACTTAAATAGAATGTAAGGCTTGATCAGGTATAGACTCAAGCACATACACGATGAACGAATGCTTGAAAATTATCCAACAGTTGCCATTAATTTCCAGACAATTTGGACTTACAAAATCCTATACATAAACTATATGTGTGTCTGGCTGATAAATCTTAATATATAACAAGTCTTTTTCTCCAGTAAAGGCTTCTTCATGATGGCTGGGAAGTAGGATGGTTCAAAAGTCCAGGCTCTTCTTCATTAGGAGCTCATTTGTTAAAGGTCTTCTTGTAGTAAGGTATCCACTGGGTAGGAGCCAAATTGTGGCACTAATGCAATGAGAAATAAAGTCAACAACCAAGACTCTTGGAAATAGTACTGTCAGAAATGGTATAAATATTTTTTTTTAAAAGCCTGTTTTCCCAGGAAAACTTGAATGTTCTTTAGGTGTCACACCTGAATACCTAAAAATTAAAAGTGAAGTTGTCTGGTGAAAATTGGAAATAGTCTGACTCCTGTAAAAGTCATTGAATAGGAATTCCTCTTATGCTCATGGTCATTGGAGGCTGATAGAATCAGATAAAAGACTACATCTCCCAGGGTTACTGGAAGATTATATTATGGTCATGCAACACCCATAATATATGGCTTCGCCCTGCTTCAGAGCAAGGCTAGGGTACTTTCAGAGGAAGAGCACTCAATACAAATCTTTCAGTTTCTGTTGTCCTGGTAGGTATTGCTAGTTATCTATCCAATTTGAATAGTCATCATTATGTATGGCCTGCTAGTGTGTCAAATCATCATTATAATTGAATTGGTTTCTTTCTGTTTCAGAAGAAGATCAAATTTTTGACTCTTTTATTCTTCCTGGCAATGGGGATCCTAGTTTTTCTGTGCTTGCCATCACTATTCTTCCAGATAACAGAGGGCTGGTCCTACAGTGAAGGAATTTACTTTGCATTTATCACCCTCAGCACCATTGGCTTTGGAGATTACGTAGTAGGTAAGGTTGCTTTCAGAGAGGAGACGCAGCAAAGCGCCAGGGTTATGACTGTAATTACCGTGGGTTGACTGCACAGGCCACCAATGTGCTGTAAAGACAAATCTTCTTCTGAGTCTTTGACTAGTCTTTCCCTTCTACAGTTCTGGGGAAAATACTAATTTCTCTGGGATTGCATATGCTGACAAAAGTACAAAATTGTCTAAATATAATGAAATGCAGTGATTTGGGGTGCAAAGAAGCCAAGTATTTGGGGGAGGGAAGGGGAAGTGTTGGGGGAGAATTCAAGGAGCCTAGGAATTTGCATATACCAAAATGGAACAGCTTGCGACAGTCATTCAAAATAAGGCATGTATCCCTGCTTTAGCCATCTAAGACTTATGTTTCAAAGTGTAAAGAAGTAAGTGGCCATGTTTCAGAAGACATGATTTTACACAACAAACTGAGAGGTGGAAATCCTAGTCATAGGAAATGGGAAATCCAGGCAGTCTATGAGAAGTGGGGCTTAAACAAATTTATCACTGGAAAAGTGGCCTTCCTTAGTCTCCTATGCATTACTGGAGGCTCTCTGTCTTCACAAGCCAGAGCTTAGGATCTCCCCTGAAGACGAACTGTTTAAGCTATACTCCAGCATGCTGGAGTGCTTCTCTAAACACTTCCATGGATCTGCTGACCAAAATACACTCTCCATTGAATAAGCTTCCAGAGGAACTCCAAAATGATCACCAGGAGCAAGATCGGTGTCCACAGAAGAAGCAATCAAACACCTGGTCTCCATGGAGAATCAAAGATATCTCTACAACAACCTGTCCTGCCAGCATCTTGCCATCCTGAACTTCTCATCAGCGGAGATATGAGAAGGAAGGTCTGAAGCTAATACTTCAGCACCAGTGCTGTCCCCACAGAGAATCTGGAAGCCTCACGTCCCTTTCCGATGGACCAACATTCACCACAGAACAAACTCTAGGCTCTCAAGCCTTGCAGAAGTGCAAGATGGTCCTTGGAGACTGGCTGGCAGCCTTTCTGTGAGTTGGAAAGATTTCTTACATCAGGCTGAGGATCTTGGCAGAGGGAGCCCACAAGCTTTTGCAGACACTGATGTTCCCTGCTGACCTTAATTTCTCTGAGTCTGCTAAAAAGGCTGGGTAGTGCTTTGACGATCCAGCTGACATCTTGCTTGTTTGTATGAGTTTAGTCATCATAATGATCTTGTAGCCTAGCTGATGGCTAATTCATGCAATGGCAATGAGTTGATTAGGCCACATTTCCCCGCCAGTTAACTCCCCCCTCTTGTTACAAAGCACAGGAAGCAGTGTCCCCTGAAATTCCCCTTCATATAATCCAGAGAAAGATTCTTTGTCTCCAACAGTAGCTAAGCAGCATTTCCTTGAACACGACACAGAACTCAGGCATCAGCAAGGAATCTGCATCGCACAGCAGTGGCCTCTTTGCTCACTATTTTCTCCAGCCAGGGCCAATCTTTGTCACTGCAGTGGAGGTCAATAGGGCACAGGCATTTATTTCCTAACCATCTGTAGGACTGATAACTCTGGCCTGTGTGATACTGAGCACCTCTAACTTCAGTGACGTGGAATATAAGAAGGTGGAGAGTGGCTGGTGCAGTGCAGGAGAAAAACTGGACATCAAACTGGTGCATTCTTTCCCCTTGTCCAAATTAGAAATGTATTTTACAGTAACGACAGCAAGTCACAGCCTGAAAACTACCTCCATAGCACTTTCCTCCTCTGCAGCCACATTATTTTACAAATACCGTTAAAAAATAACAACTAGATAGGCCTCTCGGCTCTGTGATTTCATCTTCATTAAGATGACTTAACTGGAGCTGAAATGTTTTTCCCTGCAGTATTTATCTCAACTGACCTTACACAATGGTGATAAAATTATGATAAGTTTAATGCCTCACATCTTCACAAGGAAACAAGCAGAATCAGTGACTGCTCTGGGTATTATGCAGTTAGAATTGATTACAGGTGACAAATGGATTTGTGGTGGCCAAGTGGAACAGAACAGGTTTGAGTTTATTTGCATTTTAGTAATTCAAAACTAGTTTGTAGCTGTTGTACTTCAAGCATGAGATAAAGCCTGGTTTGGGTAGGGAGACACCCTAGGAAGATGGCAGGGTCTGGATTTAACTGTAATACATGTACACATAGGTGATACTTCTAGGGTGAAACTCCCCTTGGGCTGTAAACTGAATTTATGCCCTGATGAAATCCAGTTTTCAGTTAACATTACAAAGATATTGCTCATTGCTTTGCTAACCCCACAGCACGAACTTCAGATAAGAGCACAAAAGGAGATGCTTTGTAGCAAGGCTGGCATCCCCTCTGCCAACTCAACCCCAGCAGAAGAATAAGAAACAGCTGTTGGATATCTATCCATGAGGACAAACCATCCCACTCCTGCCCCATCTCCAGAGCTCTTGCATGATGAAGTACAAAAATCCTGCACATTGATCTATGCAGTACAGAGAACTGCAGGACTTGAAAAGAGTCACCAGCATCCTAGCTCCTTCTGGGCAGCTTCACAATGGGAAATGATCCACCAGGTTCGTGGTGATCTCCCTGTCCACGCACTTTACTGAGTTATCTACTACCTCGAGTCACCCTTGACAGTGACTTACAGCACTCAATAAGCAATATCACCAAGTTTTCCTGCAGGTGCCAGGCCGTATCAGCTGTATCATGATGATAACGTTGTGCGGGACTAAGTGCAGGAGGAGCAAGTGCTCTCTGTATGTTGGTGGTGGATTGCTGATGCCTGAAGAAACAAATGCAATGACCCATGCCATTCTGTGTTGCTGGCTGATGTTAAGAGGTGTGGACTGCATGAATTAAGCTTCAGTCTGCTGGTTGCCCACACAGAAAGTTGTGTTCTTGGCATGTGTCAGTGAGTTCTCATCAGTCACCTAGTTTTTTAATGGAGGAAGCTCCTGAAGCCATTCAAAAATAAAGTAGGAATTGCAACTACTCTCTTTGTATGGCCAAGGGTACCCATAATTTAAAGCAAATATTTATTGGGTTATAATCACACTTTATAGAAATACACAGAATTATAATAACCTAGGTAGCAATAGTCGTGTGTTTATAGTGGCCCACTGCACCCTGGGTTTTGTGCTTTGGGAGTTCAGGAATATTTTCAGGATAATACAATATAATTTTACACTACTTCCCACATCATTGCGTTTACTTGTAGATGCAGAGGTTGAACTGGGATTGGTATGCTACAAGGGGAAAAAAAATATCCTATTTTGCTGCTAATTCACCTCAATCCCAGTATATCTTTTTGACAGGTCAGCATGTTTGTGCTAGCATATATCGGTTTATTGCAAGAGACTTGCCCAGCCTTAACCTAATGCCAGGGAGGTGAGAGACTCCACTACAATGACAAAGTCACCTTAAAGTACTCAATATAAAATACATGGATGAAATCATCAGGCTGGCCCACTTTACACTGGCAAAGCAATTTTAACTGGTTAATTTTCTTCTTTCTGTCCCCTTATCTGCAGGTAAACAGCGTGGCAGGCATTACTTTTCCTACTACCGAATGCTGGTGGCCATATGGATTCTTTTTGGCCTTGCCTGGATTGCTCTCCTATTTAATTTATTGACAACGCTACTAGAAGACACTGAAGAAATAATTGTCAAGGATCTCCATCAAATTGGAAAGGTGAGTAAGGACAACGAAGCAAGCCAACAAAGAAGATGCTGGCCTGCTCAATTTATTCCAGAAGAAGAACTACTACCACCACGTGCTGGAGGGGATGCACAGAAAATGGAGTCATTAGCAGCAGATTCTGAACACACAAAAAATGAAAAAAATGGGGTTTCTTTTAGCAAAACTATTGCCATAACATATGAGAATTGAATTCTTCATTGGAGAGTTGCTAGTGAATTATTCTGAAGAAATTCCCATGGAAATAAAATTTCTCCTACCTTTTGCTAATATACATCCTTTCAGAACTCAAGACTTACCGTTACACAAAGCCCGAATATTAACGGTAAGAAATTTACCCCTCAGTCTGCAGCTAGGTTGTGCTAACAACCCAAGAAGTGCACTTGTTTTGCAAGGTGTTTTTAAGGTGCTTCCACAAAAATGCAGAGGAGGGGCATAGCAGAGCTTGCTCGTTCTATTTGGATTTTGCTGCTTGCAAGAAATCATGTCTCTTCCAAGAACTGACATGCACGAGCTTTTTTGAGGCATTGCATACCACCTTTGGAAGAAGAAATAAGGTTATATGACTTAATAGATACCTGATTTGAGCCATCAGATTGGATAAGCTATTATGATCTGAAAGACGTGTTTAAAGGACAAGACCTGGGCTCAGTTCAGAGACACTAGAAGCATCTAATGGGCAGGGTTAGAAAAAGGTTAGCATGTTAGAAATTATTAATTCTACCTCTTCCTTTTTTATACTAAGATAAATAAAGGCCATTTCACTGTTTATCCCTGTGCAGTTGAAAAACCTTTCCGATGATGTTTATAAAGAACATATAAACTCATGTCTTTAGTTCAAATTTTATAATGATTTTATTCTACAAGCATTTCATAAGAACAGAGGCTGGTTTAAATGGAGGAGTCCTCACTGCATCAGAGCCTTGCTGCCACATTTGTGTTCCATAGGAGCTATAAAGTAATTTAAAAACAATTCTGTTGTGCTGTGCTAAGGCAGCTTTCCAAGTGTGAGTGTTGTCTAAACAGTGCAGCCTAACCAGGTAAAAAAAGGATGTCAAATCTGGGCATGGTGTTTCAGATGTACCATCTGGCATGCAGGATATCCCTGGGTGAAGACCCTGGCCTTTAGAGGCTCAATCAGGTGCCTTGTGTGTGTCAAGTGTGCACAAAACCCCTACCTTGAAGTGCTGGCAAAGCAGCTGTGGTAGACACAGTCATAGGGGTGAAAAGTTCCATGGATGTCTATGGTTACACCAAAAGTCAGCCTAGTCCAGTATCTGATCTTTCACCATGCCTACTAGCATATGCCCCCCAAATAGAGTAAGAATGAGGCAGCTCTGCCATGCTCCCGTGCTGGGGTGCAATCCCTCTTCCAGCAGTTGGTGGCTCAAAGGCTGCCCAAACAAGATGTGGGGTCTCCGTACTGCAAAGCCCATGAACTTGCCAAAATGCTGAACTCACATCAGCACCCACAGGATCGACCCAAGGCAGTCCGTAGGTTCAGTACACAAAGTGCCTCCCTTTGATGGTGCTGAACATGTTGCTTGATGGGTTTTCATGACATCCTCAAGTTCCTATTTTGTCAGACAGTGAATAATTGTTCTCAGCTCGCCCTACGGGTGTTAGTTACAGCAAAACGAGCCCTTGCCAGAGGTATTCCTGTATGAAAGTGGGAATAAATTACAGCTATAAAGCAATTTTAGGCCATAAAGATGCAATCAGCCTTGAAGTTGAATTAATAACTATTTCAGTCAAACAAAACCACACTTCTTGCCAAAAGAGCTCTGCTGGTTCAAGACCTGGCTTGTAGACCTGACCAAATATGTACTTTCTTTCCCTCCTCAAATTATTTTCCAGCGTTGCCCTTAAGGCTGACTTCTGGCCTGATATGTCTCACTCTCAGTAAACCTTTCTGGAGGCAGCAGGAACAAAACGGGGGCAAGGTGGCAGGGGTCTCATAGGACACAGTGGTCCTTGTGCAAGCCATGACCCTGTTGCTATCACAAGGCAACACCATAGCCAGGCAGAGAAAGTGGCTGGATGCTCCCGGGCAGGGATGTCTTCACCTCTCTGTGTTCCCCTCTCACCAAGCATTGACTCATATTATTATTTTCCAGGAATCATTTTTTCTCTTCTGTCTTTTCCCAGCCCTTCCTACAAGGACCATTAACCCCACCCCCAACCCCACAGAGGTACTGTCAGGGCTGGTTTAGGAAGAGGTGATCTGCCTTGGGGTGCAATGGCCATTTTGCACAGCCTCTCATAGTTCCTTCCAGGTCAGTTCCTGGTGTTTGGTGCTCCCGAGCCCCAAGGTGGCAGGCAGGGCCTCTGGGCCAGCACAACACATCTATTTGCTGTCTCTCTTGCTGGAGAGAAAGAAGAGCCTCTAGGGAACATCTTGAAGTCAAGACACCTCTGAAGGGTTTTCTTCAACTTATTCCTACTGTCCCTCTTGGTCCCTGCCATGACAGATAACATAGCCTGGCCCTGAAACAAGCTGGTAATGTCCCACTGCAACAAGGAGCAATCGAGGATGCTTGTTTAGACATTCCAGGAAGGGCAAGAGAGACGGCCCATGGTCTCTGGCCGTAAACAGCAAGCACAGAGCCAGGCAGTGGCTCTTGGAACAGAATAGGACAAATTCTCTGTCCTTCACACTGGTGGGTATTTAACAACAAGCCATGAAAAGCAATCACTTTTCACAAACCGTTTCCAAAAGTCAGTCCGCCCTGTGCAGTTATTGTCCTAGTGTGCAGGCAATTCACCTTTTGACTCATACACCCTTGCCACGCTCCCTGGGTAAGGGTGTGCCCCTCCAGACATGGCACCGAGGGACGGAACAACTCACCCAGGGCCAGGGGTTGCGGGAAACGTGGGCCGGAATGGCCATCATGGGGCTATCCCCAATGAAGGCACCAGGAACTGAGGTGTCCCTTCAGCTGCAGATGCCAGCCTGGGAACAGAGAAAACACATCCACAAGCATAAAAAAACATGCAAGGTCTCAGGAGAATTTCAGGTAAGTGCCCTAAGAAAGAAGAGCGGCCGTTCACACCCCCTGGCACTCCCGAGGACGGCTTTGGCAGGAGGGGCTCAGCTTTGCTTCTTGTGCCCTCTCGTGGCTGCCTGCAGACCCCTTCCCTTCGCAGTTCTGCCAGCTTCAGGCAGTTTTTTACCCTGATGTAACAGGTACAGCCTGAGCCACTGCAGTCCCAGGACAGCAGCTTTGTCACTGTGAACCTGAGGAAGCCATCCTGGATTTTTATGCAGTTCTTACAAACTCGCTAAGGCCTAAAACATGCCTCATTCTCAAGAAAGAGATGGGGATGGGCACCCAGAACTGGTCCAGCTAGGGATACTGCCTTGTACCCACACCGAAACAGCTTTGTGGAGGTCAGCTGGGGATGCAACAGCTTTCTGCCGGCCAACCATCATGTGAAGGACCCTCACTGGCAGCAGGCAGGGTGCTGATGACTCTCCCACCATCTGCCCCATGCACCAGCTTCCCCAACATAACATCTGCTGCAGGACTGAGGCATACATTCACACCCTCTGTCCCATGGGGAAAGGGATTGATCCAGAAAAAAATCTGCAAAACAGAAGGTTTGGGTGCAGGTTTTGGGGCCAGGATGAGCTGGCCCGCTCTGCGGCAGCCTGGAGGGCAGGCAGGGCCTCATGCAGCAGAAGGGGTGGAGACAGAAGCTGCAGATACATGGAAGAAAGAACCAGCACCAGAGGGTGTGTGGTCCTCTCCGCTGGGAAAGGCAAGGGAAAAGCCCAGGAAAGGGTGGGAGAGGAACTTTTTTGGATGCGATATTGTTCCTCATGCTTACACTGAGCAATAAAGCTGTCTCCAGAAGGGCTTAGGCACAGCAACAAATCTCTCCAGGGCTGGAGCAAGCAGCCTCTTACAGCATTAGCATCCTCTGAGCACTGCACAACCGCAGCAGACCTTGTCCTTGCATCACCCCTGAAAGAGGGAGCTGTTGCTTTCTGTGCAGATAGTAGGGGCCCCAGAGAAAATGAAGTGTTATCACTTGACCTCATGCATGAGACCTTTGGCAAACACCTGGTCCAGTGCTCTCTCAACCAGGACCAGGTGTCCTGGTATTGCTTACAAAATTAGACCCAGCTAGTGGTTCTGTAATTGCTGAGGTTAAGAAAAATAATCTTGAATTGAGAGCAAAGTTAGAGCAGAGCTTCTCCGCAGCTGGAGATTTTAAATGGTCCCAAGACTTTTAATTCATGACTGTAAGCCAGGCTCCGGCTCTTCTTCTGCACATTCCCCTTCCCAGGGGAGAGAAAACAGGAATAAAATCCATTCTGAAATCCCTGTTCTGCCAAGTGGGGAGGTGACAGCCATCCTCCGGAGACCAGGCAGAGGGGCTCTCCATCACAGATCTGCACAGCCTGGAGCCTTTCCCAGGAGCTGCTCAAAGTCCTTGCTATGACCATGCCCCACTGCGCTGCTCAGGGAAACCCAATTTTCACGGAGCAGCCTCTTGTGCAACTGCCAGCTCTCCCACTGCAGCTTGTTTTCAAATGGGAAACATATCTAAGGCAAGCCAAATACTTTCCCATACATTAAACCAGTTGCTGAAAAACTCCAGGAGTATGATCGTGAAATATATTATCTTGGATTAAATGGCAGCAGCATGTTCCTGCATTCAGTCTGGGCTGCTGCTCATACATCACCCACGTCTTTGCTGCCAGCTAGCAAACAGTGTGCATTTCTACACTTGAAACCAAGGAAATGCCATGAGGAATTATCTTTCCCTCAGAAAGAAGCCCCTCAGAAATTCAATTGCCTCCAGAGAGAATAGGAGAAACTGCACTTTGATCTGTCTTTAATTAGTATATGGGATTGTTTAGGGATCTTTTGAGGTCTCCTTCAATTAATAGCCAGTTCATTTGGAGAGATTAGTTTTTTTCTGGAAGCAGACAGACTACTCAAAGCAGCGGAACAGCTTGGCTAATGTAACATCATATAGCCAGTGGGATAATTTTTTTACAGAAATTACTAAATGTGGGCCACACACATGCTATTTTCCTCTCTGTCACACTTGGACATGTGCTTTCTCATCTGACTTGTGACCAAAAGACACTGGATCCAGCTCAGAACTGGTTTAACAAACATAGCAAATCACTCTCCAAAGACCCATTCTCCATCCCTCACAATTGCACTCAAAGAAACAAAAAAAATCAGATTTTGTTGTCATCCAAGTCCCCTTGTATCATTCCAGCAGGATTTAAAGTGGTCTTGAAGATTTCCCTTGAGGTTTTATACCAGCTCTCACACTGTAAGGAACGGGGATCGCTGGCACATGCAGCTGAGGACCGGCCTAGGCAACATTGCTGGTGCCATGCTAGCAAAGTCAGTATTTAGCTATTCTGGGGCGAAAAAGTTGGGGGGAAAGAAAAAATGCTGCCTTCCAGAGAACCTTGTCCATGCTCTTGCATCCCTACAGCTGGCCTCACCTCCACCTCAGGACATGAACTCAAACAGCTCCAAATCTACTTTGAAAATTCAGCGTTTTCTATCATGAGGGATTCTGGACTTGATTAGGGTAATTCTCTACAAGAGGTTTGGAAAGGCTCATCTTGCTCAGTTAAAGTTAGGGCACTTATTGAATCCATATAATTACTGGTTCAACATGATTTAGGAGACATGTCTCCTGAATAAAGGCTTTCCAAATTTCTCTTTCAATTATTCTCACATATGCGGTTGGAAACCATAGCTGTACTTTTGTGGTGAGATGCTGAAGCATGAAATAATACATTCCCAGAAACAGAGATATACTGATAAGCAGAACGAGAATGCTAATAATAACAAGCATGCGTCACTGAAAAATGAAGGGAGGTACAACTTTCAATTTAAGTTAATGCCTTCTTTGGGAGGAATTAGCCAGAAAGATGCTGATATGCTCAAAGAACAAATGCGTCTTGAGGTGAATCCAGCTTCTCAAAGTGAAAAATGACTGTTCATCATAGCAAGGCATGGAGAAAATCATGCATCAAGACCAGAAAAGAACATAAGTCAAAATTTTTGCTGAAAATCCCCTAGAATTCACAGTTCCGTTCATTTAAATGACTCATTGAGTGCTTTAAAAACAAGGTTAAGGTCTTAAATTTAAAATGGCTTTAGACATATACTAGAAACCAAGGATGAAACCTGAGCAGAGCTCTGTCTATTCTCAACTTCAAAAGTCCAGGCATTCATCTCAAAATATAACATGCTGTCTCAGAATGAGAAAGATGCAAGAAGCCCAGTATGGGCACCTTCCACTTGCTAGACACCAATTCTGCCTCCTCAAGCAGTTTGCCTCTTTGCAAAACATGCAGGAGCTATTCAGCATCTCTCCTGTGCTAGTCTGCTGCAACAGAAATGCTGGGGTCGGGCTAGGTATATTGCCCAAAAGTAGATATAAATCAATTAGAGATTAAATTCCCATCTCTGCAGAACTTTGGCCAGCTTCCCAATTGCCAGTATAAAACTCCAATACCTAAATGTTCTTTTAGAAGATTTATTTTTCCTTTCTTCCTTTCCTTCCTTGTTTCTTTCTTCCTTACAGACCTCAGGTTGGTGATGGGATGAAGAATGGATGCAGAAGAGTTAACTACAGTCCCAGAAATGCTTGGGCAGCTCCTAGAGAAACATGGTCCAGCAGCAAGGTCTACAAAGTGCTTAAAAGTTGAGTGTAATAGCAGCAGGGGTAGTGCAATTTGGTGATGCCAAATAGCCAAAAATTGCCAGGAGGAAACCAAAAAGAGGAATTCCCAGCAGTGGTTGTAAAAATCTATTCCTTGCTTGCAGTAGGCCTCTGAGCAAAAGCCTGAATGCAAGCTGCCCTGGCTCTTTGCTCAAACGTGGCTTGTTTGTAGGGCTGGGGTTTGGTAACGACACTTCTCAGTCACCATCCCGCAGCTCTTTCTGTGGGCTCAGCCTGACTTGGCAAACTGACAAGCAAAGGTGGAAAACATCCTCTTAGGATGCAAATGCTAAGGGAGAAGCATGATTTCTGGTGCATGACAATTTGCATACTGGTATTTGTAGTAATAAACAGCAATAAACCATACCAAAGTGGATAGGGCTTTGGTGTATCTGTCAGGGTATCTTTGAGTGACACTTTTGGGAAGTTAAAAGTATGACTGGAAATTTCCATGTAAAGAGCCTTGCTTTGGCATACAGTTTTCTCAGTTAACGTGGTTCATGGGCAAAAGCAGAGAATGGCAACCTCATGGAACGGGTTGCCCAGAGTGGAGGCCCCATCCCTGGAAACATTCAAGACCAGGTTGGATGGGGCTCTGAGCAACCTGATCTGGTTAAAGGTGTCCCTGCGCACTGCAGGGGGGTTGGACTAGATGACCTCTAGGAGTCCCTTCCAACCCAAAACATTCTATGATTCTGTGATTCTATGATTCTATGCTAAAACCCCCAAAGCCCTTACTTACCTCACAGATGCCAAAAAGCAGAGAAGTGAGTTACAGAAATGTTGTGACTCCACCACTAGGGCCATCCATTGTACATGGTGACAGCATGGCAAGGAGAGGTGGCACAGAGAAGAAGGACAGGCAGAGCACTCTTCCCTACGGGATTATGGATAGTGGCTCATTTTTGGGGTCAGCAGTGTAAGACAGACTGCATTGTAGGTGGGCGCCTCCTTATGAACATCAGCAATGCTCCAGATGTCCATCACCTGAGACAGTAAGCCCATTTTCCATCATCTGAAAGCCTAATTCAGTTTTCTGTGACTTTCAAACAGCTTGTCTTGTATCCAGACCTGTCTTATTTGAGTTTGAGTTCACATCTACTGACCACATCATGAGCAGATGTCACTTACAGAGGGAACCAGAGCAAACATGCTAAATGCTACCCAAATCAGCAACAGGATTTCCGCAGATATATCCAGACAGTTAGGCATGCCCCAGGGTCAAATCGCCCTGGCATAGCAGGTTAGCCAGAAGGTGCTTCTTCCAAAACGCAGCCATGGAAGATGAGCAAAAAGCTCTATAAAAATAACCGTGCATGCACACTGCCACGGCATAGCCTCCAGATGTCAGCATCAACCCAAGCAAGAGAGAGGCACAGCGCAAACGGTGCAGAAAAGCCCTACTCGCAAGCTGTGCCTTCCAGAAACACGCTCCTGCAGTCCCTGCCCTCCTGCCTGGGACACAGACAGACAGACAGGAGGGTTTCCAATTCCTCTGGGAAAAGTGCTCGGTTCACAGACAGAACCAAGGGATGTTTGTTGCTGTGCACGCAGGCATTTTACATGCACGTTATATTGATGTAGACCACATGTGTGCTTCTGTGCATGTAGGTGCTTATCACCTATATATATATATATATATGTGAGATATAGATATATTGATCGATAGATTGATAGATCGATTGATACATAGATATAATTTTTGGTGTTAAGAAAAAAAGGCTCTTTGCCAACAGCCTTACATGAAGGTAAAAGCAAGCCATGTCCTCTGGTACCTCTTCTAACCCTATGCATATTCATCAATTCCAGTACACATTCCTGTGTGCCATGCAGCTGATGAGCTGAGAAACACCGCAATCAGCCCTGGATAAAGGATCTGAGAGCACAAGCACAGGTCGGATCCCCAGAGGTGTAAAGCAGCATGCCTTCAGGTCGATGTAGTAAGGTCCATGTTAACAGATCAAGAAATTGCTTGTCTCCTCTATTCCGCTTGACCTGTTAAGTTTGTTTTATGCCACTCTCTTAGCAATATAAATTTGCCTATTAGGAAAAAAAAAAGGCTTAGAAAAATCCTGTCTCTGCCTCTTCTTCCCCTTAACTCTGCCCTCTCCTTACAAGCCACAAGATTTAAATGCATCCAGAATTTATTGGGAAGGAAAAGGCCCCAGATTCCACTCAAAGCACGCATTTACATTGTCCCTGTCACAGTGTGGAGCTGTGACGCAGAACAAAGTCACAAGTGCAGCAGCATGGCCCCTGACACCAAGCACTGAGGCAGCAGAGGTGTGAGACCTGGCAGAGACCCCAGATCACCCTTCCACAGGCTGCGGAGGGGCGCACAGGATGGCAGAGAGCATCCTCCAGCCTAACCTTGCACCTGCAGATAACTGGAGGGAGATTCGGGGGCTGTTTATTCAAACACATACTCCCCCTTAACACCAGATCAAAAAAAAATTCATGAAGGAGGTGCCAGGTTCCCGACTCTTGTAGGGCACAGAGGTGGTGTTTTTACATGAAGAGACCCTCCAGATCCTCCTGCACCAAAGTGTTCACCCTAAGAGCAGAGCTGCACACAGCAAAGCTTTAGCGGGGCCGGGGGTGCTTGGAGGGATGGTGATGCAGAAGATTAATGGATCTCTTCCAGCCATAGGTTGTCAGTTAAGTCAAGCACTGCTAATGCGGGATGTTGTCCTGAGACCTCTGTTAGCACAATGACGAAGCTCTTTTTAATTCCTCTGTGTAAAAGGCATAATCCTTGTATGCCAATGGATCATATCCTGGAGATCCCCAGAGAGCAAGGCAAATGTGGAAAGAAAGGGAAAGCAAATCCCTTATTTCATAATGGTGTAAACAGACATGTCAGGAGAATTACATCAACGTGCAGCACATGTGAAATTTAATACTCCTCCTAATGCATTTAGATGAGGCAAAATGCAAAGTCTATACTGCCTCTGGGAATAATTCTGGTAGGAAGTTTTCACCACTAGGAACCAAGGACTTTCTACCTACTCTGGAATTTGAGCCTTTGTTTTCAAAGCCTTCCTGAGAGACTTCAAAATCAAGTTTGTTAAGTGTACGTTACTCTTTGAAGATCTGTCTTCTAGAATGAAACACCAGGGCTCTTCCCAGCAATGCTGATGTAAATCAAGAGTAGCATGCCTGAAAATCAGTAAACATTCATGGGGTCTCAGACAACCTGCAAAAGAGTTGCCTGACCCTTTGCATTGCAGAAGGTCAAGATATGCAAACACACGCAGCCCCTATCCTTTGCCTAGCATCAGCTGGTATTGCTGCAAGGAGGCATCAGACCTGCATGGATTTCCATAGCTTTGACTTTGGCCCAGAAGGCTCTCAAAGGCTTATAAATCAAGCAATATTTGCTTTGGAGTCCTTGCAGGCAGGAGGAGCCTGAGATCTTCTGGCTGGTTCTGCCCCCCCCCTCCCCCCCATATCAGACTATAGATATGGGATTCAGCAAAGAATACAGCTCAGATGTGGCTTGAATTCAGACAAGTGACTCGAAGTGATGATTTCCCCCCCACCAGGCTGCAGATGATCGATGTATTATGCATGAAACTAGTGCCAGGCACAGATGGGGTGGGAGTAGAAGGTGTGAGCTGATAATGACAGCAGCCAAGCTCTGCTAGAAAAGACTCTGCAACACACTTGCAGATTGGGTAAAAAAAGGATGCAACATGCATGAGAGACCAGCCATGGTTTAAAGGGCCAAACAGTTTAATTGCTGCCAAAACTGAGGTTCATGCAAGGATTTGAGTGGCACGGCTGCCAGAGGGAGCAGGGGATTAGCCTTGATGATTCAAGGAAGTGTCTTCCCATCTTGTGTTCTTGAATAACCATAGGGCGATGAGTGAAATACTTATTCTGGGGTTTAAAAGCTGAAGACAGGGAATCCAAAGTGGTGACATGGTGCTGCATCAGATACTGCCTCCAGCAGGATCCTGGCTCATACTCAGCACAATGCTGAGAACTTGGCACCAGGTCCAAAGCTGAAGCAAGCAGGAATTTCTCCATGGACACTTCTAGGGTTTGGATCCAAGCCCTTGAAGGCCAGCATGCATGGCCTGATCCTGAAGAAACAGGGGCAGTTTGGATGGGCAACATGTCACTGACTTGGAGCCAGGTGGGTACAGACTTCAGTGGGAGGATGAGTGAAGAGAGTTCTATCACCATCTGGAAAAGGACCTGGCACTGTGAGAAAGAGCTCAGCAAGTGTGCTATCCCTAAAGACCCATGAGGAAGCAGTGATGTTCCAAAGAAAAGCCCGTGACTTCCCTGGTCAGCGTTGGAGCACTCTGGAGAACATTGCAAGACCAGATGCTTAAAATAAGCTGCTTCCCTTCTACAATCAAACCATGAGAAGGGGATACTCTGTTCCTTACACAGCTTCTTTGAAGAAGCTCCAGCCTTGGAGTGCGCATCTGACAGCTGGCAAGACATCATTGGCTTTGCCAAATCTGACCACAGCTGATCCCCATGCAATAAAACGTCGGCCTTGAATCACCAGAGGCTGAGAATGTGCTTGTTTGGAGGATCATCAGGCAAGGGCTGCAAAGACTTGCTAGACATTTGCAAGGCATTTGCCTGTTCCAGGCTCTGTGGAAGTCTGACCCTACACAAAAAGATCCTTGTTGTCACCAGCCCTGCTCATGGTGCCCGTGATGTAAGAGCTATAGCAAATCAGTGTCTGGGGGATCTAAGCTGTGCATTCAGCAACATGCAATAATCCTTGCAATGCTGAGACATAATGTTTTGGGAAGTCAGGCCAGGAAGCATTGCACAGAGGTGAATATTTCACATCACTTAGGGGGTAGGGCCCTATGAAATGTAGCTGTTTCACTGCTCGGAAAGCGATCTGGTCAAATTTCCTCCAAACAGGCCTCAGATGCTCAAATTTGTCCATGGGAATAAGCATTTCTGATAACACTGCCCAATTTAAGCTTGCAAAGAAACCTCCCATGGGGGAAGCATCACAAGGGACAAGGTTTCAACTCACGTTATTTCCCATAGTTCAGGGGGTTGCAACAACTTATGGATGTGGCAACTCACCTAAAACCATGAACAAATGTGTGATAGAAAGGGTGCGTTACAAGACTGGAGAAGCCCAGCACTCATGATGGGTCACGATGTGACATGTTGCGTCGTGCTCTGCTAGGCACCGGTCTGGGTTGTCTCTGCTTCCCCTCCATCTCCCAGCTCGGCAAGCCATCCCCACAGGGCTTTCTTCACACGCATCCTGAGATACCTTCAAACAGGCTTCCCTGCCAATGCAGCCCAACACGGTGTCCCTAAACTGTAGGAGGACCTGAAGGGCTTGAGTAGGGCCAGTTTCATTAGGTTTATACCCAGCCAAGACTAGGAAAAGCCCCTTCATTCCCACTCAAGTTGGCTTTAAGGTCACATTTTGTGGTGTTACCACCATCAGGACATGTACATCAGTCCGGATCTGGCCCCAGTCTATCCTGCATGGCTGTCCTTATCTTATGCAGTTTCAGGGAGCTCAGCAGCAATTTATGGATCAAAGCTAAGGGGTAATACCAGCGCCCTTTCACCATATTGCTTTCACTAAATTACTGCGTCCTTTAAAAAAAGAAATCTTAGCAGACCGCAGCACAATGCCAGACAGACTGTCACTACCGAATGATGTTTATTTATTCTCTCTCTGGCTCTTGGCTGGCCCCATTACCAGCATATCTTAGTGTCTCTCAGTCATCAGCATATTTGCCTTCCT
Organism: Gorsachius magnificus; assembly: GCA_034008185.1. NCBI lineage: Eukaryota > Metazoa > Chordata > Aves > Pelecaniformes > Ardeidae > Gorsachius > Gorsachius magnificus. Next base: position 64,350,347 of record CM067086.1, read on the forward strand.
TTCCCTTCCCCCTACCCCGAGGTACATGTCTCCTCTCAAGTACAAAGCGGACTGACACGGCAAGTTTTTGAGCCTATTTAACACCGGCTGTATCTGAGGAGAACTAGATTCAGTGACAGAGCCTCAGAATTAATTACACGAAGGTGAATTCCCATCACAGATCCTGGCACTGTGTCACTGCAAACATTTGAACAGCCTGCCTCTGGCCCTTGGCTGCCTTTGTGCGGCATCAAGCAATTATTTGTACCTGCGTGGTGAAACATGTCAGCCCCCTCAGAGGGGCTGCAATACCCCAAACACAGGTCACCCTTGTTCTTTGCGAGCCAGGCGAAGAAAAGGGTGCATGGTGGATCTCGGCCGTGCACGCAGCCCCTGGTGCTGCTGTGCTCAAGCCCTTCAGGGCTGTGAATGCCGTTATTTGTGTACAAGCCATGCGGTGAATACTCTCTTGCAGATGAGACCGTAGCCAGGCTCAGTGATTTGGCCAAAAGCAGAAACAGGACTCGAGGCCAAGGAAGCAAAGTTTTAAGTGCAAATCTCAAACTCCAGCCTGTCCTTGCCGAGTCCCACCAGCAGGGAGCAAATAGGAGACTGAACCCCCCCTCCCATCTCCCTTTTGTCAAGTGTCCTCAGCCCTTTCCTCTCCCTTTTCACCTTCCCTGCATCCCAGGGTATCCCCGGTGGAAACTCTTTTCATCCTTCACACCCCAGCTCCAACTGCTTCCCCTTCCCCTTGTTGCAGCTGTTGCAGCTGACACACTCCTACCAGTCTTTTTTCTTTCTTTTTTTTTTTTTTTCTTTTTTTCCCAAAAGGGACATATCTGGGGTTTTTCTTTACATACCTGCATTGCAAATTTACACAGAGCTGAGCTGACTTTGGGGTTAGCCTGTAAAGTTCATCAGAGATGATCATGGGAGAGCGGAGGTTAAAAAGAGCAAAGTCGCATTTCAGCATGGAGCAAGGAAAGGAAACTGTGCTTATCCCTTCGGCTGCAACCTGCAGTTTTCCTTCATCTTCTTCAGGGCAAGGAAAGAGGGATGAGGAGAGGTTGGGTAAGGTGGAGAGCAAAGGGAATTGCCTGTATAAAGGGGTGATCGGGGCACAGGGCAGGGAACAAACAGTGGAGACATCTCTGCCTTTCCTGAAGGAAAAGAGCTGTCTGCACATCCCAAATTCTCCCTCCACTGGGACTAGCTGGGGCTGTGAGGCTCTTTTAAGAAATATTAGAGGCAGATCAGATTTACCCAGAGGCTTTGAGGTTTAGTCAGAGCTCCTGGACCTCCCCGAATCGACTGCCAGCTGCGGAGGACCTTGGGGTCACCCGGGGAAGAAGTGGTGAAGAGATCAAGCTGCTCCAGAAAGTCCCGTAGGCTGGCGTGCAGTGGGCTCCCTGCGCACAGGGGGATGGGATGAGCCATCGGCCGGAGAAGCCCATGTGAGCCCTGAGGGAGGAAGTTTTCCAGCTGATCGTCAGGAAAACGGGGCTATTCTCCGTGAACTCGGCCACAGCACAAAAACAAAGTTCTTCCTCATTAGGGAGGAATTTGACGGGCCTCGCTGGGAGCCAGTGCTGCAGCAGCACACAAAAGGTCAGGTCTTATTCTGGAAGTCTTTCCTCCCCTTCTTCCAGCAGGAAAAATAATTCAAAATATCCCTAAAGAACTCTCTCCCTTCCCCACACGTGCTCCACCCCCTCCCCCCCCGCCTCCTCCCTCCCAAATATGAAAAGGAGGAAATGCCTCAATCCGGGGAAGAGAGCTGCGGTGGGGACAGCCAATCTCCCTGCACAGCCCATGGGATCCAGATCCCTTTGCCTCTGACAGTCTCGTTATTAGAAGGCCATGCCTAATTAAGAGGGGAAGGAACAACGGGTACATCCTATTCCCCCAACACGGCACGTTGCAGAGATCGCCATGTTTGTTGGACGCCCATGCCAACGTTAACTCTTGCGTTGTGGCCGGTTGCATATGAGGCTTTCTTAGGGGAAATTCAGTCTGTTTAGGTGTCCCTGTTACACCTCTGGTGCTGCAGGTGGCCTGGGTCTGCCTGCACCAGCCAGTGTAAAGTCTCCCAGTGCTCCACTTGCCTACAGAAACGTGCCTCAGAGCCTCACCTTGGGGTGAAGACAAAAGGAGTCAACTCGGGCAATCGCAGCCATGTCAATACGATGGTTTCTCACCTTCACGACCAGCCACCCACTTCTGCTCCCTGTATCTTCAGAAGGACCAGATTCATCCAGACCAGTAGAGGACCATCTTCATACTCTGTAGCACAGCGCTTCCAAACCTTTGTTGAAACCATTTTGTGTCCACATTACATGGGAAAACTGACAACTGCCTGTTATCTATTGTGAGCTTTCTGTACCAGCTTCATTTGCTTCTCACATCGCTTGTGAATGTGAAATTCCACTTCTGTGATCGAGGCTAATTATTTGGTTAAGATAATTTATTGTTACTTTGAACTCAGCATCTTGACTTGCTAGTTACATGGATTTTCAAATGGACTTGTAGAGAGTAGCAGTCACATATTGCCCAAAACCTGGGATGTGAACTGAAGAAGTTTTGTTTCAGCTCTCATCAGCTGCAGAGGTCACAGTTAAGTAAAATCGGCTTAAGCTGGGATTGGAAAACTGTGTCTGCTACATTAGCAGAGAGATCAGATGACAGATTTGGTCTGGCCTCATTATCTAGCCATAAAAATGTAAGGGCCTGAAGTATTTGGGGAATGGGAATGCAGAGAGCAGGAGGGATTTCTGGAGGATCTCTATGCAGTATTTGCTGTCTGAGAAAATGAGACTGAAGGACCCCCCACCCAAACTGTCTGATGTGAGCTCTTATCTCCGACGACAAACTGAAACCAGCAGAATCAGTCTCTTCCTTTTGCAAACAGTTGGGGGAACAGGGGCTCCTGTGTGTCTACAACATCTCACATTTATTTTTAGCTTCATCTATTTGGTTAGTGAGGTCACTGGAGCCCAGGCTTAAACATGTTTTAAGCAAATGTTACCCTGACCTGCCAAAGCTCTGAATCGCCTGTAGCTATACATATACCCCAAAGAAATGGAGCTAATGGTGCAGGAGAACATTGTGTTAGCATTTTATGCTAGAGTTCAAATAACTATGTATCCTCATTTATTGCAACACTTTTTTTTTTTGGATATGAAAAGTGTAAAATACACTTCAAACAGTTTTGATCCAAAAAACATTTGATGAAGCTATTTCCTGGCTGAAGTAGCCCCTATGCCTTTTCCAGTAATTCTGCATTTAGGATTTTATTTACACAGTTCAAGGATTAAATCACAATTTCCAGTCCTCGGTATAAAACCAAAAAAATCCATCCCTCCTTCCCCCAGAGTTGGGAAGCGTTTTCCAAATCACTGCAAGGAAACAAATGGCAGGGTACACAGAGCCACCAGGTCCCATCATTTCCAGGCTCATCCGAACTAGAAAATGAGTTTGTGCAGGAAAACTTTCTCATAGAGCTGCAGAGGTGTTAGCAAATAACACTTTTTGTAACGACAGCTTGTTCTGTGAATGCAATAATCTCCCGATGGAGCCCCCAAGCCCAGTGCTGGAGGCACGCCAGGGCAGAGGTGCAGGGAGCAGGCAACACTCTCCCCGTTCCAGGTGTGAGGTGAAGCTGAGGAGCCTGCAAGGAGCTCGGCGGGTGATGGGTAAGGTAGCATGGCCCTGGATCTCACAGGGTGAACACTTGTCCTAACAGGCTTTTTGACTGCTCTGCTGGGAATCATGAGCACACTGGTGTAAACCTGGCCTCCTCGCATGCTACAGCTCCTGCTCAAAGAAAAGATGTCCCCCTAGGATTAAAAAACACCTTCAGAAGTGTGCATCTATCCTTATTTTTAGTCTTTAAGATGAGTCATTCTGGAAAAAGCCCTTTTGTAAATGCTGATATAACCATCTCTTCCCTAGGGATATATTCATGTAGCTGCAGGTGACCAAATTAGGAAAGCTCAGCAAAAGTTACTGCAAACAAAATAAGCTACGGTGACTACCTATGTGCAGACTTCTAGCCTCCTTTAAATGCAAACCAAAACGTCCCTGCAGGGTGGCTGGAGCTGATAGGCTTTACTTTACATTTGCATTTGGCTCAGAGTTGCACAAGGCTTCTTGCTGGGGCCAAAGCGATAAAGAATTAAGCTCCTGTAACTCAATTGCTTGCAAGCACTTGCTGTATCTCTGGTGGAAAAATGTTGCAAGAAAAGCACACCTCTTGCTCATACAGAACCAGAAAATGTTAAAGATTCAGTTCAGCTCTCCTGCTGGCTGGTCAGCGTGTCTGAAGTTCCCACACCGAGACCAAATTCCCATTTTCTATTACCAGAATACTGAACATTTATGCAAGCAATGTTAATCATCTAGAGGAGCCATGGTCACTGCAATAGCAGACTGTATAAATCAAGATACTTAATTCTAGGAAGCCAACAGTTGTGGACTTTCATTCAGACCTTCTGTTGTTCTCTCATTATTTGTATGTCCCCTTTCCTAAATTGATGAGATCCTCTCCTTTCCAGAATGACAAGGTAATGGCTGCTTATGCCTTAGTTGGGGTGTAGATATGGATATCCCCATGGATATGCTACCTGTTTGCTAATCACTGGCCAAAACTGCAAATAATTTGTGATTTATTTTATCATTGAAAAGTTTTAATAGTCAAATTAGCCACTGGGTGACACCATAAATGGCACATACAGGAAGAGCAGTCCTTTGGGGAAACTTGCTGTAAACGATTTAGAGACCTGTGGTATGGAAAAGGAGTCATTTAAGTTATCCAGACACATGCAGCTACATACCCGGGCTCATTCTGAGTAGTCTGAGAATGGGGAAAAGAAAAAAAAAAAGAAGAAAATGCCCTGATAATTCATTTGTGGAGGGTAATTTACTGGGTCTAATCAGAGCAAACATCTGTATGGCTGGAACATTGAAATAAATTAAATATAAAGCCTTCAAGGTCACAGCCTCCCAAGCTAATAATGCAGCACTGCTGAAGTCAGGTGGGTGCACTCCGGGTGAATGCGTTGTGCTCCACTGCAAAAAAATCTTGATCAGTTGGATGCAATGGGAATATTTCAAGCAGCAATTGGGCCTGCCTGAAAGAAAATGGAGTAAAGAGAGGATATAGAGGATTCAGTCGTCAAACAAGGAAACTTGGGCAGGCTATTCAAAGAAGTTTAGATGCTCAGACTGGAATCAAAAAACATATGGAGAGACATTGGCGGGGGGGGGAGGAGGAGAGTTTAGGGAGTGTTGCTAGCAAGACATAAGCTGTGAGAAGCAAATCTTGCTGTTCTGCTTCCAACATTGGACGCAAAAGCAATTAGATATTGCAGGAGCAGCCACGTTATGCATCCCAGATCTTTGCCACGACCATTCCGCCCAATCCAAGGTTTATAAGCCTCTCTCAGACCCAGCTGTCCCATCCAGCCGGCCAGGGGTTACCACCCCACCAGCTGCACAGCACAGCCATTCCTCTGCCTTTCAAATCCCAGCCCTGAAGAGCCCTGGCTGCAGAAACAACAAATACCACCTTAACATTGAGCAGGTCCCAGCTGAAGGGCAGCCCGAAGGATGTTCATCAGGGGCAGATGCCAGCGGGAAGAGGTGGAGGCCCCCGGCACAGGCAGGCAGCAGTGCACAGCCAGCTCGGGAGGGGGTCCTGGGTCAGACAGGTGGGTGGGCATCCTGCAAGGATCCTTGGTGCCTGGTAAAGCCCTGAGGCTTTGAGGTCTGCCCTAGCAGCCCTGCTTATTGCCATCCTGAAATGCTTGGGAGTCTGCCCCAGGCCACAACGTGATGTCCTAAGGTTATGTTGCATGAGTTATTATTTGCTGTTCTGATGGCTTTCATGGCAGCGGAGTATCTTTCCATAGCAGGATTAGAAAATTCCCGTATTTTATTTTATTTACTTTTGTAAATATACATTTCACAGTCACCCTCACTTCACAGTCATTCCTGTGAATCTCACTGTTAAAAATGACTGCCTCACCCTAGCTCTTAATTTAAGATTAGATCCCGTACGTGTATAAATGGGCATGTGCACACGCACACACACACAGAGTGCCATCCACTTCTGGTCTCCTCTGCATATGTTATAATGTGGTCTAGAAAGACACGATCATAGACCCGTTCCTCTGCCCTCCATCAGACCCCGCTTTGCTCTGTACGTAATGATCCATGCCCCCAAACGAGGTGGCTGTTGCGTATCTCTCTCCCTGCTCATGGCACAGCCTCTCATCCTCATCCACTTGCATCTCTTTAACATCCTGGGCTGAGCTTTCCTATGAAGTGCTCTCTCTTTAAGACTGAAAGCTTCACCAGCGCTAATGAATGTATCTTCAGCAGAGCCCTGTGCCACAAAACGATGCTATTATCCCCATTTTCGGAGACAGGGAACAGAATTGCAGAGATAGGAAGGTCAACACTGATAAAAGCATCTGCTAATTTGAGAAAGCACAAGGCTTGATTTTTCAGAGTACTTATTTCCATAGCACTTTCCTTGATCACAGTACAGGTCCCCTTTGGCTGCATCTGTGATCGTGAGAGCTTCACCCTTGTGTCTGGCAGAAGGGGGTCACAAGCTGGGGATGGAAGCGACCAGCAGCAACGTAATTAGTGACTGTCTCTGAGGAGTCTGACTTGACCAGAGACACACAGCAAAATTCCCATTTGAAGCAGGCTGGGCTGGAAAAGCTTTAAAGAAATGAATGCTGGGTCTTCTGATGGAAAATATCACATGTAGCTAGCAGCTGTGGTCTAACAGTTTTCAACCTGTGGCCTGTTTCTCCATGAGTTCAAGCCTACTAGGAAGGTGCTTGGATTGCTGTAAAGGCATTCATGCCTCCAGAAAAACATGAGTGTGAAAATCAAAGCTGTGAAAAACACCAAATTTTGCACAGGTGCCATGATAAGAATAAATAAAGAGCAGCCAAGAGGCTTTTTGATGAGCCAAAAGACTTATCAGCTGAGCTGTCAGCTGGAAAGGGGATAGATTCTTTCTTCCCAAACAGGAGTTTCTTTTGCCAATACCTAGATGGGTTGAGGTCCTACACACTGGGGACACTGTTTCTTCCTCTTCTCTGCTCTTTATCCCAGCACTCAGCCAGAAAATCCCTTAGTTTAAACACAGCTGTGGTTATCTTCAGTATATAGACACCATCAGAAAAGCCTGAGTTGTCCCATATGTTCAGAGAAAGAATTAAGAACAAACTGATTGAAAATCCAGGGGATGGGAGGGGGACCTTCCCCCCTCACCCGCTTCCTGTGGTCCTGAAAATCCAACACTCTTAAAAAAGGACACAATTCCACATTTTCTGCCAAACTTCCCATTGTTCCTTTAAGCTGAGGTAAGGTTCCAGCTTTTTTTTGGTGTGCTTTTCTTTTTTTGCTCATACACAGCAATAATTCTACCAGTACAGGTTTCAGCTGGTGCTAGCACTAAACTGCCATCTGATCAAATTTATGACCCGGGTTTGTTAAAATAAAACCAGTCTCATCAGGCTCAGTACCAGATAAGGGCCCGTGCTTGCACAAATCTGAAATGCCGTTGAAGAATTTGGTTTTCAGGCTTTCCAGTCTGTTGCCATCCTACCTCGATTTGGAGGGGATCAGAAACTACAGAAAGCAAACTAGTTTTAGTATTTCCTAAGATTCACCCTTTTCACTTAAAAAAGTGGCTTTTTTTCCCCAAAACCAAAACAAAAAGAATAAATTGCAACGAAACTATCATGGAGTATCTGTTTCTAGACCTCATGTTTCCCGCAGATGTTTCCCTTTGGGGCAAGGGTTTGCTCCCATGCAATGCTGAGCCTTTGGGGACATGTTCCTGCACCCCAAGCATTTTTGCAAGGTGTCAGCCTCGCTTCTCACCTTTATTTGGCTGCATGTCCGTTCAGTTGGAGCTCCCAAGGCCTTTTTCAAAGCCCAGCAGAGCCAACAAGGGAATTTCTTATTAATCCAAGGAGCCTTAGATGTGGATGCCAGTTTATAAAGCTGTGGTGGAGGAGAGAGGCACTAAGGGAGATGGGAAGAAACCTGGTCCAGCTCTCCAGAGTGGCTTTCCGGTACAAAGGAAAGTGCAGGAAATTAGGACAAATGGCAGATTGGCTGCAAAAGCACCCGATTAGGTTAAAACAGACTGGTGACATTGCTGCACCCACCAGGAGCCACGTCACTGCTGCAGGCCTTGGAAATGCAGGCTCTGGGAGCAACCCTGGGCAGAAAATCAAGCTGGTTTCAAAGATAAACCTCTCTTTCAGGGAGATGTGGTCCCCGCCCCCATTTCATCCACCCCCCACCAAAATCTAGCAAATGCAGCAGAAGGACCAAGTTTTGCCCAGGCTGCTCATTCCAGCCACCAGCACCAGCCTGGTCCCAGTAATGGTGATCTGGTGAAGCAGCGAGACTGAACTGACAATGAAAAACCTGTATTTAAGCACCTAATGAGAAAACCACCTCTTTGACTTTGGCACACATATTGCTCAAGCCACCAGAAAAGAGTAAGGACTTTGTTCCACCCGCATCGTCATTTGTATCTAGTAAATTGGCAAGGGGTTAGGACATTGACAGTATTTCCACACATGCAAAAAACCCCTCCACCCCCCCCCCCAAAAAAAAAGCCCCATAGCTCATTACTCACATCCCCAGAGAAATCATAATAAGAGACAAAGAATTTACCACCTTCAAGCAGGAAATAGCTGCCTTTCTAATGCCTGCTAATTGCTTCACTTAAAACTAGTTTGATTACTTGGCACCGAGACAGTATTTTAAACCTGAATTATTGCTTGGAACTTTCCTTTCACCTACCAAGAGCCCAGGCCATTAAAAATGTGTAGCAAAGGTCTCCCTGTGAGGCGCAGGATTGCCTGTTAACCCTTTTATGAATCATAAGAGATGTTTGGCTTCCTGGACAACATCTTGCCATCTTGGCATACGCGCCATGAAAATGAAGGTGTTATTTATTAATGCTGCAGCAGGCAGAGACAAGCATGCACGTGGAGGAACGTGGGTTGATGAAGCTACGGAGCTACCAGGCATGTTCCTAAAAGCTGTCACCTGGGGCAGGATCACACTTTCACTTTTTGAAAGCAACAGGCCAAATCTATCATTCTAAGATTCAGGTAGAAACAAATCCTTTCTTAACTTAGTCTGGAGAAGAGGAGGCTGAGGGGAGATCTTATTGCCCTCTACAACTACCTGAAAGGAGGCTGTAGCCAGGTGGGCGTCGGCCTCTGCTCCCTGGTAATGGGTGATGGGACGAGGGGAAATGGCCTCAATTTGCACCAAGGGAGGTTTAAGTTAGACATTAGGAAAAATTTCTTCACAGAAAGGGTTGTCAGGCTCTGGAATGGGCTGCACAGGGAGGTGCTCGAGTCCTCACCCCTGGGGGTATTTAAAAGCTGGGCAGATGAGGTGCTTAGGGACATGGTTTAGTGTTGGGATGGCAGGGTTAGAGTAACGGTTGGACTTGATGATCTTAAAGGTCTTTTCCCACCTAAACAATCCTATGATTCTATGAATCTATGACTTTTTCCAACTGAGCGGGAATTACAGTGATACTTCTAGAGGGTGAAGGACATCAGGGCAGCAGTTACGGGAGGTTGAGCTGTGCATACTGACCCGCAGGAGCAGACTGGTTTGGGGCTTGGCTGTACCAAACGTTGTCATTAAAACTGCCTTTGTCACAGTACGTCTTTAGGATCAGAAATTAACTTGCATTTTGTGCTTGACAGGAAGTTATTAAGAAATCTCTGCAGCTACAATAAAACTGATGCTTAAATTGCAATCTTTCAAAAAGAATTTGAATCTCAATACGAAGCATCAGTAAGGCAAGCAGCAGCTATGTGGTTGGCACATCCCTGAAGTGTCTGTTCCTGAAAGTCTCCCTTCAGGTGAGACTCAGGTCTGGTGAAAAACCAGGTTCATGGCTAGGGATGTGTGGGACAGCACCCAACAGCAACTGGTTCCTCCAAACCCTGTACGAAAAGTTTTAGTGGGGATTTTCCACAACCTCGCACATCGATCAGTTATGTTTTCCCATCAAATTCAGTATGAAGTTTCTTTATCCTCTTGGCAAATGAAGTTTTTCACAGCTACACAGGAGCTGTCCTGTACGACAGGGAACCACTGGAGCTTTCTCCTTGTCCATGCCGCTCGGGAGCAGCAATGCAGACTCTGACCTCTAATTTATCTCCAAGGAGTTTGGCAGCTCACAGCCTTGCTTCAGAAAGGCAGTTAAATAAGAAGTACAAGAAAATAGTGATGACATGGGTGTAAAACACAGTCTGAATCTAACACAGGATGTTTTGAGGCAGTTAGTCAAAATATGTGGAAGAGGGTGGGCTTTGCTATCGTGCCATCGCTTTTTGAAGCAGCAGGCATCCAGAATAAAATTTACATGTGAAAAAGTCTTAAGCGCAACTCAGGCTTCCACTTTGGGGGCCTGCACATAGGTCTATATCCAGCAAAGTTTTACCCAGATGTAAGCATGGAGTTATACAGCCCATGCATCTGCGCTGCACGGAGCTGGGACCATGCTGCCTATTTCTGCTCTTACCAGGGCAATTGTGTTAGAGTGAATTAGAGAATCTCTAGTGGCCAGAAGAACATTTTGGAAAGGGTCGCTAACTAAAATGTTGGCCTATTGATCAGAAGGCAGGGAATCCATTCAAAAGGAACAAAAGTATAACACTCTTTTTTCATCCTAGGAAGCCACTTGCCAAGCTTTCCATGGGAAGCAGACAGATGAAATATGCAGACCTAAGCGGAAGAAATACTTAGTGCTATCAGGCAAGTGGTGGATCTTAAGGTGTCTTTGCAGCTGATGTTTTCAAGCCCCTGTGCCAGTCAGGAGAAGATGAAGCCATAGGCCAGTTTCTCACCTGGTGCTGGTGACTAAATATTAGTGATAACAGAGACTCCCAGCTGGGCTCTTCTGATTTACTGTCACTGAAACTGAGGGTAGGAATTGGAGATTAGCACGAAATAATCCCTTTGGTGAGGTGACACCACCACAAACCCCTGGAAAATGTTTTCAGCAAGACTGCCTTTGGTCCAGACCACAGGATGGTAGAGAAAGGGATGTGAGACACTGGCCACTGGTGTCCCACTAGCCCCTTCTCTCTCTGACCCCAACAGTGGGCACAGAGATGGAGAAGCTGGCAGGGTGGTAACCCAAATACATCTTCTTGTATGTCCCAAATCCCAAGAAATGCAATTCACTTCAGAAAGCTATACGGGGCAGATCTGGGGAAAAGCATCCTTTAGAAGGGTAATATCACAGAAAAAGAAGCAAGGCAACATTTAGGAAAACACCGAAGATGGGCTGGTTTATTTGAGCAGACAAAATCCAAGCAGAAAGCACAGACCCAAAGGAGTCTCTGTCACCAGACATGCTCCGGGCTGGGAGATGTCTCATCTGGTCTTCCGGAGTCAGCACTAAGTTTTAGTGAGAAAAGACACTGCCAGGGCTGAAGATGACTCAAGTGCCACCTCCAACATGGAAAACACCAGTTCCAGCTTCCTCAACACTAATTTTGGCACCCAACATGACGGTAATGGGTGCAGGATTGATTGAGTACACCGTGCTGTAAGAGGAGCCCCTTAGCTTGCTATGTATATAAAGCCACCCCATGCCTCCAGGATAAATATTTGTGTTTTTATGATCTTTTCTTCTCTTCAGCCCACTTCCTGCATCCTTTACCAGTCCCCTAAATGCTTGATGAAAGACTTACAAAGATCATGGCAGGAACTGAAACTTAACATTTTTGTTTGCAAGCTTCAAAAATATTTCCCAAACATCTCTCATTCCTCTACAGGAAATCCCTTTAAAAACATTCTCCAGTGAGTAGTTAAGTAGTTGAACCAACACACATCCCATCTCAAGTTTCTGCTGGTAATTAATAAACCAACTGAATATCTGACGGGATGGTAACATTTATCATTTCTAGATAAACGTTCATGCGTCTGGTTATTTCCAGACCTTAACTGATGTGATTGGAAAAGCAAATTAGACAGTGTTGTAGCAGTCTGCTTCATATGCTTTCTTTTGTGCTATTACTGTTAATTTATTCCTTTAAGCCAATTTTTGCACTGTCACTACTGTAAAGGTTTTCTCAACAATTTAATTACAAGAAAAGAACCCTCCAACATGAAATTACTACAGGATAAAAATCAATATTTAAGGTGTCAGCTTAAAAGCAGCTCATATCTTCCGTGTGTGTGAGGGGGAGCATGTGCATACACCCATCAAGCCTATTTGAATGTGTAAATTTATAAACTCTCCTTTTTTGTAAGGAAAACATTTCCCTTGATGTTCTACTGGCCTTAGAACTAAATGGTTCTTGCTTAATTGAATAAAACATTTTTGCATTGTAGAAGGTAAAGAGAAGTTATTATCCCTTAAAAATCCCATACATCTGAGGAGGTCCAAGACTTTTTGAGAACCCAACGTTTTATAAAGATTTTTGAGCATGCATAATTTTTTGCCCATAAATACCACCCACTCAGAAACAAAGGAACTAAAGTAGGCTGTAATTACTTCCCTACACAATAGATTCCAATTTCTCCTATCAAGAAATATTACATAATTATTATAACTTAGGGCTGTGATTATATATTTGCTCAAAGGAGAATCACACATAATAGAAAGCAGTGGGACTTATGGCTCTTCGTCTATTGTGTCAACTCATACATTTAAATTGTTTGATTAGAAAACTAAATAAAGACCTTGACTCCTAAACAACACTTTCTCATCAGCTGTCAGGATTGATGGAAGTGATAAATGACAGGCCACGCTTATTTGTACAGAAAAATTGGAGAAGCGGGAGAATAGAGAGGAGAGGATGTGTTGTGCATCTACTTGTGTCCGTCCATCCCTCCCTCCATCCATCCATCTCTCCCTCCTTTCCCCCCCCCCCTCCCTCCCTCAGAGTCTTCAGTATCCTTTCTGCATACATCTCACAAGGAATTTTCAAGGAGTTGATAAATAAGATCATCTCTCCGTAGAAGAAGACAACAAAGGTCAGCCTGTAGAAAATATCAAGAAAAATCAACAACAACTCATTTTCTTCTTCATGTTCTTGTAGACTCACCCTCTCCCCTCCCTCACACCAGCTGAATTCCTGGCTATTTGTACAATTATCCAACGGAGGCATGGCCCACACGTGCTGAGATGTGGGAGGACAAGGAGGAGGCAAAGCTTCACAGGGGCTCACCACATTTCTCAACATTTTTGCACATCTGATTTAAATTGACCATTTCTCATGCCTGTAACTCATGCCTCAGATAACACACACATCTTTGATGCTACCAGCACTTAGGATAACACCTCCTGCTTTGTGTCCTTGGATAACCTGCACAAAACAAGAGGCAGATGGCTATCAAAACCAGGACAAACTATTAGCTAGAGGGAACAGGCTCTGAGGACAAGATATAGGACTGCTGCTGGAGAAGATGCTAGAAGGTGACTTTCCCCTCACAGACACACAACATCCCTTGGTGCTGAACTGCAGCTCTCTCAGCGCAGTCACCTGTTGCACTTAGGACAGCAAAAATCTGCGTTTTCTGAAAAGCAAGAAATAGAATTTAAAAAAAAAATCTTTTGGGGCCTGCAAAATGCCATACTGATCGTAGTAGCATGAGAGAGAGGAGGACACGGATCCAAATTTTGGCATGAAGTCCGGCTGTCTCTGTTAGCAGACGGGGTCCAGCAACGCAGAGAGTCTGTACGGCGGCTGCAGATCGGTCTGCGACCGCTCACTGGCATGGAGCCAGAGCAACTTCAAAGAGAAATGCCACAAGAAGCTCATTTTGTGTGTGTGTGTGTGTTCTTTTATTAGGTATTTTCATATTTCTGCCTAGTAATAGCAGAAGTAAAATCATGATTTCCCAAAGTGTAACAAATCTACTGTGTCATACATATTGGATGGAAGCAATTTAACATGAGCGCTCTTTAATTTCATAGATCTCTACTGCAAATGGTTCCTGGTTAATGATCAGGGGTTTGCTGTTTTGCCTTTTTAAAGTCAAATCTTTTAAAGTCCAGATGGAGAGGGTTTTTTACAGCTGCGCAGGAAGAGTGACACTGATACATGCTGAACTCTGCGGGTGGTATTAAAATTCTGCCATCTACTTTAAAAGGATTTTTGAAAGCCATTTTAAAGGGGCATCATCAATTTGAAGATCTCTTTGGATCTCATAATATCACAAGTAATATTTCAGACTGCCACACAAAGCCAGCTGCAGGGAGAGAAATCGATGCTCCATGCCAAATAACCCTCTTTGCTTTGAATTTTGATGATATTTTACACTAGATTTTTAAAAGCTTCTAGGGGAAAGTGGCAACCCTGTGAACAGCCATCACTGCTGCTGAGTGGCCAGGTAAGCCCCAGCACTGGTTACGGGCTCTTACACCGCGCCCAGCACTTCCAGCAGCACCTAAGGGCTAGGACTGGCCTAACTCCTGTGTTTAGGGGGATCATCTTGACAGCAACCAGAGAAATGCCAGTGTTGATTTCCAAAAAAGAGCATTGTCTTTTGCAGTGCTCCTCAGCGTTAAGAAAGCATTTAGAGATGCAAGGAAGCCTTCTGGTTCCAGCCGCTTTTGCTTCCACTGTGACCTCTTTTAGTTTTTATTAAATCTTGATTAGGAGTGTTCATAGTTCAACACACAGACCTCTAATTTCCAAGGGGCTGGGACCGCGCTTAATCGGCGGAGAGGAAAAATGCTTCAGAAAGGGCAAGTTCTCCCCATCAGAGAAACTTCTGGAGTGGAAACAATGACTGAATCTCTTGGAAAGGAAAAACCTAGCGCAGGGAAACGTGAGCCAGGTTGTGGCCTAGACAGGGGTTGAGGAAACTGAACACTTTGCAACTCAAAGTATATTTTAGAGCAGGGGCAGGCAACTTGTTTTAAACTCCTCACCTGCTGGGCTTCATTTTAGAGCCCAGCATTTTTTATGAGACGAATCCTTCTCATCCCTCTCCACTTAATTCACATGTAAGCTTGCAGAAGGAATGAAGCACATGTGGGCACGGTGATCTCAGACAGGACTGGGATGGTCCGGGACAGGGCTGGATCCGTCCTCCCTTGGCATCCTCCCTGCAACCCAGCCCTCCAAGGTTTGAACCTTGTGACTTTTTCTCTTTGCAATATACACTCTGAGATACATATGTATATTCTTAAGGAGGATGGGCTCAAACTAATCCTGGCACAGTTCCCTTTTATATTAATTTTCTCAGGGAGGTATTTGTATGGCAACATGGACAGGTCCTAGAGGAGCCCGCTTTGGGAAAGTGTCGCTGTTTCATGTTGGGGAAAATTTTGGTATGGTTTTTCTATCAAGAAAGTGCCAAACCAGCACAGGCCTGAACCCAAGAAGTGCCGGTAGAAGAAAAGAAGGAGTCACCTACACGTGTTGGGCTGTTGAGGTTTCTCAAATCTCCTGCTGCAAATGAATGTCAACAAAATCCCCAAAGTGCCTCATTTTCCTCTAACACAGAGGCAGAGAGACATAAACAAGGTCTCCGGGCTACAGTGTCCTCCTCAAACAGTGGGGGCAGATTTAAAGGGATTTAAGCCAAGGAAGAAGCTTCAAGCCTAAGACCGAAGTGGCATGTTGGGCTGTGCCTTTGGTCCCCTTTAGAGCACCTGGCGCCTCAGGAGGTCATGAGGCTAAATTAATTAGGAGGCTGGGAAGCCATCAGGTACTACAGGAGTTAGTATGATGGTGAAAATCCCTATTCATCATTTTCTGCCCTGTTCTGGTCCGTCATGAGGCTTGGTATTGATCAGCTGGATCCCAGCAGCTGATAACCAGTCCCCAGTATCTACTTTTTTCTGTAGTATCCCTTTATGACATGCATTTTAAAAATACACTTATACACATTGCAGTCTTTTTACATTAATTTCCATAATGGGATTTCATTTATTTAGTCAAAAGCATTCTGCAAGACACGCCTTGTTCATCATTACAGATGCAAGTGTCAAAAAGTTCCATCAAGAACAACTGCTTATGAAAAGCTTCCCTGGGACACCACAAACACAGCGAGAGCCGCAGGGACTGATGGCTTGTGCCAAGCCAGACGTGGACACACCAATATGGACCGGGGAGAACTGCAGATATGGGCAGAAATCTGGGAGGAAGCGGAGAAGGCTTGCAGCTGGGTTGCGTGGTCAGAGCTCCCTCTCCTGATGGCTCAGCACCAGCCCTTTGGGACGTGGCCTCTGCTTTTACCCTCTCTGCGGGGATGGAAGCAGCACCAGGACTTTTGCTGGTGTCTCTCAGCTCTCTAGGAAGCACCTGACTGTACATCCAAACTCTGGTCAAACAGCTAGAAAAAAATATAAAGCAATTATGTGTGTCTTTAATTAAATTGAAGGTAGCACTGGTGCTGCTTAACCTTCAGAAAATAGCCTAACGTTGCTATTTCCCTGATAAGCTGGAATTTCCTTTCAGCCTGTCAAGGCGATACACGACAGCCCTTTATTTGGGGAATGGTAGATTTTCTTTTTGCTTTTCCTTGCACTGGTGATCCCTGAGTAATTTCCTTTAGCAACGCCGCTGTGCTAGGCTGGCTGGAAGGGAAAATCCTCGCACTTAAGGAACTGATCTGGGGAACCAGTTCCTGAGGAACAGCCAAACATCTCCTGCAGTATCTTGGCATATTAAGAGTTTTCTAATTTGGCTTTGCATTTCTGAGAAGTTTTTGAACAAAATGTGTGTGTCAGTGGGGCCGCAGACACCCAGCTCGTCACCATTTATTTTATCCTCTGATTTAATTTGGATTTCAATTAGGCGCATCATGGGGGTAGAGAAACAAACCAAAAAAGCCCCACTAAATAACAAAAGCCATAGATACATTCTACAGCCATTGCATTTTGCAATCTAATTACTTTAACATGTAGGGATGGGGGAGGGGGTTATTACTCATAATACCGGAAAGCTTTCACGGAAAAACACAGAATTATTAAACTTTTCAGAAATAATTTGGTTTGCAGTTCCCACTTCACATTTACCTGGGCGATTTTCCCTTTTCCTGTGGCCGAGAATCACTTTGTATTACACTTTCCCGCCTATAAAAGAAGCCCTTGTTTGCAGCTGCCCTGAGGTGCTCATAATGTTATTGGTTCTGTGCTAAGAAGTTGGGGTTGCTGTGAATTCCTGCCTTGTGGCTCTCTGGTTCACAAAAGTAAATACATTTGCTGAGTTAGCTAGGCTTCGCAGTGCCCAAAATCCCGCGGGAATGAAACGTCCTATCGGGGGAAGCTTTGAAACTCTAGTTGCTCTACCAGACTTTTCTCGGGCAGGAGAGCATACAAAGCATGCTTCTGTGCCGTATTTAGTGCATAAGAGCTGCATTGAACCTTGGCAGAGGGGAGAGGTCTCCCCTTGGAAACATGCAGGATGCAATGGAAAAACTACAAAAAAAAAATCAGCGCTTTTCGCTCCTTACTGAGTCCCTTGTGCCCTGCACACAGGTGGCTGTCTGGACATGAAAAAAACACTCACGGGTGAAGGGAGAAGCAGCCAAAACAGTAACTTTCCTGGCTCAGATGCACTTACTGAAAAATAAATAGGTAAAGCCAAGGCCAGTCAGCGCCCAGGACGCCTGCGGCACACATGTCCCTGCCGCCGCCACAGCTCAGCCGCTGAGTGCTATAGGGAGCGCTCGCCGCGGTGCTTAGGGGGGACACGGTGCAGATGGGTCCCCTGACACACAGCCTGCTCTTCCAGCATGGTGGCTTTCTTTGCTGAACACCCAGAGGCAAAAGAGCCTTTGAAAAATGCCTGTCTCTGACACAGCTTCTCAAGTGTATTTTCTTCCAGCGCTAATGAGATCCAGGTGAGAGCCGGTGGACCCTAGTCTGGGGTTTGGGGTGGGGGAGTGTTCAGGCAGGATGAACCAGCCAAACACCAGTTAATTTAGGTGAGAAGGCGCTGCCCAATTCAAAACCATCAGCAGTAGTTTAAGATTTTTTTTGGGGGGGAGGGTGCCTTTTGTCGAGCCCAGCTTTCTCCAGCACAGCTCCTGCAAGAGGTGAGGGCACCTGAGAGACTTTCCTGGAGAAGGTCCTTCTCTAGAAGGACATACCTGTGCCCTGAAGCCCTCTCCCCATGCAAAACACATGGGACAACCTCCTGGGGTGGAGAGGACCAGAGGGGATGCTGATAGCCAGAGACATGGCCGAAGGTGACAGCATCCTAAAGTGCAAGCTGGCACCCCAAAGGCTGGACTGTCCTCTCCTCCCTTGCACAGCATGCCATGGCAGTAGCTGCAGGGGGTGGTGTGGACACCTGGCATGGGATTATCCTGGCAAGAAGAGCATTCTGGATGCTGTTTCCATGCCATCCCTGCTGTGGGAAAGCAGTAACGTGTCCAACAGCTCACCCTCACTCCAGGAGTCGTGCATGTGCTCAGGATGCGTCCCAGCTGCTCATCATTTCCGATCATGGCGGATCGCCGGTTATGCTTGTGTGCTCACACACACAAAGCACATGCAAGCAGGCAGCATAACTGGCACGCTATTTCCTCACTTATAATGAAAAGTCCTTGCTGCCTTAGGCTCCTTAATCTGAAATTAAATTCTACATTGGCTGCAGTTGATTGCAGAGCAAGGCATGGGGTGGCTGCGGAACAAATCACAGCTCAGCACTCCAGACGTTTGCACTCGCCCCTAACGCCCGTGTCGTGTTGCCATCAGACACATTCCAGAAGTCCTCATTTTCTAGGCATGAAGACGTTTTAACAATAAACAGAAATTCTTCCGATTACATGGTTATATTCGGCTGCTGAAAGCAGACTCTTATTAAGCTAGGCAGAGAGCAATTAATGTCATGTAGAGAGCAGTCTTCCACATGGCAAAAAGCTGGACTAATATATCTTTCCCACCTCCAGCAGCTGGGACCGTGTCACCTTGGAGTTAAGGCTCCAAGTTTACAAAAGCTTATTGAGATGCTTGCTGTAAGCAGGTGAGCAGGTCCATGAAAATCAGAGCCTGATGAAAATCTGGCTGTAATGAGATCTGTGAAGGTTTCAGCATTTAATTTAGTGGGGATGGAGTTTTTTCTGGAAGTTTCAAAGGGCTTTACCTTCATCTCCCTCCTTCCCACCACTAGCAACCTGGATGGATATTTCTTCTTTAGTCTGCCGCATGTTGCAATAATACAGAATTGGTTTCGAACCTGATGGAGCTGGAAGATCTTCACCAACCAAAATCTTCAAATTTCTTTATTTCTACCCTTTTTCTAAAGGAGTCTTGACACTATTCTCCTGTGTCTGCAGCACACTGCAGCTCCTAAAAAAAACCAAACCAACATAATGAAACTGAGCCACAAATTGCTTCACAATTATTGTTACCACTTAATTTGGTGCACGAGGCTGGAGGCTTGCTCTTTGCATACTGCAATCCTGGAACTCAGGAACAGCCTGAAAGGCCACGGAACAGGTGAGAGATTCATTATCATCTCTCTCATGTTGCAGCTGTGACAGAGGCCCTGGAGAATTTGCCCAGCATGGTATTTGCAAATGCCTGCTCGCCTCTATATTAGCTCAACTAGAGAACTGCTGCTGAGGATGACGTTCTTCCCACCACCCTACTCCCATCCAGCAAGTGCAGCCATGCCACCTGGAAAGTGCAATCTGGACCAACTTGCACAGAACTCTCCGTCCAGGCTTGCTGTCTGCCTGCTGATGGTACCCTTGGGATGGGGAGCAATGATCCCACCGCAGCTCCGGCTGGAGTCACTCACGCTCAGCAAGCCGAAGGCTCAGGATGTTCCAGAATTTATAGATTTTTGCAGTGAGTTATGGTGCTCATGGATGAGACAGGGAAGTTACAGTAAAACCACTAACTCCACAATGAAAGGGCTTTTATACGCTCTGTTGCAGTGGTGGTTATGGCTGCCAATTTCGCACAATTCACTTTCAAGCACAAGAGCAGCCCAAACTGGTTTAAGACGATTTCTGAATGATGAATGCTGACTTGAAAGGTTTCCAGTACGACATAATTACTCTGCATTAATGTGCAATACACAATGGTCTATATGTATCTCAATGGGAATCTCAGTGGGGCTTCGTGGGCTCCGTTCCAAGTAACCTCTGCCGGGAGTCACACTTAGAGTCCCGCAGGCTGACATACAAATAGATCCCATATTCATTCCTGAATTATTTCTGTGCAGAATCAGATGCGAGAGATCCAGGGCCATATTCACTGGTGTGTGGCAGCACACAATTGTTCTCAGCTGTAGTGAATACAGTCTGGTTTATTTTCTGTCCTTGGCCTGATGTGTTTTGCTTTGGCTAATGCACGCACACCTTAATCTTTAGTCGACCAGAGACAGACAACGCTAATGAACTCCCTATGGCTTCAAACAAAGATGCATTTTCAATAAGTGAGGTTGGGGAGGGGAGACTCAACCATTTGTCCAGAGCAAAGGCCAAATTGAATGAAGAATTCATTTACTTACTCCCAGCTAAACACCACTCACTCTGAGATTTCACCTAGCCCTTAAAATGAACTGTAATCCGCCATAATGATTGCCCTTCTGCAAAGACTATCCTGGTACTGTTGGTGGGTGGATAACGAAATGCTCAGGTTTAACACTCACATCACCCTGATCAGCTTTTGAATACCTCAGTGTTTGGCAGGTATGGCTTTTTTTATCACTGCTAGAAGCCCAGATACCCTGGTGATGAGCAGAGGTATAAATAGATTCACAAAAAAAAACCCCTTCTTACTAATCAGTTCCTGGGCCAGAGTTAAAACCCCTCTCCAAAGCTCAAAGCTATTTGAAGCAGGGATTTCCACCTGGGCTCACTTCCAATCAGCATGATAGCTGTAATAGTTTTGTACCACCGTGCCGCTCTTAGACCTGGGGTCATGGCACACTGCTGCAATTCGCCGTGTGGGAAAGGGCTGGTAGGGCGCTGGGTGAACGAACACAACCCTCGTCACAGCCAGCAAGTCCTCCTTCCCCAGCCAGTGCCTCAGCCCGTGCGATGGAGGGGGAATATTTTATTAACATTAAGGGCGACTCCACTTCCCTGTTCAGTTTTGCGCTGCCAAATGCCTGGGGTGGAGGCAAAAGCAGCTGTGAAGGGGCTGTTAAAAGGACTTGGAGGAGTAAAAACAACGGTAGAGAGAAGTGCTTTGCAGATAGGCAGCTTCAAAGACGTGAAGATAACAATGGCTGGACACATCCCAGGTGGAGCGAGTTATTCTTCCTAGAGCTAAGCCTTGGATCAAAGGAGACTTCAAACCACCACGACCCTGGAAGGCAGAGCAGGTTTGGGTGGGCAGTGGTGAGGGTGGTGGGTGCTGGTGAAAAGAGATGGAGAGCGAAGGAGGATTCTCTTTGACATAGTAAGGGCAGGCCATGAACAGATGAGTTCATTACTTGCTGCAAGCAATTAGCTGCCTGATACACAGCAAGAGAAGGTTACATTTATGCAGAAGGTGTAGGACCCATTTTTACCTCAGGAAGCAAAGTTTATATGAGGATACAGCCTGTTGGTTCCTCTCCACCCTCAAACTTTTGCCATCTTGCCAATTTTAACCACATTCAAAAGAGGGGTAGATGCCTCCAAGATAACACTCCTACTGATTTGTTTCTTACTGAACAGACAAAGAAAAATTCATCACACACATAAAAAGGAGGGAAACCCAACCAAGCACCTCTGAAGAGGGAAAGAGAAGAGGAATGTCTCTATCTGTTCCCGTTGGCCCCTGGCTGGCTGGCAGATCAGCTCGCCCTTATCTCCCAGGACACGTAGGGTAGAACAATTATGAGCGATAGTGGTTTCTGAGTTGCTTTTCATCAGTTGATGCCCTAGGCTTCAGTGCAAAACCTTTTCCCAAGCTCAAACTCTACCAGATTCACAGCAGGGGTAACACAAGGCTGTTGGTACCCTGGGCTTGTGACTGGGCGAGGGATGGTGCCGGGGAGGGGAAAGGTCTGAACTGAAATCCCAGGGGCTAGTACTTAGAGAGACCTCAGGGATGGTTCACCTCATAATGAGACAGCAAAGCATGTAAACTAACTAAATAAAATGTATATAAATGTTGTAAGACAACAAAACTGGCAATGTAGGCAGATATACTGTTGCAATTGTACTTTTACCAAAAACATGCAGCTGAAATCCCAGGACTGACTCACACACCTCTTTCCCCAGAAGTACCAGCCTCTTCCAGCCACCTTGCAGTGCACAGGAGTCTTTCCCTTGGCTTTTTTCAGAGCCATGGGGCCAATGTTCTTTCATCTGCATCCCTGGCTTCCTGATGGGTCTCCATATCTGCTTTCAGAACGTTGTTTTAATTGTTCCTTCCTTATTGACCCTGTCTCCAAAGGTCATACATAACCATGCCATCACCAGATACCTCTTTAAACAAGCAACACCAGGTGAAAGCCCTTCTTACAACCACATTACATGTGAGGAGAGGTCAGGACCGTCTCAAATACGCAGCTCCCACAGGGAACAGTTACTCTTTCCAGGCCAGGTTTATAGGAAACAACTGATATAATTTGAAAAAGCTCATTCTTTCAAAAGTTCATTTTTGAAAAGTTCATTTTTTTCAGGAACAAACCCTTACTCAGGCTTGAAATATTAGCACGGCAAACCACAACAGCTGAGCACTGCTTGATTTTTACACTGGTAAGGCGACCGGATGGGAAGGAGAGATCTCTTCCGTGGCTAAGAGCCTGTCTTCCTATCATGCTTAATGTCAGAGACAAATACCTTGGGGTTGAGCCCAGTTTCTCATTCCCGGGTGTGGTGCCGAGAGCTGCAGCCCCACCGGGGATTTACAAAAAAGAGCAGCCGGGGCTTGTGCAAACCCCCATTTGTAGGGGACAGGTCTCCTTTCTAGACCCACTCACAAGCACAGTGTGACCAGTGCCAAATCCCACTTCTCCCCAGATGCCTGAGGACCCCGTTCATGCAGCAGGGTTGTTTGCACAGACCAGCAGGAAGGAGCCTTTGGCCAGTGAGAGGAATTATTACCACTCCCCAAGGAGCTCTGCAGTGTGGTTTCTGGCCTGCCTCCACTTTGCTTTTTGTTTAAAGTAATCTCCATCGGCACTCGCTTTCCATCCTCCCTCCAAGCACCGCAGCCGGCACTCACAGACGTGCTGACGGCCCCATCAGCGACTCAGTGCCGGTCCCACCGACCCCGTCCCGTCCCACTGAAAGCAGCAAAACACCGGGCACACGTGCTTTAAAAATGAAGCTGCTCAGAATAATGCAAAACCATTGGCAGTGCCACTTTTACCAACTCCAAGACCATACCAAAAAAAAAAAAAAAGACCACAGCTATTCTCTGCTTTGTTTGCAGAAGAACTTGTCTAAGTTTGACTGGGCAAAGCCTGGCTAAGTCTTGCAGCTCTTTTCCCAAGCCCAGAGGACCATCACCTTTGGGTCTCTAAATGCCATATCTAGCTCCTCTGTAACTCTCATCCTACTACCAAAATTACACCCTCATTATAGCAGGTATGTCCTTCTGGATGCATGAGGATTCAATGGTCTGGCAGTGGACTTGAAGACCCCCAGCTCCAGGTCTAGGTCCGCGTGTGAACTTGCCCAAGGCAGCATGGTGAAGCGGGGCAGGGAAGCAGCAGATTTGGCCAGGGAGGGCTTGCTCAGCCAGCCCATGCTCTCCCACATACCTTTCTGCTGGAGCTGCTCTCAAGAGTTAAAGGCAGCAGAAACTCCACTTTATTTTAAATTCTGACAATACACCCAAACGCTGGTTTTGTCAGATCTCCAAAGACTTGTCTTCACTACTGAAAAACAGTTAGATTTCTTTCTACTGGAAGGTAACTAATGTCCAGCTGCTCTCCTGAGGTAAACAACACAGCCAAGACAGAGGACTTGAGTTTTGCTGTGGGTAAACTCACCAAGGTCAATGCTATGCTCCCGCTTGAAGTTGACCTCTGCAAATTTATCTCACAGGGTGCTTTAGTTTTACTCCCCCGTTCGTGGTTTTACCTCAGGATATTGGATGAGCACGGGTTCCCCTGGGGTTGAAAAAAAAGATTTTAAAAATTTAGCAGTAAAGACAAGACCAAACATTCCTCTTCAAGGGGAAAATATCTCTGCAGGGGCTAAAACAGCTGTTCTTTGTATAAGTTGACCAACACAGATGCATATGCTTTTCCCCACTGGCAGAAAACAGTGTAAACCAAAGATACAAGCCTGCACCCTCTAGGAAATACTATCACCAGAAAAAAACGTATTGCTAGGAAAGTGTGTTTGGCTCATATAAACCTACAAGCTCTTTCACACCGAAACTACAGAGGAGGAAACGCTTATAATGCCAGCAAGTTAAGAACATTTTTACTTGAGATATTCTACTCCTGGTAAAAGCCCAAATGCAAAAACACAGCCCTGGCTTTTGGGCCAATAGAATTAATGTGATATTAAAAACAAAAAACAAAGTGCTTGCTGTTTGCAAAATTACATTCTGCTTTGTTTTGAGTAATTACACAAGGAGAGTCATTTTTTTAGGAAGCCTGTCTCCAACACAGGACTGCTGCAAATCACTCAAGCGTTATAGCTTAAAAACATACAGAGGGTTGAAAAGCAAACTAAATCCCATTTTGCCCTCTGCCACGCACATGTAAATCCCAAATGATACGGCTGAAATCAGGGGGTTGTTGGTTGCTTTCCAAAGCAGTTGTGGAGACTCTGGCCCACCAATATTTTAAGACTGACCCAGGAAGGGATGGGAATGTCCAGTCTGTGCCCCGGGTTTTTGAAACACAAGTGGCAAGTTCCAGAAGAGCTTTTAGGGATTTTATCTACCACCATCAATCACACCTCTCCTTCCCACAATAACAAACAAAAAGTTTAGGTATTAGTGTCTTTAACCTGCTATCTGTTGAATTTTCACCAAGAGATTTCCAACTTTAAATAATGTATTAATTTGACCTGAGAAAAATAAGGAAGACTTAAGGAGAGCACAGAACTCCCAGCAAAGTTTTTGCTTTCCTTGCCCTTTCTTTTATGATAAAACTATTCTTTTTCACCGGGATTTTCAAGCAATAGAGTGCTACAAACACAACACAAATCTCTGATGTAGGTGAGGCTGGAAGTTATATTTATCTTCAGCTAATATAAACGAGCATAAAATCACAGCAATCTTTGCAGATTTACATAGCTGCGTATCTGCCTCTGACCATCCATGCCCTCCCGTCTTTCTGGAAAATCCCCTTGGGCTTAGAATGTACATCACTAGGGAACAAAGACGGCACAAGCCCGTTATTTTAGCTTGCGTGTCATTTGAGGAATGAGGATACTTTCTTTCCTAGGGTGGTTGCTGGCTGTTTACTGAAGAAATTACTTCTTGCTGGAGGTCATTTTCAACTGCGCTGTGAAATCTGCTTTAAGGAGGCTGCTTAGTGCAACCAGAGCAACATCAGGAAAGTCTGAAGAACTAGACTTTCCGAACATATTTTTTTTACAGAGGAAGTTGCTTTAACCTAGATATCTACTCAGAGAATATATTTTCTGTTCCTAGGTTGTTTGACTTTAGGAGAACAACAAATTCCCAAGAGTTCTGACAAAGATCAGTCATGTCTCTTTGTTTTAATGGCATATTTTGAAGTTTTGCCTCCAGAATATTGATAAGAATCAAAGCAGCTTTTGATATATGGCGTTAGATACGCTCCAGGAATAAGATCCCTCTCGAGTTAGACTGTCTGCAGACAACTCAGACCACCCACTTTCAGCTTAAACGCAGCCTGTTCAAAGTCTGCAGCGATTCAGATCAGAGCAGTAGCTGTCTGCTGAAAACTGTGAGATCTTGGCATTCATCAGACGTGTCCAGCGCGCATCTGATAACACCGCTTAAACTGCCCAGGGCCATTGGAAGGCAGGTGAGGGAGAGCTAGGAAATATCAAAGTTGGAAACAGCCTAATCTTCAACTCAGCACACTACACATTCTGAATTTCACACGCATTCCACAAAATTCCCCAAGTCCCAAAAGCTTTAATCCAGTCACTTTGCAACATATGTGTGTTTTATTTAAAAATAAATTATTCAGTATTACTTTTCCTTTCTTGTATCCAGCTGGCAACATTTTCAGTTAGTTCTACATGAGCCAACATAACCTCCTATTAGTTACGGTATTGTCCATTTGTCTACATCTTCAACTGATTTTCTGCAAAGTCTTTGGACAATGCACGCAATTGGCTTTTTGGGCAGTTAACCCAGTGCTTTAGGGACTTCACATTGACACTACTGAGACTTTGCCCATGCAGCTCCTAGACTCTTTGCCAATGATGCTCGGAGATGGGCACGTCACCTAACTGATCCACTTGCCTACTCCAGCTAAGAGCTACCACTCAGCAGCTAATGTCAGGGAACTGACTGCGGGGGAAAGCTCTGCTGTGAAGAAAAAGCATTGAACTAATGTGTAAGAAACACCACAAAGGGAAACAGGCAGCTACAGCAGACAGCGCGATGGAGACATCAGCACTGAGGTTGGTACCTGTCAGAAAACTCCTGGTAAGGGGAACTGAGAAATGCTTGATCAGGAATAGAGAATAAGCCAGAAATCCTCACTAGACAGCCGCATAGACTATGACAGACCTCCACCTTGAATATTTTATTTGTTTGCATTTCGCCATCTCAGCAAGATGACAGTGAACCAGACACGGCACAGAAGAGGGTGGCCAACAGGTTTGGGGGTAGAGAAGCTACTCAGTACCAGAAGACAGAGGCACAGCCTTGCTAACCCCAGAAAGGGAGAAAAGGGAGAAACTGAAGCTCATGAATGACCCAAGGGAGGTGAATGCATAGGTTTTACTCACTACCCCACATACTGCAAAAGCTGAGGGTCAGCCTGTGAAATTATCAGTAGTGGATAAAAACAGCAGCAACAAATAGCCACCAAAAAAAAAATCACACATTATGGGTTTAACTGTGGTGCTCCTCACTCCAGGGCACCGCGATGGCTGGAAGTTTCCTTTGCTTAGGCAATGTTTGAGACATATTCATAGGAAAAACCCCTTCAAGGTCTGTTAAAGACAAAGATACCAACTTTGACCCCTGAACTCTCCACATTGCGGAGCAGTGGAAGAGTCTATCAAAGAGTTATCACTATATGCAAGCTTTGCCCTGCTACTTTTCCCTGGGCATCTGCTGCTGGGTATGGTTGGAGGTAAATCAAGGTGTACTTTTTTACAGCTCTGTGTGCTTTTCACCCAACCCAATACAGCTGCTGCACCTGCCTGCAACCGGGGTCCGTACCTGCCCAGATAAGAGACCATTTCTGCACCCACTGCACTCGATAGCTTTTACTTCTTCAGCTGATGGAGAAGTTTTTCCTGTCCTGCAGAAGATCACCAGTGAGCTGGGAAGAGCTTTACTGGTTTGCTTCCTTGTCCGAGCGGGGATTTTCTGCAGGGAAGCAGCATGGGAGGCTGGAGGTGGTTTTGCCACTTGCACATTTGTCATTTTTGAGAAAGGCAGGGAGAGATCCCAGAGGATTTGGGCATGACTGACACGATGTGAGCTTTTCAATTGCAGACACGTGCAGATGAGGCTGGTGGTGTCTCACTGAGAGGAGAGGGACTCCTGGGGAGTGCCTGGGGGCTGAACAGAGACAGTGATGTGCGTGACAGGGTACAGCAGCAGGGACGGGTGATGGGCTTTGTATTGCCATTTCAGGAGATGCCAGAAATCCTTATGAAGTAATGAGGAGTTACGTGTGGCTTTGAGTAGGAGAGTGCCTCCTCCAAGGAAAGGTCATCAAGGTGCCTCCAGACCTGGACCTTGTGTCCTGAACAAGACAGGGCCAGAAAGGCCAATCTGCCACCTTCATACTCATGCCTCTGCCCGTTTTCCGAGTTTAGGACATTCCTAGGGAGTCTGGGGAAGAGTGGAGGCAGATGGCTATTCCCTATTTCCCTACTCATGCCCGACAACATGGCCTTCTCCAGTTTTTCAGGCAATGACTCTCCAGCTCGGTTGCCTCCCTCCTGATTGGCCTTGCTCTGTAGGCTAATAACCACCACGGGCCACTCTCATGGGATGGACCCAGGACAACATGTACTGTCAGACAAGATTATTTTGCACTATCCAGCAGAAGAGATCATTATTCTGGGAAAAGTGGCGCCTTCCCACAGCCAGAATCGTGATCCATCATGATGTTTGTCTTGCAACGCTTAACATGGTCAAGTGCAGGCTGGCTGGCAGCCCAGTGCCTGTTCAGCATCTGCCCTCTTCAAAGCCTCTCAAGCAGGGAGGACACAGGCTGTATCATCACATCTTTGTTTGAAGGTCACCATGCATATCTGCAGCTCGCTTGATGGGATGGTCTTGTGCCTATGGGCCAAGCTGAGCTGAGACCCTGGCGATGCACATATGGAAACCCTGGAGAGTGCAAAAGGGAGGTGAGGGAAGCAGTCAGGAAAAATCTGAATTTCCTGACTCCTAATTGAGAAAGCAAGATGTTTGAGGTGCTTTTGTGGGGCCAGGTAGAGAAAAGTTGCCAGGGCTCAAATTGCATAGAGCTGGAAGAAGACACCACCTTTCAAAGTCAATGCAGAGAGAGGGGGATAAGTGGACAGATTGGACGTTAGAAAAAGGTTCCTCCCTGAGAGGGTGGCTGATCACTGGAATAGGGTCCCCAGGGCAGTGGTCACATCACCAAGCCTGTCAGAGTTCAAGGAGCATCTGGACGATGCTCTTAGACATATGGTTTAGTTTTAGGTAGCCCTGTGAGGAGCAGGGAGTTGGACTTGGTGATCCTTATGGGTCCCTTCCAACTTGAGATATTCTGCAATTCTATGAAGTGGGCTACCAGTATGATGAGAAAAACCTCACCCCAAAGTAGGAAAAGCCTGGAAGGGACAAAGCAAAAGTGTATTAAGTAAAGACATTTCCCCTTTCTTGAAGGCTCCTTCTAATGGCCATCTCATGAAGAGGCAGCTGGGAGCTCCTGGGCACACACAGAGGCTGCTCAGCCTCAAAGCCGCTCTCCTGGGGTGGTAGTCGATGGCATTGGAGTGAAAGTGCTGAGATTCATCTCAGCCATCTCATTAGGATAGGCCTGCAGAGACACGGTGCAGGGCTGTGCACAGATACTTGTCCAAGTGTGGTGAAGACATCTTGCCCCTTTCCTTCTTGTTGCCCAGTTCTTTGCCCATCTGTCTGGCGAGACCAGCAAGCCGACCAAGCGTAAACTCATCAAAGTACAGTGATGCATGCACTCTACCTTTGCTGCAATTTGTCTGCGTTTCACATCCTGGCCGCCCAGGGCTTCTTTTTCACCCCAACCGCTCCCCGCGCACCATGAAAAGCTGCGCACTGCGTATGTAAATGTAAGGAGACGCACAATGACGTGCAGTGATGAAATGGCTGTTTCAAGAGGCCAGCAGCGGCACTGAGAGTTATTGCTGATTTAGCCCATTTATTTTCTACCACTTTACATATTTTCAATAGCTGCTCAGCCACATCCTTACCTATAACACAGGGCTGCTTTGAGCAATGCTCGGGGGAGGGAGGGGTTGCAAATGAAATGCTGTTTCTGAGGGAGCTCTCTCTGCTCCAGGGTAGCCTGGCTTTCACTTACTTTTAACAACCTTTCTAAGAGGGTTTCCAGCTGTGCATGGAGGGAGCTGCAGAGCATGGCTGCGAGGGGTTAACGCCACCGATGGCTAGCACACACTGCCAGCACTGAAGATGTCCGTCCGTCCATCCATCCATCCATCCATCCATGACAAGCCCCAGTCATGGGACACTGGGGACTGATTGGGGCTCCAGTCTTCCACCAGGACCTGAGGAGTAAAGTATGGGTTGTGGGACTATGACAGCACCTGGAGACCTGGAGGAGAAAGGCCTCTGCAGGCTCCAGAATTTTATCGGTCTGCCCCATGAGACCATCCAAGAGGGTCCCTACCTCTTTTATCCCAGGTCTTATGGATGTTCACGAGCATGGGAAGGAGTCTTCGCCACTGGAGAAATGTTTCTGGCCCTCTGTGCTCTGGAGAAAAAACCCCATAAAACCACTAAAAACTAAACCTGTAGAAACAGGGGCTGCACTCAAGAGTATAGAGAAGGAGGCCAGAAATTAAAAAAAAAAACAACCCTTCTGTAATGTATTTCACTAAGCTTTTGACCATTTTGCCCCAGGAAACCGTGTTCTGAGAGTTATTTTTCATACACAACAAGGCTGCTAGCCTGAATATTACCTTGAATTAAAAGGTGACTGGCAGCAAGGTGGAGGGACCTCAGGGTAAGAGCAGGAGTCCTTCGAGCTGTGCCAGCTCCAGCAGTGACCCCCGGGCCATGGATATTGCAGAGAGGGGTTTGCTGATGGCGTGTGGAGAGAAATCCCCTCCCTGGCCCAGAAGTACCCATCATTTTGCGGATGCTCGAAGTCCACATACGACACAGACCCCGTGCATACCCCACCCTCTGTCACACGGCATCTCCTCTTCATCTTTTTGTTTCTTCCCAGTATAGAGCAACGGCGATTATCGCTGGAAGGTGTAATTGCTGTTTTTCCACAGGAGGCCACTGCAGAAAATATCCCTGCGTTGGATTTCGGGGTCATGCTGCAATTGGAGACAGATCCAGCACCAATATTAAGTACGTGATTAAATATGAAAATGAGATTTTTAAAATGCTATTATTGATCTTACATAATGGAAAGCAGTTTCCATCTTCTAGTTAACAAGAAAGAAATCCAAATTCGACAGCCCCTTATTAAAAGCCCTACACTCTATTTCTTGGTCTAGTGAAATTCCCAAGTGCGATTTTTATTCTGCTGTCTTAAATGATTGTCTCTTTTTAATCATCAGCAAGCAAATTAACCTGCTGAACAAAGACACTTGCAGCATTTTCATATTCAGTCGCATAATAAAAGACAAACTTATGCTAAAGCGTCAAAATTGCTGCAAAACCAAAGGAGAGGCAAAGACATTTTGGGGGGCGGGGAAGGGGGGAGATGTATCTCTGAAGCGTGGCGATGCACTAAACTTCTCTGAATCCCCACCTGCGCTTGCCATGTCCATCCCCACCTTAAACAGAAGAGTAATTTATCACTGCGTCACTTCATTACTTTATTAGCCATAAACACAGCAAAGGCCCACGCCTGTAAGAAGCATGTTTAAGGGGGTAATTAAAACAGAATAATTGACCAGCTTGAGGCTGCAGGAGGGAACGGAGTGCCAGTCTGGTATTTTTATTACTATGAGAGCTCACCCAGCGTGCTGTGACAATGAAGGCAATGGTGGGGTTCGAAGGGGGTTGCAGGGAAAGGGAGGGCTTGGTGCAAAATTACGGCGGAGCGTGAGCTGAATTCAGGTGCCAGCTGGAAGCGTAAGCTCTTTAATCTTGCCATGCTTGGCTGTGAAGGTCCCTGGAGAGGTGAGGTGGCTGTGGTTTAATCAGAGCCATCTATTTGTTCTTGAGTGCAAGGACTCCTTTCTCTCGCACGTTTGAGCAAGGTCACTGTTCGGTGCCAGCAATGCATGAGCGCGCAGTGGCTCCATCAGATTGCTCATTAGTATTCTGTACATTGCACAGGCTAAATTTGCCATTTCATTTAGAAGGCTTCTGTTTGCATTTTTCTTCCGTATCAGAGGCTTCATCAGAAGAAACAGGTGCTACTGGGAAAGATCCAATAAGCATTTATACATATTTGCAGCAAATACCGGACACGGCTTTTTGCTTAAAATTCTGAATATTCAATGAGCAGCTCATTCTATGCGTTACAAAAGACAGAAAGGCTAATTTGGAATTAAAGCAGTAAATATTTGCAGAAAATGAGGGGTAAAAAATCACAGCAGAAAAAAAATCTGGCTGTATGTCTGCCGGCTGAATATGAGCCAGCAGTGTGCCCAGGTGGCCAAGAAGGCCAATGGCATCCTGGCCTGTATCAGGAATAGTGTGGCCAGCAGGAGTAGGGAAGTGATCGTGCCCCTGTACTCGGTGCTGGTGAGGCCGCACCTCGAATACTGTGTTCAGTTTTGGGCCCCTCACTACAAGAAAGATGTTGCCTTGCTGGAACAGGTCCAGAGGAGAGCAACCAAGCTGGTGAGGGCTCTGGAACACAAGTCATACGAGGAGCGGCTGAGGGAACTGGGGGTGTTTAGTCTGGAGAAGAGGAGGCTGAGGGGAGCCCTGATCGCCCTCTACAACTGCCTGAAAGGAGACTGTAGTGAGGTGGGGGTCGGCCTCTTCTCCCTGGTAACAGACGATAGGACGAGGGGGAATGGCTTGAAGCTGCGCCAGGGCAGGTTTAGGCTAGACATTAGGAAAAACTTCTTCACCGAGAGGGTTGTCAGGCTCTGGAATGGGCTGCCCAGGGAGGTGGTGGAGTCCTCATCCCTGGAGGTCTTTAAAAGACGGATAGATGAGGTGCTCAGAGACATGGTTTAGTGGTGGGATGGCAGTGCTAGGTTAACGGTTGGACTCGATGGTCTTAAAGGTCTTTACCAACCGAGGTGATTCTATGATTCTATTCTATGAACAGCCCAGAGACACGTCGGGCCTGAGGCAGCCCGGACCTGCTGCGGGATCTGGTTCAGCAGGATGCTGGGCTGCACCTTGAGCTGCAAAGCACCACCCTCCTGTGGTGACAGGGCTGCATCAGTCCCCTGGGTAAATCCAATGCCCAATTCTTACCATCATTTATTGCAAACGCCTGATGAATCAGGGCGCTAATGAGTCAATGCATTAAGTTCAGTGCTGTCCAGACCAGACCCCAAGCAGGTATTTTCTTTCTGCCATGGCTTCTGTGGGAGCACCTATGGTTCCTTGAGGTCCCACTTCTGCAAAACACATTCAGCATCGGTGCAAAAACATGCTTTAAGGGGTTGCTGAGTCCAAGCGGAGCAGCCCTGGACCTGGTCTGGCTTACCCCAAAACGGGCAGGTTGGCACATTCTCCATCTTTTGTCTGCAGCAGCTTGCTGCCAGGAGAATCAACTGCCGGGCAGGAGGACCCATGCCCAGCCTGGCACGAGCAGGGGAATCTCATTGAAACCTCTCCGCTCTGCAAACCCGAAGCACAGGCACAGCTACCGCAGTGGTTGAGAAAACCCGCCCTGATTTCTGCAATGCACGACCTAGCAGCAAGCTCTTCCTCCTTTTTTTTAAATAATTTGGGAGGTCATTTTTGCCGATATCTATTTCTAGGTCTAATTCATTATAACCCCCGTACTGAGGGTGTCAGCCATTTTTGCTTTTAATTGCCTGTTCCGAGCATTAATGTGTGCCCATGTTCTTATGGAGGCTGTTAAAAGGTAAACTCTTAAAATTCCCAGGCTCACATAATAACACAGAAAATATCGTTCTTCACACCAGCTAGACTGGTGCCACAATTACGCATTGACTGGCTTGGCTTTAACATTATATCGCTTCCTGGTATTTGAACTATTCTGTGAGAAAAAAAAAAAGTAAATAAATAAAAAATCTGGTCCCACCAGGAAACAGAGAGAAAGTCCCAGAGCCTCTGAGTGCTCCTTACAAAGAACTCCCTTAAAATCCTTCCATGAAAAAAAAGAAAATAAAGGAAACTCAGCTAATAACACTTTTCCACATAAATAATGTAGATTGTAACTGGCCTTTGGAGAAGCCTGAGCACAACAGAGGTCTCTTTGTAAGGCCGAGCACTGATTACATGTTGCTGAGCGCTTTCATGATGATAGCTTTTCATACTACAGCATCTCAAGCCCATTTAAAATTAATAAGCCAGGCAGACTCCTCCTGGGCTGCACCAACCTGGCAGACGTGCGTTGCAATGGATGTAACCCTGGCAGATGTCAAGTAAAAGGACCATGGGCCTTTCTCAGCAGCATTTCCAGGGCTGACAGGCTGCACGAGCTCAGGTCCCTGCTGATGTTTGCCTCTGCCCTTATACAATAATAAAGGGATTAGACGGCACGTCTACCTGCAGTGGCAGGAGACAGGATTTGGTGACCCCCGAGGTTGCCCCGGTCCTATTCCTTAATGAAGCAGTGAGATAAGCCCTAATGCATACATATCTTTGGGAGACGAGATTGCTATTAAAGCCTCTTGCAAGGGCTTTAATCCCAGAAGTGGCTCTGCTGGGGCTGCGGGCAGCCCCGCTGTGCAGAGCTGCTGCCGGGCCAGCCTGGGCAGGCTGCTTTGCCAGGCAGGAGAGATGTTTTGACAAGATCCCCCTTCCAAAAAAATCGGTATCCCCCTGTTCTCCCTCCCCCCCCTTATTACAGATGCAAAAATAACCATTTTTTTCCAGTTCCCAATGGAATGATACGGATGCAAAGCGGCACCTCTCAGCCCTGGTGGGAGCCGGAGCCGGGAGCAAAGCTGACCTGTGAAAACTTCTGCTGCACCACCCAGTTTCACCACCCATTTTTTGGCGTGCTGGGGACTCCCTAGGCTCTTGTGCAAGTTAAACACAGCCAGCCTAGCTTAGCGGTACAAGGATGTCTGCACCTGCATCCTCTCCTAACAGGAGCTGATTTCCTGGCCTTTAAACCTGTGATGCTCAGCTTTAGGTGAGGTACCGTTGTCCTCTTGGCTGACTGCACAACAAGGTGGCAAAGAGCAGGCCTCCTTTTAAGCACATAAGAAATCCCAAGAAGACCAAGTTTCATGTCCTAAATGGGAAGCCTAAATCAGAAGTTGGGGGCTAAAAGGCACCCAAGGGTCCAGGCTTGAGTGCTTGGCTTACAGCTGCATTTGGAAGGGGAATAAAATGAAAATGCTCATTTTCTTTCTTAGCAAGAAATCCTTGGCAGAAATCATCATAGTTTGCAAGCAGAGGTGGATCAGACCCTTAGACACGTGTTGAATTGATATGTTATTGCTATGAAGAAACTCCAATCCTAAAAGCTGAGAATAGCTCACTCTTAAATGCGAGCACGAACCTTAAAATTAAGCACAATATTGCTTTACTGAGAAAACCACCACAAAAGAGCTCTATTTTCTGACAGCCAACATCCCAAATTAAACAGCTTCCACATGTGTCAATAAAAGCCATTGGCTTCATTATTTGCAGCTCCCCCAGTGACAATTTCTAGTCCCCTTTGGTAAATGTCATTACGGTTCCAGACAGACATCTGCACCACGGGCAAATTGACTGATAAATGCTCCTTTCTGGGAAAGCTAACTGGGAGGGACGGGAGAATCCTGATGCTGCCAGCAGCTTTGCGAGGGCAGAAGGTCTGGGCAGCCTCTCCTGGAGCCACATCATCTGTGCAGGAGCGGGGAGAGACCACTGGGTCGGCACTGGGTGGAACTGGACTGTCTGATGTGCAAATGCAACCTGCTCCAAAGTCCACCGCACCAGCGGGGAGAGGCTCCGGGTTTCCTGGTTCCAGTTCTCCTTCCTCTTCACTCTGGGTTTTCTACCACTCTCCCCCAAGCGGTTTTCACGTCCTTTCCTTACCCTGTCCACAGCCTGCTTAGCTCTAGACATAACTCCTCTTTTTTTTGTTCTCCACCAAAGTGAAGGTTATCAGTGGATAACTGTGGGAACTGCAGGTGAGTTGTTCCCAGCACGGTGCAGCTGTGAGCATGCATGGGGAGCTTCGTGTTGATCCCAAATGGATCCTCCTGAGGAAACCCAAGGTCTTACCTACAGTTTGTGGCTCTTCTGGTGGGTCCCAGGACAGGACCTGCTGCTCGGGTGAACACCAGCAACAACACCCAGATCATGCCCAGAGGGACACGTTGGATCCACCCATCTCAGGAAGGACATATCCCTTTTTCCTGCCCATCCCCTGGCATGTGACCTTGTTCCTGCACAGCATGGTGCAGTGTCTCCCAAATAAAAGGTGCTGGACAGGAGAGAAAGAGCATATAATTTTGGTCCAGGGCAGCTGGAAAGCCTTTTACCTTATATTATGAACTCATACTGTGTTAAATGAACCCTCATTTGGGCCTCCCTCCCCTTCAAACCGTCCCACGCTCAGTAAATCTACCTGAACAGTGAGCAAGAAAGAGAATTTAGTTCATTCCCCAAAAGAAAAAATCTTTATTTTAAAAAAAACCCTAATTGCTAAGCAGTTTATTGGGGTCGCTAATTGATCAGCAGCGCTATCGTCAGCCTGGGTATTTGGCAGTGACAGCAGACCCTTCCTGCCTGACATGCCCTGTTGCTGCGGCACGAGAAAAGGCACAAGAAAAGCAGCGGGGCTGACTCTGATCCCACTTTCTCCACTGGCCCAGGACTGCTTCCAAATTCCACTTGCATAGCTAACAGCAAAAGCAGGCCCAACATTTTCTGTAGCAAAACTGTCTTTGCGTTGAAAAATTACCCACTAAGCTCTGCTTTCCAGTAAATGCCAGACTGCTTTTTGTTCACTCCACCACCACAGCTTTTCTTAGTTTATTATTTATGTCTCCTTTCAGAGTTTCCCACCTGCACCATCTCTATCAATGGGCATGAAACAAAAATCAATCTTAGCTGCCCTGCCGGCCGAATGGCATGGCAGCTACTCGAGTGTTAGATCCCAGCCAGGAACCAGTGAACGATCCTGCTGAGAAAACAGGACCATTCTGCACATGTCTGGCGGTTAACTCCAGCTCACTCTGCCGCAGACCAGGAGGTTTCAGAGGTTGGATGTGTGGGGAGGAGCAACATGATGTTTAGGGACATGGGGAGCCGGTCACAAGCCCGGGTGGCTGCAAGGAGCATCACAGCTGTCTGGTCCCAGTTGTCCCTTCGCCCCAATGTACCCCTGGTTCATCCCTTCCCAGCAGAGATCTGTCCTTCCAAACTGCCAGCAATAGGGATTTCTACCGGCAAAATCCAGGTGTTTCACTATCCCCCTTACAAGTTCTTCCTCAGCTCCAAGGTTTGGAGCGAGCCGGTGTTGCATCCTATGGATCAGTCGCCTATGGCTCGGGGTGGCAGGATCTTGAGGTACATGGCATGAAATTCCAGTTCAACTTTGCAGAAGTATTTATGCTGTCACTTGGTCCAAAAAAATTTATATACCACCTGGGAAGACTGCAAAGTTGAAGACTCAGGAGCCACATTCAATGCCAAGCATGAGGATAAATTAATCACAGCAAAACACAAAGGAGGTCATGGGACCATTAAGGAGGCCTAAACCACAACCGGCCCCTCTTTGCAGCCCCTTTTCCACCAGTTTCATCTCTCTTTATGCTGCTTTGCCTCCCTCCCTGGGGCACCAGCCTTACAATTCAGCAGGAGCAAGCACAGCCCAGCTCAGACAGGGAGCAGCTTGCTGAAACCTGGCACCTCCTGTATCAATTGCATTTATTGTTAAGCACCACCAGGTTGCTCTAAAAACACTGCGGAAACAGCATGATTTCTGGCTGCTGCCAGGTGTTCCCCATCTTCACACCTCACCCCCAGCTTCTGAGGACTTGCCCCCAGGAGATGGCAGCTTGCTGTGTTTGTTGATGCTTGGTGGTGCAAATGGACTGGAAGGGCACCAAACCTGGGAAGGCAGCAGGGAAAGAGCTGAAGAGCTGGGAAGAGGGGAGAGTATGCAAGAGCGAGGGGAAGCACCCCATGCTCAGCTGCGGGCAGGAGCCTTTACACCAGCCCTGTGGCACTGGGAGCCCCCTGGGACCATGCACACAGGCTCTGCACCAAACCTAGCATGGAGAAATGCAGGGGAAACTGGAGAAGAGAAAACACAGAAGACCTAAGATTGCATTAAATTGTATCTGAATCCAAATAACTCCTCTAAACAGAGAGGGTCATTGATAGCTGAGGTAGCCCATGGCTCCTAAACTGCATCCTCCTCTCTGAAGGGGGTTGCACATGTACCCTGTCTCCTGAGTATGGAAATCTTTACATGTCCTGCTCTGAGTTATAGGGCTGGAACGAATGGGGCAGCTCCAGGACTTTCTGCCAGGTTCTTCCCTCAGGGCAGGAACCAAAGCTGGAAGTGTTGGGCCCAGGAGGGTTCGTCTGTGCAAATTCAAGAGCTCTGCATACAGCCAAAGGGAAAAACTCCCCTCGTTACCAGAGAGAAGCACTGGCGTACAGCTGGGCTCAAGCAGGAGGGACATAGCCCTCAGACACCTGACGCTGAAGGCACATCCCTCCCCTAGCAGTTATTTAGAGCACTGGTAATTGGTACACCAAATGCTATCCTCCTCCTCCTCACGCTTGCTAACAGTGAAACATAGGAGAGCCTGGACAAAACCTCAAATTCAAGCCGGATGAATTGGCCTGAAAACCATCCAACCAGGGTTGGAGAGGCTGTATCCCTGCCGGGGGGAAATTCCTCTGTGGGAGGAAAAGAAAGCTGGAATCTGAAGGAAAATCTGAAAAGGGGAAGGAAAGTATTCAGAAAGACCCATGCACGAAACATGAGACAGCAGCAGAGGTTTTCAGGGGACCCATCCATCTGTGGGGGATTCCACCCCCACGTGCTCCTGGTGCTGAAGGTGGGTGCGCAAGACTCCTGGGACGCCCGTAAAAGCAGCATCCCCTCTCTGGCTCTAACTTGGAGAGCTAATCTAGCAATGGCAGGCTCAGGATTTTATAACTTGCAAGGCATAAGCATCCCCCCAAGAGTTTTTAAAAATAATGTAAAAAGCCTCATGTCTTATAAAGGCAAATGGATAGTACAGTTGGGGTCTGTTTCTCATTCTTTGTACAACATACTCCTGCACTTTGCTGTTCTAACCTTTAAAATAAATCTGTGCTATATCTGCAAGAATCCCTCTGCCATCACAAGGGAGGGAGAGGGGGAAGGCTTACAACAAAAGCTCACAACTTCCACGGAAATCGCACCTTCCTACACTCTAGAGCTCAGTGTGAGAGGTAGCAGCTCCACAGTTTGCAGAGATAGAAGCAAGAAAACACTGAAAACACGGTGGTGCCTTCTGCTCTGGTGGCCCCCGGCAAAGCGCAGCCCGAGTCCAGCTGCGACTGCGCTCAGAGCTGCCGGCTCAGCAGCACCCGCTCATCCAGGTGCAAAGCTCACGAATTCTCCCGGGGCTTTGGTTATATACAGGGGAGACATGCAGGTCCCTGCTGAGGTCCTCCCTTTAAGGGAAAAGCCACGCTTTCCAGTGGCAATGCCTGGCTGGTGCCTGAGCACTCACAAGCTCCCCAAACCATAGGTCTGAAGTGGGGGGTCCCACCTCCCCAGCAGTCCCCAGCAGGGGATTACACCAGCCTGGCTCTGGGCCCTGGCTCTTGTCCCCGTCCCTGGGAGGATGGGGCAGAGCCTGGCCCGGGATGGGAGGGATGCTGCGAAATGCTGTGATGAATGTACAGGGCTCCTGCAGAAGCTCACTGGTAACAGTAAAAGGAGCTTCGGCTTCAGGGTGAGCAGGACCAGGATTTCATTCCCCTGAGGAAATAATTCTGTTTAACCTCTGAACTCCCAGCTAAAGCAGCCCATGGCCCGTGCTGGGATGGGGAGAGGTTTGTGCAGACAGCCTGCAGAGCAACTTTCTGGAAAAACAGTTCATTGCAAGAAGGCACTTCATCTCGAACTTCCAGTTTGCTGCGATCCATCGGCCTCCTCACCGCTGTAAGGGTAGGAGTTTTGACATCTCCTTTGCCCAGCAGAAACCTTGTGATTTAAGAAGCCAGAATATACATCCTTCTTTCCCTCTTTTTTCCTACAGAGACTCTGCAAGCCAATGGGAGCAGCTGCCAGCACCCCTGGGACTTTTGGTTTGCCTCTGTCTTGTGCCACTATTTCTGACCAGTGGACCCACCAGAGACCCAAAATCTGGGGCCAAGCATGGCCAGTCTGGCCTGGCAGGAGCTGAATATTAGCTCAGTCATTGAAGTTGCTTATACCAATACAGGAAAAACCCACTTGAAGGCTAGGAAAAAGCAAGGATCTGCTGTTTTAGCTCTCTCTGCTCCTGGAGTAACATTAAGCTATGCACAGCAAGCGGCGAGCAGACTCCAGCACCACTTGATCTAGGGACACATTTATATGAACGTTTCCTCACCCCTCTGCCAGCCCGACGACTCTTGTGGCTTCTGTAAAAATGACCTGAGCTGCAAAGGAGCACTGTGTCCCCCAGCCTTAACCATTTCCATGACACCCAAACCTGCCTGCGTCCCACATCCAGCCCTTCTAAGCAGGAGAGGGTGAAAGAGGTAATAAACCAGCACGTGATGGCCATTAGCTCTGTCATTAAGCTCTCTGCCCCACTGATGATGAGGGAAGAATGCAAATGTAGACCGGGCAGATCATCTGTCCTGTCAGGACAATTTGTTCAAGCCTTGAGGTGCTGATTTACTGGCTGGATTGTGTAAGTTGGACTGCAGCTTGAAACAGTTTTCCCTTGACGGCTTTGGTTTTCGGGCTTCAGCTCCTGTTCCTGAGTTTCCAGTCTGTTTCCAGCTTCTCCAGACCTGCAGTAAGGTATGCAGGGAAAGTTCTTACTCCACTACATCACCCCAAATGTTTATGCCTGGAGCATACTCAAGAGCACCTCCCTGACTCTTGGGCAGTGGAGGCCAATGTCAAGAGCAGGTCATCAGCCATCATTTCAGGAGAGCCCTGGGAAGGCAGCAGGGTGGACAACAGTTAGGTGGGAATATAATGGTGACATAGCAAGCTACATTGCACAGCTGGTAAAGAAATTATAAATCAGGAATAAAATATGAAGCACACATGAATGCAGACCCTGCTGCCAATGATTTCCCCTCTTGGCTCAATTACCATTGCTCTTTTTGCAGCTGCACATATGCAGTCATTACAGAGCATTTTGGCTAAACACATTTCGTCTTCTTTTTATGTCTGCCAGCTGAATCGAAGGTCTCCATGCAAGTAGTGTGCACCATGACACAATCCATGACACTTTCCTGGGGAGTTCTGGATCCCATAAAGCAATAAATTGATTACAGCACAGAAAGACATGCAAGATCCTCATCTTTCTTCGATGGAATGGGGACACAAGTGTTGTCCTCATGAAAGGCTACATCTCTTTCTTTCAAAGGAATAGCACTGCCCCCGAGCAGGAATAAACAGAGTTATGGCTAATGTGATGAACTGGCGTCCTCAATAAAAGCTACCTTCCCTCTAGGATAATTTTCTGGCAGTGTTATCTGAGCACACACCTTGCACCTTCTTTCCTGAAGAGAGATGTGCCATGCACAAGGTCAGGCAACAGGGTTGCATGCTTCTGATCCCACACATGGGGGGGGGGAG
Source organism: Gorsachius magnificus (assembly GCA_034008185.1). NCBI lineage: Eukaryota > Metazoa > Chordata > Aves > Pelecaniformes > Ardeidae > Gorsachius > Gorsachius magnificus. Next base: position 64,391,473 of record CM067086.1, read on the forward strand.
GAAGGGAGGGAACAACAAGGGACCATTTTCTGCCCCTGAAGCCCAAATGTGGGAGGGAGGTTGTAGCACAACAAACCATCAGAGTGGCCATAGCCATTTGAACATAGATCAGCCTAACCCAAGAGGGGATGGCTAGGAAAGAGTCTAAGCTCAGGGAAGCAGTTACTGGTATTTCTCCAGCTTCTAGCCATTTTCAGCACAAGGGTTTCCCAAGGCAGATGAGGTTCCTGTGCAGTTAGCAGCCCTGGGTGGATCTCTCTTGCATGAACATGTTTAGTGTCCCCTGGAGCCCTCATGAATTTTTTAGCATCTGTATCCACACTTGGGCAAGGGGCTGTGGTTGTTCCCACAGGCAACAACCTCTCACAGGAAGGTGCACCTCCCTTTGTTTGCTCTGAGTTTCTCCTAGCTTCCTCAGATACCCCCTAGTCTTTATAGTGGAAAAGAGAGTGAAAAGCCAGTTCCAGTCCATCCCAGCAATGCCAATATGTTATCAGCACTTAAGGGGCAGCCTGCATGGCACACACAGCACTCATCAGGTTTGTGGTTCAAGCTCTTCCCAGTAAGTCTTCCAAAGTAGATGTCTTAAGATGCCCATCTAACAGAGCTAGAAGACGTAATTTTCCTGACACTGATAAACACATTTGTAATTCTAATCCTAATTGCTCCATGACCCCTGTGATATTTTGTCATGGGAAGGTTTGCTGATTTAGTGTTCCCTCAGGTAAAACCATGCCAAAATTCTGGTAAATTACTGTCAGATCATGTTAAGTCCTTCCCAAAGGCATTTGTCCATTGCCAGCAATAAATCTCAAATAATGAAAGAATTCAGTCAAAGTCTTGGTGTACCTACCCCTGAGAAACCAGGCTGTTTGCAACCCTTTCAAAGAGAAACCTCCCAAATTGCCCAGGCAGGTTTGAAGCAAACCTTGGCCTTAACACTCAAATATCAGGAATAGCTGGTGACTGGCTAGAGGGCCCTTGGATTTAGACACATGAAACCCCTGCAGGTTGCAAACCATTAAATCCAGAGCAGAGTGAGTCCCCACAGAAAGCTGCAGCATTCGGTGCGTGGTGAGTGACCCTCCATCACCTTGTCCACACAAGTTGGCGTGAGCTGCAGGACACCCCACCAGCAAGACTCTGACCCCACATGTGCTTGCCTCTGATATGCTGTATCTGCGGGCGTAGAAAACAAAAAAGGATGCAGGAAAAAGTTGTTCCAGGAATCTCTCTGTATGCATCAGAAGTCATATGTAAATATATAGGGTTTTTTTCCCAAGCAAGGTAAGAAATCTTTGAAGAGTTGGCTGATGGAAACCGAAAGCATGCCAGAGAAAGGCTCTTTTTCTAATTCAGCCCTGGGCTTAAGTGAAAGTTTGGAGCTCCCTAAGTGGCCGCAGGGTCCACTGTTCTCATGCTGCTATCTCAAGTCCTGCTTAGCAGAATCATCTTGATTCCCAGAGATGAATGCACACTTGGCCTGTTCTTTTCTGACAAAATTCAGCGATAAGAGTAAGGTGTCCAGATATGGACTTGGAGATGTTCTTGAAACCTTGGCTGTAGAAGTGTTCTGGAAAGTGAACTTACTAGGGGAAAAAAGGATGACCCTAGAAAATTGCTGAGATTTAAATATTACAGGATCATTATGCAATTCTCTAAGCTCCCAGTGAATAAGAATATGTTACTTCTTTGGATAGATCTGAGCCCACAGTTTTACACTGCCTATTCACAGACACAGGAATTGTCCCAGCCACAATGGCAAAGATTTAAAATGTAAATGTCTATCAAACTTATCCGGCATTATCCTGATTAGCGATAAACACTTTCAAGGAGACTTTTACATGCAAAAATTTAAACCAAGCCCTGTTAGAGAGCAGGAGGGAATCAAAACACCGGGAGAATTCATCTGTAGATGAACGCTGAGATGGTCCTGCAAGGATGCCCATGGCAGGTGGGCACCAGGCGTGCAAATCAGGGTGCACCAGCAAACAGCAGCTCTGCAGTGTTTCTGCTGCATTTGTTTTGTCTTGCATTGGTTTGCTGGGAGGGAATTTGTTTCTTCTTAGCTTTCTGCCTCCTTCTAAAATGGCATGTTTTGCCTCTGGGTCTTTCTTAGGACTTGCTGTGCTGCTCCCAGGGACTCTTCCTGGCCAATAGCCAAGTTACCTGTTGTCCTCCCTTTATCCCCTGCCTTTTTATCCATTTTCCAATACTACAGGCAGCCTGTTGCAAGGAAATCCTATTCTTCCTGACTGTTTGGAGAGCAGCTAGTCTCAAGGTCATTTTTGTATATAAATCGCAGATATCATCGTATTAGCACCTCTGTGCGGGCATTCAAAACCAAATCTAAACAGGAGAGCTCATCAATTTAGCTGTCTCGCAGCTAAACCTCACCATTATGCATGGCTTCCTTTCCTTACCGATTACAGTACAGTAGATTCATTATTATTATTTTTAATTTGGTTATATACAACTGCATGGTGTCTTTTAATTGCCCTTTTTTTCCCAATTGAGCCACCAAGGGATGTAAGCAAATTATACGGCTTAACAATTCTGCCTGCTGCAGACAGACTTGTGTGGCCAGTGTACCAAAGACACTGTGAAAACATTACCTTTTACTGGAAGTGTAAACTCAATAAACCCACAGGAGAGCAATAAAAATGCAGTAGCCAGCAGATTTAACAAGGACATGCTCAGTGCACAGTGTAATCTTATTATGTGCTTAATGCCCAGTGGAATTACAGGAATTTGATTTAGCAACATCAGATTTCAGTTTCTCAAATTATACTGACTGCTTATAAATTAAGACTGCGATTTGGGATAATTGCTTTTCATTTGCATTGGCAAAGCCCATATATTATATTTATTCTCACTACAGTTTATATTTTTGAAGTGTCACGGAGTATTGCCTTTGGGACTTAAACTGGGGTGATGGAGAGCTTTCCTTTGCATCAATGACACTCATGTTACTTCCCCATTAAATCTGGGTAAACGTTCTACCCTGGTGATCTTTATATGCTTGAAAAGTCTATTTTATGGTTTCCCAAACCTGACTGAACACAGTGAAAGATGAGTGAGTTTCTGGTGAAGGACTCTGTCTTCCTCTCCATCAATCTGAGCTGAGACAGCATCACTGGGAAGTCAGTGGTCTGCAGATGTGCAGTGAAGAAATAAGTGCAACAGTGTCCTCGCAACCATACCAGCATTATGCTCGGGAGTGTTTTCTCTTCACGTGACCCTTTTTTGGGCTCTGCCACTGCAGTGTGTCAATGAACTGGAGAGAACAAGGCAGTGAGTGATTAATTACCTCTGGGGAGGCTAGTCGTGGTGTCAGCAGGGCCACCACTGAACCAGGAGGTAACGGTGATGCTTGCAGGACGATGAAGCGGATCAATGAACGGCTATTGAACTGCACGAGGACTTGAGCTTTGGGACAAATCATTTCATCTCAAGAGAAATGAATGAAATAATTAAATCTAATGGAACGAGCAAAGGGCACAGGAACACCTCTGGAAGAAGACAGGAAATACCTTTGCTGCTGACTTTGGCTTCTACATCTCAGACATCTGTATAATCTTAAAAAACCCTCTCTGTGCAAACTACAGCCTACAGTAGCATTACTTGATTTACTGAGGATCATTCAGACCGGCTCAGACAGCAGTAATTCCCCAGGATATTGGCATATCCTGGGCTGGAAAACCTTTACTGCTCCAAAGTCATTAATAGATCATAATGAGTTGATTAAAAAATTAACAAGGTAACAATTCAATTAAGTATTGTACCATGGGGCAATAAATGTAGCTGCAATTGGCAAGCACATCAACCGACTGCTGAGCAAGAAGCACTTCTGCTTGCTTCCTGCACAACACGTGGATCCAATGGCTCTCGCCCAAGGCTGGGGGGGAAAAGTGTCATTTAAGCACTTTGTGATGGCTGTGGATATTTGCTGTGAAACACAAATATCGCCCGTGTTTTGATGAAGTAGGAGTGAACCAGCAAGCCCTTTAGCCTGTGATCAAGGCATTAGGTGGCAGGTCATCTGTAGATAACTCAGAGACAGCTACAGAATTTCCCCGACTCATTTGGAAATCTAACTCATTCCTTAACAATATCATGTAAAATGACAACAAAGTCCTCTAGCGTTTTCCCAGCCTTCAACTGATATTTGCCAAAGGAACAAAAAAACATTGAAGACTATCCCAGCAGCTGCTGTGGCAAGGGTGTTGCCCCAGGGCTTTCCTGTGAGGCTGGGAGCCTTTTCCCAAGGTGAATAAGAGGTTTGGACACCATTTCTGCAGCTCCTCCATGGGCACCACAGGATATCTCTACTGGTGCTTAGCAATAGCCCCAGTGCCTTCACGCAGCCCATGTTGGACTCAGCCCATGCCACCCTCAACACCTCCGAGGCCATGCAGGGGTAGGACTCCTCTGTCTGCATGGCTACAAAAGAGTCCCCCGTGGCTATGCAGAGCCCCAGGGTCCCCATAAAGCCCTGGAGAGCCTAACCAGACATGTTCAGAGAAATATCTCCTCTGAAGCTGATCTTTCAAAGCATGGAAGGGTTCACCCAAGATCAGCAAGAGAGAAACCCAAAATGCCACGTTACTGCTCAGTGCTTCTTGGCAGCTGAAGCCAGGGAGACCCGTCATAGCCGTTTTTCCATCCCTCCAGCTCTGGCTCCCGGAAGGATTGTGTTCAGAACTGTGTTTCTGGCACTATTTTGCACGCACATTTACTCTGCCCCATCTGCACTTGGGGAGATGCACTTCAGTCGCCTTTCCCAACACAACGCCCGACAGATTTATGCATGTCGGCTCTGCCCAACCGTGCTGCACTGTGCTGTTAACCTTCATTAAGATGTTTTAGTAATTGAATAAATGATGCACCAGACATGCAGTTTAATCTCAGAGTGTAACAAAACAGGGGACAACGACATTAACTGCAGCCTTGGAATAAATATCACCATAAATACCACTAAGCAGGTATCACACAAAAACACCTGCCCTTGACATTAAAAAACATGCTCAGCCACACTGAGCGGGGAATACGGTACATAATACCTTACATCTTATCTGCAACTCAATACCATTAAATGAGCATGGTTAATGCTTTAATAATCTGCCCGGGAACATTGTGGGCTCTGCATCTGAGCTAACCCACGAAAGATGAAACTGTCTCATCTGTTGCCCTGAGCAAGATGAAATACCATGGGCCGCCCTCGGCAAAGAGGGAAATTTTTTTTGTGCAATGACATAGAGAGGGTTCAGGAGGAGCCAGTTCTGTCACTGGTGATACTGCAAAGAGTGACCTCAAATTGGGGAAAGAGGACGATCTCACAGAGATGCCTATTTGTCCCCATGGAGGGAGGATAAAGGATCCCAGGGGAAGTGAGGACATGTTGGGGAAGCGTATAAAAAATGAGGGATGGACAGAGGGCACTTCCCCAGGGTATCTCAGTCTATCTCATGGACCTGTCTGCTGCTCAGCAGGTGGCCACCTCCCAAACCCCTGTTTGTACCTGGCCCCCATGATGGCCACAGGTGGTTCTGTCTCCCATAAATGTTTCTACTCACTTTAAATTATTTATAATCTTTGGCCTCTACAGTTATAGGGTGCAGCAAGTGCCCCTCCTGATGCACCCAGTAAAGAAATAGTTCCTTGTGGTTTTGCACCTCCCTGACAGCCTCCCGAACACCAGCTGGGCTATCCATTCGGAGGGAGCTGTGTTCCACACTCTGCACAGCTTCACAGATCTCCATCACACCCCTTTCCCAAGCTTTCACTCTTTGAGGCTGAATCCACCCAAAGCATTCAGAGCCTCCTTGCTTACCCAGGTGGAGAGCTAGGGAAGTTTGGGTAAAAAAGACACCTGGGGCCAGGGTGGATTGGTTTGGATGCACATAGTGACCAGCAGGACAGGACAGGAGGACGTTCAGCCTGCCAGAACTCACAGGGCAGGTCGGAGATTAATTTTCCAGCTTTTAATTTATCCGTCTCACCCAGGAGTTCAGTGTTTTCCCTTCTTTCAATAAATATTTTTTCTTGTGCTTATAATTTTCGTGTTGCAAAAAAACAGCTTCAGAGATCAAAAGCTCTTGGGGGGTCTTTCTGCACCTTCAAGGAATTAGAAAAAAGAGCTGGGTTAGAGGGGGGCAGCCCTGCTTCCAAGCAGACTTGAGTGCACACATATTTCCAACCAATGCTTTCATTTGGAAAGCAAGCAAGGAAACCAACTTGAAAGTCAGTAATTTTCTAATTTTCTTCTCTGGGACAAAAATCTCTAATGAGGAATTTTTGTTGGAAGATTTGGGAAGGCAAAATCCAGAGCCAAAGTCCAGGTACGATGCTTTCCTCATTTGCATTTGCACCTGCTAGCAATCAAACTGGAATTTGCTGGTATCTAATGCTTCCTGATCCCAGTCAATTTACTGTAAAAAAAATTCCAGATGTAGGCACTAAACTGATTCTTTAACTGTCCCTATTGGCAGCAAGGTTTGGGGACCATTCCTGCTTATTTGCCCATTGCTAGGGCTACTGGTCCTGCAAAGGAAACCAGCAAAAGCCAGCAGAAACCCGTTGTAAGATGGAGCTGTAGAGAAAAAAAAAAAAAAAAATCAGGGTCCCTTTGGGAAAAAATGCTGGTGCCATTGAAATCCACATCAAAACTTCCAGTGAGTTTAATAAGGGCATGTTTAGGCCGTGTGCCTAGTTCTGCTGGCAAAGGAGCTTTATCAGTAAAATGCTAAAGACCCTCAGCAGGGCCTGATTTCAGCAAGAAATGAATGTTCAAGGCTCCCCATCCTAGCTCTAATTTTGGGTACTGCAATTTGGGATCTCAATCCAAACTGGAAAAGAGGAATCTAAAAGTACAAAAGCCATTCCGCTCCATGTTTAGAAAGAAGCTGGCATGTCTGAAACAGAGATTTAGATGGAGCTGTGCTTACCCAAAGGAGTTGTCTTCATTTTACAAGCCCCAGCAGATTTTCTGCTAGGCCAGAATCACTTTCTGCATAGCTTTTGGGCAACGTGGAAAGCCACAGCCCTGATGGTTTTTCTGTCACCAGCGCAGAGAAGGGCCAGTCCTAGTTTGGCTTTGGCTCCCATAGGATGTATTTCAGTGTGCTTAGGCTGGATTTTATGCCCTCCCATATCATTCCTTCACCTCCTTATTTATCGTGTAGGAACCTGGCCCCCTGCCCCCTTGGCTTTGCCCTGCATCCATGGAAGGGACAGACAGGCTGGGCACATGTGGCATTGCTGGCAGCAGCTGAGGGCTGATACCAGGGGTGAAATGTGTACTGCAGGCTGTTAGAAGATGGAAGAGGACTGCTGTCCCCAGCCATGTCTCCTGGCCCCCCTCCTCCAGGAAGAGCTGGCAAGCCGCTCCGGCAGGCAAGCAGCCCCTGCCTTATCTCTGAGACGGGCTCTGGCATCACAGTGGGGAGAAACAGGGAAAACAAACCACTCACTCGCCCTGTCTCCAGGGTGGTTAAATGTGAAGTTTAGATTAAACAAACCATGTAACAAGATGTCTTACTTTCCCATTAATGGAAATCAGAGATGCAATCAGGAAGGACGAAGCATGGGGTCACGTTTCCCCCTCTGGCACCATCCCTCTCTCTCGCACCCACCCTCATGCACCACACACACTCACACATACACAAACACACAACCTCTCTCCTCCTGGCATGCTCCCCTGTGCATTTTTGTAAGTGGGATGTTCTCCCGGAGCGACAACCCTCCACACCACAGCAGTGTCGGGGCCAGTGAAGCAAAACAGTCCAGCCTGCTTGGGATTGCCAGGGCTTCTAAGAATAATCCAGGCCTGAGAATTTTATGGGATTTAAATGCTGGGTGAGAACAGGTCCTTCACATTGGCAGCTGGTTCTGCAAGTTACTGTCCCCCTCAAGCCTCCCCACTGCCTTCTGCAAGCCCCTGCTGCGCCCCTTGGACCAGCCTTCACCTTCCTCTCGGAGCCAGCCTCTCCAGAAAGCTTTGCATTTCTAAGCTTAACTGTTTTATCGGAGCAAAGCTTGAATTACACTTCTAAAGTAGAACAGACTAGGCAGAAGAGAGGTTAAAACACGGGAGGGTCTGCAGACCTCCCTCCTCACCATGCTTGGCAGTCGCAGCCTTGCAAGGTGCCCCAGGGTGCCTTGCTCCAACCTGGGCAGCAAAGAGCAGCCCACGCACACGCTGGGAATGAGCAGAATTAAACCAATGCCATCTGCCACCGCCGCCATCGGACCAGAGCACTGAGAAAATGCACACTGCACCGCCAACACTGATAGAGCCGGCGACACGTCAGGAGGGTTAGCAAGATGCTGCCGTGTTCACAAGCTCTAATCTTGTTACCACTATGCCAGGCAGTTGAAAAGCTCTTATTGGAGCAGGAGAGCTGCAGTTCCCCATAAATAAGTCTTTCCAGACATGCAGATTTTCTGCATTTTATCTTTTGGAGCTGCAATTCCCGGTGAAGGTCATTTGCTTTAGGCAATGGCATTTTTAAGGAGAAAATCTGAATGAAGTTGATTTAGTCAAGTCTGTGAATAAGCTGGGGGCCAAATCACCTTATTTAGCCCATGACAGAAGTTAGTAATATTGTACACTCCCACAGAGGAGTGGGAAGGTTAAAATGGCAACCTCAGTTGTCATTTCCTAACTTCCGACCATTTGGAGAAACTCGAACCTCTGCCTTGCTCAGTGCTACAAATACAACAGGCACAGGACTTGGATGGATGAGGGATGGCTTCAGGAGCAGCTCAGATCTAGTAACCACTCAGCCCTCACTCCCCCAAGAAGAAAGGACCAGATCCGCCAAAGGCAAAGGATCCCAGATAACTCATACAACAGCAGCAGTTTTTATTGGTGGTTGTTTATCTGGAGCTCAAATTCCCAACCAGATTCCCAAGCCAGACCCAGATAGCTCATTTCTGCTGAAAAACAAAAAGCCCTTAAAAACGCAGAAGATTCCTTGTGTTTTACAGGAGGACGAACCCAAAGACATATTAGCAATACCAAAGTGCAAACATTACTCAAATTAGCAGGAAAATGAGAAGGGTGTCCTGGTCCCATGGACCCATGGTGGTGGGACCTTCACAGCTGTTCCTAAATGTACTTCTGTGCCCAGCACCCTGCATGGCCACGGGTGCTCTCTCCTTGCAAGAGCTTGCAAGCACAAAATGTTCATTCCTCTCCCAACAAGGCCACACACAGGGCATCTAGTGACAGGCGTCATCCCCTCTGTCCCTCTGGGCAGCTGCTGCCGTGGTCATGAACCACACTGGGTAGGACACATTTTTTAGCTTTTTTTCCCCCATTATGTTTGCTGCTCACATTCACTTTAATGGACTTCTTTTTCCCAGCTGAGAAGGGAAGATATTGTGGTATTTGGCCTGCTATGCACTCGCCTCTACTGATTTTGAATCAAAGCTTTTAGCAGGACTATCCTCTAGCTCAACTGAACTTCACAGGTTTCCATTTTCACCGCAAACACAAGCACACCCAAATGCAAAAACATCATTCCCTGTGCCTCCTCTTTCTAGCTGCCAAATTCAGAGGGGAAGGCAAGATCTGGCATGGCAAGCAGCTCCTTTTCATCATCCGATACTGCATTTCCTAAGGCTTCGGGAGCGTTGTTACACATCAGTAGCAGATCTGTTCAGCTGGGGTTACAGGAAGGTGGTTGTTTTCAGGGTACCAGGGCCCTTCTGCTTTCCAGCCAAATAGCTACAACTAACAAAAAAAACATTACTGGTAAACCATGTGTTAGCAACATAGTCCTGATATAATCCATCTGGATTTATTGTTGGTAGGTTTCAGCAAGGCACAATATGATTTTTTCCAAAGACCACACCGAATCAGCTGCATTAACCGCGAAGTTCATTAGCCCTTTTTCCACAGCAGAACCTAAACAAGCATGCACGCTGAGCAAGCAGAATTGAGAATTTTTTCCTTGATTGTCTTCTGCATCCCAGAGGCTGAATTTTGCTTTTTGTTATGAATGAGTTGACTTTTTTGCAGGCTGTAGCAATCCTTTTTGACTTCACATCTTTTCTGAAAGCTCTCCATGCAGAAGCTCTCCACCATTTCCTCAGGGAGCTCTTCCCAATATCAATATGTGAATACTGAGACCACAAACCCCATATTCAACCCACATACTCCGATAAAGAGACTACGGAAGAAAAGCATCCCCTGCATCCTACCTCTCAGTACCTGTCCTGCTACGTCAGGGTTAGCCCCTTGTAGGAAAGGACTATTTTGTTAATTGACCTGCTTGTAATCTGCAGGAATAATCCTTTGGCCTCTCTCCAGCAAACCCTACATTGCGTCTTGGTAGGAAATGCTACATCTGGGTGCTTTTGCCACTTCACAAGAAGCATCAGCTTGCAGAGATGATTTATTTAGTCCCAGATAACAAACAAACACCCCACTACTAACATCTCTAACATGTTAACAGTCACAGTCGGCTGAATATGAGCCAGCAGTGTGCCCAGGTGGCCAAGAGGGCCAATGGCATCCTGGCTTGTATCAGGAATGGTGTGGCCAGCAGGAGCAGGGCAGGGATTGTGCCGCTGTCCTGGGCACTGGTGAGGCCACTCCTCAAATGCTGGGTTCAGCGTTGGGCCCCTCACTCCCAGAAGGACCTGGAGGGGCTGGAGTGTGTCCAGAGAGGGGCAGCGGAGCTGGGGAGGGGTCTGGAGCCCAAGGCTGCTGGGGATCATCTGGGGGAGCTGAGGGTGTTCATCCTGGAGAAGAGGAGGCTGAGGGGAGCCCTCATCGCTCCCTACAACTGCCTGACAGGACGGGGGAGCTGGGGGGGTCCATCTCTGCTCCCAAGTAATGGGCGATGAGTTGAGGGGAAATGGCCTCAAGTTGTGCCAATGGAGGTTTAGGTTGGACATTAGGAAAAATTTCTTCACTGAAAGGGTTGTCAAGCGTTGGAACGGGCTGCCCAGGGAAATGGTTGAGTCCCCATCCCTGGAGGTGTTGAAAAGACAGTTAGGTGTGGTGCTTAGGGACATGGTTTAGTGGTGAACAGGTAGGGTTGGACTTGATGATCTAAAATGTCTTTTCCAACCTAATGATTCTATGATTCTATGTTCACCCTCCAATAAGTTACCAAGAAAACACTTACAGATCATGACTTCTGTCTAAATCTATTTGGTAGCTCCATCTCTCTCTCTCCTAAAAAGTCCCTGCGGCTCTTTAAAATGGTAATTAATCTGTAAATGGCAGTTTTTTAACATCAAACCATCATTTATTCTTTCTTCTTATTCTCCTATAAATTGGAGAAAGCTATGCTCCCAATAGGTAAACGGAAGACACCTCCTAAGCACGGCACCTGGCAGGCCTACCTGTCTCTCTCCCATCCTTTCTCTGGGCCGTATTTTGTACCAAGGTGCTGGCACATGGCCTGGATGCTCAGCCCCATGGCCAGGCAAGCCCTGTCGTTGGCTGAGGGAATAGCAAGAGCCCTGATGGTACCGATTTGGATGGAGGTCCCACTGGACGCAGGCATAGCAATATAATTGCTGTTATTCAAATGCAATGCAGATGTCTGTTACCATTTGGGATGCTGATTGCTGTGACTCAGCGCAAGGTCTTCATCCAACTGATAGCATCATAGCACAATGAGGATAATAATTTCTGATTGCCACAAGGTACTGCAACAAAAACTGTCTCAGGGCTCTTGTTCCATTTTGGCATCTGCTCCATGCAGCATTACTCATCATCTACAGAGACCCCTTAGCCTATTAAGCGAGGAAGTTGAAGGCTTAGTCTTTTCTAATCACTGTACCACCAGTGCAGCTTGAGGAATGAATACTCATCCCAGCTCCCCCGTCCCCACCCCGCCTGTCCTCTGCTCCTCGTGCTGAATACATTACCTCTGCCAGAAAATATTTATGTGCATCAAATTTGGTGGGGACTGGAATCTAAGTCCCTAAAAGAGAAAAAGCCAAATATACATTAAACAATAGAGACAACTGAGTGTTCTGAAGCTTGGAGGCATGTAGCGTTCCCTCATTAAAACTTAAACATCAAATAAATTAATTATATATGGCAACAACAGGAACCAAACCTGGTCTGTGTTTTTAAGGCATCCTAATCAAAACCAGACCTGGGTTTGCCCTTCCTTTGCGGTCCAGGTGGATGCTCATTGTCCTAGGAACATAACAAGGGTGCTACAAAGGCTTCTCCCCAGCCCTGCAGCCCCTGTTCAAGATCACAGCAGCTTGCTCAGTTTGAGAGCTTTCTTCCCCTTGTTATACAATGCGGGGAGAGGAAGCAGGGGTTGTTATTGCTGCAGCGAGCTTGGGCTTTTGATAATATTAAACTGTTTAGGTTGGATGTGAAACCTGACTTTGTCGAGAACCATATGGTGCTTAAATGATGTTGCTGCCTTGCAAGTCTGCAGGGTGGAAAACAGGCCCAGATTCCACAATCTCTGTAAATTACCAAAGCTGTGAATTTAATGAAGAAGGAAGAAATATTAAGGAAGTTCTGTCTTTGGTGGCAAAGGTACAGCTGAGCACTGGAATAACCAAGGGGGAGAGAAGAGGCTGCTGCAATAAATTACAGAACACGCCTAGGTGTGGATTTAACTATGAGCATTAAGAAAGAAGGATACTTCAAGGGGCTCTGAGCCCACAAGCCTTGAGCTGAGGGACTCACCTTTCCCAGGCTAGAGGGAACAGCATCACCATAAATCTTCCCTGATAATTATAATGATCATCATAATTTTGAAAATTTGATAATGATAATGACAAATAGCTACCACCTGCAATATTTTAAAGCTTCCCTTTTATTGTAACACAGCATTTGCTGCATCAGGGCTCAGTCCTTCATAGGTGACACCGCGTCCAGAGGGTCTGTGGGACCAGCACACGAACAAGAAGATCTCTCAAGAGTGCTTACTATTTTCTGCCTCTTCAGCAGTGCTATATGTAGTTGGTGAAGTGCTCCAGCATCCTTTGGGATGAAAAGCGGCATGTAAGTGTAAAATAATACTGTTAAATCTGAGAGGAAAATATGCACTCATAGCCTGGAAGCATTCTCCGCAACGGCAGGAATCATCAATCCAAACTTCCTGAGAGGCAATGAGAACCATGGGAGCAGTTTTCCCCAATGTGCCCAAGATCATATATTACTTTTCTGCTACATCAAGGACTTTTATTAAAAAAAAAAAAAAAAAAACACCACCAAAAAACCCCAACAAAAACAACAAACAAAAAAACATAAAGGTTTTTTTTTTTAAAAGGCTCTTTAAAAATTCTCTTTTAATTTATTCTATTCATCTCAAGAAAAGCAGAACTACTGGAAGAACCTCCTTTGATGTAAGGAATTGTCTACGACAGAACCAGGGCTGGCAGCTGAATTCATTGCCTTCCATGCTTAGAGCCTGGGGAAAGCCCTCAGGGGGCTGTTAACAAAGGACAGGGATGACTTCTTAGGGCCCAAGCCTTCCAAGAGGTGACACAAAAATCAAGACTAATCAGATAATCTTATTAGCATCTACATCCAGCCCTGGCTGCTGAAGGCAATGGCTCACGCAGGGTGCCCCAGCTCCTGCCAAGCCACCACATTCATTGTCTGTTGCTGTAGCAAGTCACAAGATATAACCCCATGGAAAAGGTCCACCTAAAACCAGACCAGGTATTCTGTCCTGCCAGACAACAGTTTCAGCTTTCCGAAGGTTAAAAATCATCTGCTCATGGCCAGCCTAAATTACTGGTGGTGCATTTGTATCTGCTTGTTCCTTATGTCCAATAGTTTTAACAGTCCCTGCTGGTGTTCAAGCCTAGATACACTTGTGGAGGGAGTATAGGTCTCCCCAGCCCCTCTTTGGCAACACCAAACTACCTTAAGGCCTTCTTTGACATGGTGTAAACAGGTCCCAAGAACCCCAAGTGATGGACATCCCACAGCCTCCCTGCTGTCTACCACAACATTTTGCTGTCCTGACGTTAAAAGTTGTGACTAACATTTAGTCTAGATCTCTGTTGCTGCAGGTTAGGCCTAGTTTCTTTCCTACCTTTTTGCAGAGGCTTTTGATACGTGAAGACCATCTGGGCATTTCAGTCTTCTCTGGACCACAGGTTCCCCAGCTGGTTTGCTGCATTGCCCCAGGTGCAATTCTCCCATTTGAACCAGCAAGAGACACGTTACTGTGGACCAGGCGGACATCCTTGCCCTTCATCAACACTGTCATCCCTTCCCTGCCCTGGTTTTGTTTCCCACCGTACACTCAGTCTGAACTCTGCTCCAAGCCAAGCAAACCCAGCTCTTCTCATTGTTCTCTGCCCCTGTGATTCCTGGAGCTCCAGCCACCTGTTTTTCACACCAGACTTCCTAATATTTCAGGACTGTATTAACTACCAGTACCCACTGGCATCTCTTTTCCTCTTGTCTATCCTAACTAGCGAGCTGGTCCCTTACAGTGGGAACTCCCATGACTCTGCACCCATGCTGTCCCATCCCAGCCCTCTCCCTTCCCTCTCCAAGACACCCATTTCTTCTCAGAAGATATTCCAGGAGTCTGTGTGGGGGACATTTCCCCAGCTCATGTTGTCCAAGGTGTCACAAGCTCACTGACAACTAATTAGAGCTCTTTTCAAGGCCAACTTTTGAGTGACTTCCCCAGCAGTTTCTTCCCACCTCCCAAAATCCTCCTTTTAGCAAAATCCACTAGTTCTTTCTTAGACATTTTTATATCCCCTCACCTCCAATTCTTGTATAATTCTGTTCCTGTCAGCTCACCTAGTCATTTTTCACAATGCACTATATCAATCACTTCACTGAATCCAGCTAGGAAATGCCATAGATCTAATCTATGTCTAGAAAAAGCCATTATTTTATCAATGATATCAGATTCATACAACACAATCTGCCATTGCTAGATCCAGGCTGCATTCTCTCCAATTTCCTATTTACCTCCATGCTTTATTTTTCTCCCTGAACGTTCATTTATGTCCATATAATTGGGGTCAGACGGATGGGCTCCAACCTTTCCCTCTCCCTTACATACAGACCTGTCTTTCCTATTACCTTCAGTCATCGCCTCCTTCCCCCAATTTGATACACTCAAGAGCCACCGTTGCTACTGGATGTGCAGTGCAGCATTTTCTGTGCTCTGGTCTGGAGATTTTCTACCTTGTTTCTATCCCCTCACCACCAGCCTGAGTGCACTCAAGTCTGAAATTGGCTCCTCTCATGAATGTGGTGATTTCTGCACCCGTGGCCTCATTATCACTCTCCCACCTGGTTTTGCCTTAATGTTCACTTTGCTGCCTTACTCACAACTGGGGCGAGTGATTTGATTTGCTTTCAGCCCACATTTAAGGTTATCTTTAATATCAGCCTCAATCTCATTGCACAGAAAACTTCATCCCATTTAAAATCTGGCTACTGAACAGAACAATATTTGTTTAAATTTTCTTGATGAAAATACGCTATCACCTTGTTAGCAATGCCTGCTTATTTCTTCCAGACCATCAGCACACCTGCTGCTTTGCTGATGAGCCTTACCTCCAGGAAGAGGGCCAGGTTGTCTTTTCCTTGTAGACATCTCCTGCAAAGGGACATCAATGGAGAATGTTTTTAATCTCCAACTCTGTGTCAAGAGCTTGAGTCAAACCACATCCACCCAGCCTTTGGGACGCATTCCCTCCTTGTTCATTGAACCACTGATTTCTATTTCCTATTTCTACTTCCAAATCTAATTTCTAACAAGAAAGCCCTGAGGAGCCCCAGGGTGAACAGCAGGTAATGAGGAGGAGTGAAAAAGACAAATAAGAGACGCGGCTCAAAATGACGCTGTGGAGAAAGAACTGGGGGATCCCCCAAGCAGCCAAAGGAGAGGTGGGCAGAACCCATCTGTCCACACTCCAGGCACCACCCTCGTAAAAGGGAGAGCTCCCAAAATAGATGAGATCATTACAACCAGCAGCTAAGCCCTTCTGCGGTGCCTGTGCATGCCGTAAAGGGGAAAAAAAAGTGGCTTTTGCTAGCACTGGAGAGGTTTGCCAAGGAAAGAAACAACTTCTGGCAGCCTCAACTCCTGAACATGTCAAAATGAACGTTCAAATCTTGACAGAAAGACAAATTAATGTCCAGATGGGCTAAATCTGGTCCATCCGAATGAATGGAGCTGTTACTGATTGATACCGGTTAGGAATATGGCCCACTGCCTAGTACTCAAGAAAGCATGGGCATTCACAGTTTTTAGGAACCAAACCCTATAGGATGAATAATCTGGAAAGTCTCCTCTGGTTTCAGAGTTGTTATATTTTTATCTCTAAATGTTTGACGAGGACACAGTTTGCATATTCTCCCCGCTCCCATTAGCAGCAGATTACGGCATAGAAGCAGCAGGTTTTATCACATGTAGAACTAACACTTTGCTTTGGCATCTGTAGTGCTGGAAAGAAGTTATTTCTTCCTGGGAATTTTCAGTCTGTCTTCCAGGTCCTTTTAAAGTCAGGTGGACAGAGCTGTGTCTGACAGCATACAGAGCTAATACTCCTCCCCTCCTCCCCCCAAAAAAAATCATTAGGCTTAAGCAAGAAAACAAGCAAGACTGCTCCACGCAGCAGCCCTGACCTAACCCCCAGGAGCACCCATACGTGCTACCTGGGGCTCTGGTCAGGTCAGGAAGTCTGCAGTGACTTTGGTTGTCATTTGAGATTTCATATAAAATAACAGGGTAAAGGTACTTACATGACTGGCACCGCCTGCACCCCACGGTCACCTAAATGTCTCTGCCTTGCTGAGAGCACCTGGAAGCCTAAGGATCAGAGCCATCCAGTTATTTGGGTGCTCACAGGAGATAGACCCCACACACCTAGAGTACTATTTACAGTTCTGGTCCCCGCTATGCAAAAGGGATGTGGATGGCCGGGAGGAGGTCCAAAGCAGGGCCACCAAGATGATCCAAGGGCTGGGAAGCCTCTTTTAGCCATATGAGGATGGGCTGAGAGAGCTGGGTTTGTTCAGCCTAGAGAAAAGGAGGCTTAGAAGGGATCTCATCACCATGTACTAGTACCAAGGAAGATGGAGACTGTCTTTTTACAAGGAGCCACATGGAGAGGACAAGAGGGAATGGACACAAGTTGCTCTTGGGGAGATTCCAATTGGACATGAGAGGGAAATTTTTCACCATGAGAACAGTCAACCATTGGAATAATCTCCCCAGGGGAGGGCTTGACTCCAGCACATTGGACACTTTTAAGACGCAGCTGGGCAGGGTGCTGGGCCATCTTGTCTAGGCTGTGCTCTTGCCCAGAAAGGTTGGATCAGATAATGCTTGAGGTCCCTTCCAACCTGGGATTCTATGATTCTCAAGTGACTTGGTGCTTAGTCCACCCTCTCCCCTTCACATGAGCTAATTCCCCCTGCCTGACGCATCTGAACCCCTTCCTGCAGAGGGGAAATTATTTCTCTTGCAAAAGTCAAAATCAAACCAGCAGTGCTTCTGAAACCATAGAGGAAGCATTTGAGCGGGGACCTATAGTCCTAACTTTGGTCAGCATCTTTGGAAATGACACTGCACAGCATGAAAGGCATCAGAGGAAAAGGCAAAGCTACATCTCTGGCTTCTGAAGTTGCCTATGCGCTATGAAAAAGTGGATTAATTTCACACCAAACCCACAAAAGCCAAACCTTCATGTTTCATGAAGGAAAAAGTCTCCCAGCAGATCCTCCTACCCAGCATCTTCAGACCTCCCCGCTTCCCTGCCAGACAAAACACCAGTGACAGACAGGAGAGTTTTTATCAGCTTCTTTCCCTGATTCCCCATTGTTCCTAAAGACTTGCAAATGCTGCGGAAATTCCCAGCATTTCAATCTGACCACAAACCTTCACTCAGGTGACTCTCTCTCAGTTTATTATGAATCCATTTTATGAAATGAACGTGACGGTAGTCTACCAATTAATATCTGGCAGGAATTAAATGAGTGAGACTTCTAATGCTGCTGCCTCCCTGGCTGGTCAGTTCTTTCATTCCTCTATGCAAAAACTGAGTTACAGAAATCCCAGCTAGCATTTGATCAAAAGATGCACCAAGCCGAGACCTCCATTTGGATGGCAGGGGAAAGGCTGCCTCTCCAGGAAGCAGACGTTGAGAGGGTAAATAAATGATCCTCTGAAAATCTTTACGGCAAGTTTTACTCAGCTAAACATCTGGCAAATATAGAACTTTTACTGGCTAATTTCACATAATGCAGCTCTTAAGCTAGCAGAACAAAAAGTAGATGGGAGTGAGAAGAATTAAATAGCAGCCATTAAAAGAAAAATAATCTTGCCTTTCATACTGCTTTTTCATTTTTTCCTACCTCTTTTACCTCTTCTTTTTTTTTTTCCCTCCATTGTTTTGGCAGGTGAATTTGATGTGCTAAATCTATCCCTGGTGGTACTATACCAAACCAGCATTTATACATCAGGAGAAGAGCAAGTTTTGACAATAAAACCCCAGTTACAGGCCACAGTGATATTCCATATTTTTTGGCATTGCTGCAATGTGTTAGGTAAAGACTTGCTTCGAAAAGTGGATATAATCAGTGAAATGAGAGAGCCTAAATAAGTATTTACGTAATGGAAATCAGAACGACTTCTTTAAATAACACTTCTTGCATGCAGTGACAAAGCATCTTTTGTCTTCATGATGAAGCAGCACCAAAACAGTATCTTTGGAACCAATTTTATGCAAAACACCCATTGCAGCTGATTAGATGGGTGCACTACCGTGATTTCATCTCGGCTCAGATTTTACTCTATGGCCCTGACCTTTTTAATACAGGACGATATTCAGATAAACATAGCTCTGCTTCTAATGGGTACCTGTGAGACTGATTAACCAAAAAGAAGAGTGTGCGTTAGGACTGAATTAAGTTCATTTTACATGGAAATACCTTGCAAAGTGTTAGCGGACCTGGGCAGGGGGAATACAAACAACAGCATGCGGGTGAAGAAGAAGTCAAAGCACTAAGAATAAATTTCAGATACACCACTAGCAGCACAGTTGCGATGGCTATTCCACACCTCAGAAGTTGCTTATCACAAATGTCAAATAACACACGCATTCATAAAACATCTGATTGAATTAGAGTTGGTTAAAAGAATACACAAGGAGAGAAATACTGAACTGGGAAACACTGGAAGTTACATTAAAATACCAAACAATATTTCAGGTACAGCACTTCTCCTTCGTTAGCCCAGGTTAAAGTGTCAGTGGGTGTGGTTTTGTAGTGCAATGATTATTTCACCAATAGAGGATCCATTTCCAAATCTCATCATGCACGGAAATTCTGATAGTTACGAATGCAGAAAAATCCAAATGAAGGGCTGGATCCTGCACGGTGCTTTCTTTGGGTGGATTGTTTTCTTTACACTCCCTCTGTGCACCCTCTCGTTGGGCCTCCACCACCATAAGGGCAGTATCACGTCTCTTGGCTTGCAGGATGCTATTTCTGGAAACACCATCTTGCAGAAAGCCGTGGCATGGAAGTTATGATTCATACATTTCATAGGAACAGAAGTGTTAGTGAATTTGGGCAGGTGGCAGGGTGGCACCGTGAGCACAAGGTGGCATGACAGTTGTCAGCAGCCAGGAAAGTATGCTCCAGAGGTGCAAGACATGAAGAGTTACAAGCCTCTGGGGAGTTATATCCACTTACATCAGACCTGGGAAACTGGGCATCATGGGCATGCTGACATTTGATGTTTTGCCTGCCATTTTTGCAGCATATGTCACAAGAAACCGTTGTGTCCCTGCCATTTTCTCTGTCTGAATCTTCTCCCTTCTTGTCTTCTGTTTGCCTCTGCACCCTCCCTTCACCACCTCTCTCATTCCTTCCTACACCACTGGCAGGCAGGACCAAGACATGACACCATTTCCCCTGCAGCTCTCCCCTCTCCAGCCTTTGCCATCCCCTGTGCTGCCCCTCACACCTGGCACTTTCTCTTCTCCCTCTTGCCAACAGGATTACCACCTTGAATTCAGCTCCTTCCCCAACTCTATTGCTTTCTCTCTTTCCAGCTCTAGTAATTTTTAACCAATTTAACATAAAGTAGCTTAACTAAGGCAGTCACAGCACAATAGCAGCAAGAAATACTTTGCAATGCCGCATGGTCCAAGACATTTCAAATCTGAAATATTTTCTTAAATGAAAAACTCTTCAGCAGCCCTTGCCCAGCCCTCATGTTGCAAATTGTTGAGGTTTGTAATAAATCACAGCTTCCACTAAAGCCAGAGCATAGCCCAGTCTCAAGAAGGTGTTGGACCAACTCCACAGCTGCTTTCCAAAGCATCCATCTTCACCTCATGCTTTGTGCTGCTCTAAAAGGACTCTCTTATTTTGAGGAACAGCCATAATAGGGAACTTTCTTATATGGTGGGAAAGTTGGATGCTCCTCTGTAGGCCAGGGGAGAAAAAATAGCATGGCCGCACAAGGAGAGGGAGCCCGGGGGAAGAAGAAGGGGAGCCCGACAGAAATTCAGTGGCACAAAGAGGGTTAATAAACCTACAAGAAAAACCCAGCACAGGAGGGAGAGCGGCAACAGCCAGAAAAATTTGCAAACACCTCTCTTAAAAAGAGGGCTGCCATTATGGACCGCAGCGTCCCATACAAAATGAGGTGGCAGTGAAGGATGCTGAGCGCTGCTCGGTCCCTCGCTGCCGGGCCAGCAGCTTCACAGCCTGTCCGGGGCACAGCGAGATCAAGAGCCCCAGGGTTTTGAGGGCCAGGACAGCACAAGCCAGCTGGACACCATTTTCTGGTGACAATCCACAAATCCTTCCCCTTCACACGTATAAGCCCATTCATCTCGCCGTTACTCGCAGCGCTGGCCGTCTCTCGTATAAACACTGCATAGCGTGTGTGGCGCGCTGCAATACTTTAAGGACATTGGAATGCACTTTATCAGCACTTTTAAACACTGCAGCTTTATGAGGGAAGTCTGAAAATTTATTTACCATTCCAGACTGTGCACAGATGTGCTTTTAATATAACATCCTGATGTTTTTCTTCTCTTCTCATGACCCCTTGCTGTCCAGGCAAGGGTGCTCGCCTTTCCTCATGCCACTAGATGCTCCAGGAATTCTCCCTGGAGCACCAACCACCAGAGGTTTCCCTGACTCGAAGCAGCTCCTTCGCATCCTCTGCTGATGCTCTTCTATGGGGGATATGAGGGTTGCTTTAGGGGGTTCCTCCTTAACCACTTGCGTTTGCCACAAGGCTGTTTCCTAACTGATGTCACCAGTATTTACATGTCTCCAAGGACCTTCCTCCTGTGCACCAGCCATATGTGCAGAGCTGTTGATTGCTCGGTGTGTGGCATAGCAGGTCATGTAGATTGCCACAGACAGACGGACGACCTGGGGCTCTTCTGGGCTCCTCCTAGGAGGCTGGGAACTAGAGATATTTGGGACTAAGGGGAAATGCCTTCCAGCTGAAGGAGCATAGAAACCACTCCTGTGGTGCTGAAGTCACTGTGAGCTTTGAGGCAGAGCCTTCGGGGATGTTCTCCTGATCTCAAGAGGGCATTTGGCTCCAGCCTCGGCCCTGCAGCAAAGATGAACAATGAAAAATTCACCTTGGCTCTGCTGGTTGTAGCAGGCCAAGGGAGGGAAACCCTCCCCACCTGAAGGTAAAAAGGAAAAGACTCTGAAAGGCAAGATAACACAGGGAAGCGGGAAGCAGGAAGGAAGAAGAACCTGCAGAAAGGACTTCCCTTGGGAAAAGCAAGAAGCACTTAAACCCATTTTCTCTAATCTGAGCTGCTGCTTTTACAGCTCTGTTTGACAGAAGCAATTTCCCAGCTACATTCTCCCACATTGGTGACGTCTCTCTTTGATATTTACTGTTTACGTAGACCCTCCTATGTATTACACCAGGAGAGCTGCCAGGCCCAGCAAAGGCAGAAAAGCAAAGGCAAAAACCCCGAACCCTCTCCAGTGCCAGCTCTCCGTGGGTCACAGCGAGCTGCTCACAGAGATGTGGTTGTTACCAACCAGGATCTGATCTTCTGCAACCCACAGAAAGGCATCACCTCATCCACAGGCTGGCATCTTACGCTAGTCTGAGCTATGAGGTTATGCTCCTCATTTCTGCACCAGGGCTCACAGACATCCCCACGGGTATTGCAGCTGGTGCCCCAGGAGCTCAGCACCAACTTGGGGGTGCAGCGACAGCTGGGTTGCTAACGGCTGGGTGAGGTCCACCACGGCCAGTGTAGATGATCACAAGCAACACAGCACAAGGCAACACCCAAAACCCACAAGGTCAACACATGGCAAGAATTTAAAATAAACTCAGCAGGGACTGGCACAACAAGAGCATGGTTTGTTCCTGTGTGAAGATCCACCTGAGGCTCCGTACGCTATTTAATCCCCAGAGCTGGGGCCAGCTCCCGTTTGTGTCAAGTGAAGATTTTCCATTTACTTTAATGGATCTGGCCCAAGCAGAGATGTATAATAAGCAGTGGTTTTATTCAACAGGAGCAACAGCCTTCTCCCTGATTCCCTCCTACTTCTCTGCACCACCTCTAGGTCAGAATCATCCACTCCTGCTTTTCAAGCTGGGTCTTCTCCTGAGGAGTTGGGTGTTTGAAACCAACCAATGTGGCATTTTCAATGGGGAAAGGGATTTATCCAATTGCCAAGGGCAACAGCTTCAGAAGATGAGCTGGAGTATGCCTGACTCAAACATCCACTCATTTTCTCAAGTTGATTTTATACCCCTCTTAGTTTCTAAACTGGGAGCTTTGTTACACACCTCTTGGTTACATTTTCCTTGAAAAACATTTCTTATCTTGGAGCGGTAGCAGAAGCCCAGACAAATACACAAGTTGAAAAGACAACAGAAACGTTTTGTGCCAAGGAAGGATGGATGTAAGCGAACCTGGCTCTAATAACCATGGAAACAAAACACGCATCGTATGAAAATGATTCATACTGTTTTGAGGACTGTTCTGGAAGGCAATAACTTACTGCCTCAGAGGCAGCAGAGCAAAACACCGCAACCAGAAAGCCAGGAGAGATGATGGGTCACAGAAGGAGTACAACTTGCTCTTATTCCTTCTAGGACCTGACTCAGGCCCCAGCTGCCAGGAGCCTGCGGTAGTGAAACCACAGGGCATACCACTGAAGCCACCGACATCTTTGCAGCTAACCTGTGTGCACGGAGGTGTGCTGCCAGCGGTGGGGCTAAGCAACTTCCCATAAAGCTGCATTCAGCCTCTCCCAATCATGGGAAACTGCAGGCTGAGGGTTAAAACCCGGCAGGAAGGTCTGCATCACCCTCCGCACGCTGGGGAAGGGAGGAGGACAGTGGAGCCAGCCTCCAGCCAGCACCTCTCCAGGGCTCAGCTGCAAGTTTCCCCCAGCACACCATACCAGTTTATCCCATGGGTAATCCTTTTCCTGATGCAGTGTCAAAGATCTCCAGCCTGCAAGCTTTGCCCAAAAGATAATACAGGAAACAGATACCGCAATGTACCTGGGTGACTTTCTGCAAGGTTGTCACGCAGCATCGGTCAGCCCGTTGCCCCCAGAGCCTGCTCCTCCTTACGCTGTGCATGTGTGGGACCTCCTCTGCTCCCCCCACTCCTCCCGCTAACCCCTCACCAAACAAACAAACAAAAACCACATGTGCCCCCCCAGCACACTGTAAAATGCCTGAAACACAGTGATAGAATTTAATCCTCCTGGCAGCGGCTTTCAAACTCCAAACAAGCTCTACACCGCCACGGCCTTACTTGTGAAATTATTTATCATGGGTTGGTTTATAGAGTCTTTTATAAGCTTCACATTGGCTAATAATGGCCTGGAGGTCTTATGTCCTCTGGCTTGACGGATTCCGTGTTTACGAGGCTGGGAGCTTGACTCCTGGAAGAGATTTGCTGTCTGGAGCCATGCTGTCTGCCTGACCATATGCAATGAGTATCATGTATGCAGAAAGTGCTATGCACTGCGCCTCAAAAGCAGGGCTAGGCTGGGAGATGGGTGCTCCTGTCCCATGAGAAGCAGGGTCACACACAGCTCGTCACCTCGCATCCTGTTGGGAGTCAAATATTTTTCATCAGGTATAAATCAGAGACGGGCTTGCATCCAACGGTGCCCCCGAATCAAGTGGAGGCTGGCGAGGCTTTTTGGAGCCGCGTTCTCTTGGCCGTGGTACGTCAGCTCTGGGTTACAGCCACCCCTGTGGAAATTATTGGAGACTTTAGGAGTTTTCCAGTTGCTATCCACCTCAGATTCCCATGTCAGGGGGGATCCCAGCCCAGGGAACACCTCATCTCTCCATCACTAATGGGAGCCTACAGGTACAAGATCCTTCCTTCAGTTCCCCTGGGAGGTGCAGATAAAGCCAGGCCTAAGAAAATGCACAGTTTGTTTATTATAGCAGTCACTTCACAAGAGATATTAACAGATGGGAAGCAATGAAGAGTAAAAATATTGTCACTGGGTAACAAGCTGGTAGCTTTTCACTCAATGACCTAAAATATAGGTATGTTTATGACATTACAGTCAATACACTGGGATTTGGGGCTTATAAAATAATACTCAGCTACAAATTACAGAGTAGCTGTAAAATTAAAAGTCCAGAGATGCAGGTAATAGCTTTGTCAGGGGGTTTCTGAGTGCATGTGCTTGCATAAGCTTATGTAGAGATGTAAAACAAACACAGTGTGGAAGACGAGAAAGCTTTTCTACAATTTCATTTTTTATTGACCGTAACAGGGAAGAGCCATAAGGGAAAAGGTAAAAGCTTTTGTTTTGGGAAATGACTGCCAGCTTTGGAGGGATGTAACTGGCAGGCACCAGTTAAGTTCTAAGTGTATTGAAAGAACCTCCTGTTTCCCACTAAATCATCAAAATAAGAAATAAATAAAAGAAGCAAAGAGGCACCCACAAGAGTGCCATTTTTTTCCTCTCTCTTTTTTCTTTCCTTTTTTTTTTTTTATGGTGAGCTTTCTCTAGCCAGCAATGAGAAGAGACTAGATTCTTCCTCTCAATTCAGCATCAAGAAAAATCTGCAGTGGGGAATGGGAAGCCACAAATGCCACTGCGGTTACTACCTGAACACAGGAGTTTCTCTTCTTGCTCTGAGGGGAGGGAAGGAGGCAGGGTCCAGGGCTCCTGGACTTCACCCAAGGAGTTGCAAGCAGCTGGCCAGCACTGCACTGAACAGCAAGAGGCAAGCGGATGCGAACACAGGCATGTCATGGCACAAGCACGGGCAACTGAGCTCAGCCACAGCTCGAGAATCATAGAATCATAGCATCATTTAGGTTGGAAAAGACCTTTAAGATCACCAAGCCCAACCGTTACCCTAATCCTGCCACCCCACCACTAAACCATGTCCCTAAGCACCTCGTCTGCCCGGCTTTTAAATACCTCCAGGGATGGGGACTCAACCACTTCCCTGGGAAGCCTGTTCCAATTCTTAACAACCCTTTCAGTGAAAAATTTTTCCTAATTTCTAACCTAAACCTGGCCTGGTGCAACTTGAGGCCAGCAAAGTTTGCTGATCTGTACAAAATCTGTGGTG
This sequence comes from Gorsachius magnificus, assembly GCA_034008185.1. Classification (NCBI taxonomy): domain Eukaryota; kingdom Metazoa; phylum Chordata; class Aves; order Pelecaniformes; family Ardeidae; genus Gorsachius; species Gorsachius magnificus. The sequence continues at coordinate 64,417,029 of CM067086.1, forward strand.
TCAGCTCTGGTAGCCCAGAACATCTGTTTTAGCCTCAAAAGGGAGGGAGCAGTCACAGGTCTTTTTCTGGTGTCTGCCCTGCACAAGCTCCACAAGACAGGGAAAAACCAGCCCACAACACAGCCACATCTTGTGGTCACATCCATGAGTTCCATGGCTCTTTCATACTGCCGGAGCAACCAAAGGAGGTGGGTGTACAAGGGCACCTTCCCCACAGTTGCCTGGGCTGATGCTGGGCACAGAGTGAAAGGAGGTTTTTTGGGTTACCAGCCTACATGATACACTGTCCTCATTTTTACTACCTGCCCAACACCAGTTGCCAAACAAACTCACTGACACAAGGCGGACGCTCATGAGGTTTTGCAGCTCCAGCTCCCCACTCTGTGCTTGTGTTACCAGCAATAGCATTTCATATTTGCCACAGAAACCCAGAGGGCCCCAACATGAATCCAGAGCATGGCAAATGCTGTTCTTTCCATTTTCAGAACTTTCCCCTGAATCCATTATTCGCGCAGGTCATTCTCTTGCAAGGTTAAATGAAAACTGCAGCATGCTCCATACCTGCCAGACAAAATTAGAGCTTTCATTGCACAGCATTCAGACACCTTCCCTTTCTCCACAGGACTTCACAAAATTATCACCAAGCTGCTTAAGTGTGACAGCAGAGAAGATTTGGAAGGGAGAGCAAGTTACGTTTACTGGAAAAAAGTAAGGTGGTTTAAGTTGCTGAGTAAAAAGTGCTGGTTTAATGGTATAGCCAGCAGGTGAGATAATGACATTTTCTAGGAGACTGGAAAATGCTTGGGGCCAGCATCACAGAGTGCACAAGAGAAGATTCAGTCCAGATTTAGGGACTTTTGAAATACTTGTTGAATTAAATACCTTCTCTCTTGTTTGATAGCCAGGGAGCATTGAAGACTGAACTTTTATAAAGCTGGAAGATCTGAGGGATTACAAAAGGCGCTCAATTAGGTGAGAGAACTCTTCATTTTATACGCTTTCTGAGTGCACAGAAGGCTTCTTCAACTGCAGAGCTCTGCCGCTGGTCTCCTTCAAACTCGGTATCTAATACTATGTCTTTCTTCTAATACCAAATAGTGCTCAGCCCACTTTCCGCTACCACAGGCAGTCTTTCTCCAAGTCACAAGCTCTACAAATGTCAGTCCCATGCTTTTATTTTGGAACTGCTGGCCAAGCACTTAAGGGCAGTGTCCTGGCACTCCTCATCGTGGTCCACAGGCAGGGGAAATACCTAGGACTCAAGTGTCCTTGTCATGCATATTTACATGAAAGTCAGTCCTGAAATAAAAGCTCTGTAATATGCTAGTCCTCCCTTCTGCTTTGTGGGCAGCTCCTCAGCTCTCTTTTGACTGCAGATCCCCAGAGAGATACCCCTGGCTACCTCCCCTTTGCCCACCTCTTCAGTGTGGACCTTAAGTGCCAAAGTTATTTTCTTCCAAAGCGCACAATTTCATGGAGAAGCACTGGAGGTCTGAGAAGCTGAAATAGGTCATTTACTACTTGTCAGCAAAAAATGAGAAAGGAATCTGGAGTTTATGCTCCAAGACTTCCCAGAACTGGAGTTTGCTGGAGGCATCGCAAGCTCTGAGGTCTGTACATCAGCAGTACTCTGGCAACACAGCACAAACAGCTGTTTGTACGTAGGGCATATAATAAGGAGTTTCATGAAGAATATAATCAGAACCCTTAAACTAATGGCTGGAAATAGCTCAGTGTGAGAGGGACAAGACAAAGTGATGTTACTTGTGTTTCTGCAGGACCTGCAGAGACTGCTCTGTTCCTTCTCTTGACAGACAGCCTTTGTTGACTGGGAATTAGTGCAGTAGTGCAAGGTATGAAACAGTCATTGGCTTGGGTGGGAGAAGGAGAGGAGCAGAAGCAAATCTCCAGCCATGATGCATGGAGCAAGCCCCCCAAAGCAGGATATCACCATTGCTTCCAAGCAGGCTGAATTTGGAAAGGGGAATCCAAGAGCTGAAGCTCAGGACCAATGTAGACACAAGACTCCTGTTCAAATATTTAGGGCATGACCACAGTATGTTGGATTTTCTGTCTAATATTGGCTGTCCAGAGCCTGGAAACATACCTGGAAGGCAGTAAGAACTAAGCCTTAGAGCCCGTCTTTTTGCCAGCTTTCCAGGAAACATTTACTTCTGATTTCACAGTTCCAAGCTCAGGTTGTCATCAGCATGCAGCTCACTAGAAAATGAGGATAAGAGGTTCTTAAGCTATGGGGAGTGAGGGGAATGGCAGACAGGTCTTCTGGTAGATACAGACACTTCAATAGCTGAATAATCTTCTTAAAGAGCCTGGCTGTGTCCCATTCTCCTATTCTCCTACCTGTGATGGGAGGGGAATTCGCTCTCTGAGCTCTGCTGCACCAGTCCAAGGGCTTCACAGAGCGGAGGGAAAGGCAGCGCTAGGGTCAGTGGCTGCAGCCTGGTCCTTCTCCCAGTTACACCAGCACTGTGAAAGCTGGGGTGAACACGTCCTTTACCAATGAGGCTACAGGACACATGGGAACAAATTCCAGCTGCGCTGTCCCAGCTGGTACATACATACAGAACACTTATGTACATGGAAACTCAGAGGTTTGATATTTCCTTTTATCTCAGAAGGAGGAGGAACTGCTTCCCCTGCAAGCCTTGCCTCCTTCAGCCACCACTTTCACCTTCACATATCTACAGGGGCACATTTAAAGTCAAATTTATCCTCCAGCGTCACACTGATGCATATTGAGAAGACCTGCCCTGGCAGCAGAGGGTGCACAGTGAGGGCTCACCGCTGCATTTCCCTGGCATGGACACTGTCAGGAGCACTGATTAGCACCAGGGGAAGGGACACTGGGACAACTGTGAAACAACAACTATGGTTTTCCACCCTAGCAGCTTAGGCTTCCATCCCAGACCATACACACCACAAGGTGTGGAAAGAGGAGCAAAAAAATCTGTCGTGGTCACTGTTTCATCATCATTTCATCAGTTGTAGGTAAGACAACCGCATGAGCTGAGCCTGTGTTTCTCTAGTTGCAAAATGGAGATGGTGATGTCTCTGTGCATTTTAGTCAGAACAGCAGTACCAGTCATTTCCTACAGCCTTACCTTGCAGCTGGTTCACAGACTGGCTTCCAACCCTACAGTCAGGCTGTTCTTTGACTGCCACCTCCCAAGAGCACTTCTGGAATCCTTGTTTGTGGGAGAGGAAGGCAGCTCATTTCTTGCTGTACTCCCTGCTGTAAGCTGGGATTTATCCAGAGCGCATTTACACCACCACCACAGCCCGAGGCAGGATAAGCCCTGGCCCTGAACTGAGATGGGCAGTGGGGCTGTGATGAGCCCTGCCATGGCCAAAGTGCCAGTCCCTGGGGCAGCTAGGGAAGAGCCAGGTGAGACAATCCCTGCCCAGACTATACATGGCAGGACTTGACCCTGGGACACACCACGATGAGAGATACCACAAGGTTGGTTTTGCTCCCAGGAGCAATAATCTCCACGAATGCTGGGTTCAGTGTTGGGCCCCTCACTACAAGAAGGACCTGGAGGGGCTGGAGCATGTCCAGAGAAGGGCAATGGAGCTGGGGAGGGGCCTGGAGCCCCAGGCTGCCGGGGAGCGCCTGGGGGAGCGGGGGTGTTCAGCCTGGAGAAGAAGAGGCTGAGGGGAGCCCTTATTGCTCCCTACAACTGCCTGAGAGGAGGGGGGAGCCGGGGGAGAAGGGGGGGGGGGGGGGGGGGCTGCTCCCAGGTAACAAGCGATAGGACAAGGGGAAAGGCCTCAAGTTTGTCAGGGGAGGTTTAGGTTGGATATTAGGGAAAAATTCTTCCCTGAAAGGGTGGTCAAGCATTGGAACGGGCTGCCCAGGAAGGGGTCAAGTCCCCGTCTTTGGAGGTATTTAAAAGCCGGGCAGATGAGGTGCTTAGGGACAGGGTTTAGTGGTGGGATGGCAGGGTTAGGGGAATGGTTGGGCTTGGTGATCTTAAAGGTCTTTTCCAACCTAAATGATTCTGTGATTCTATGACTCTATCTCCTTGGACTACCTCTTTACTTTCCATCTCACTCCTTCAATACCTGCAAATCTAGCCATCAGTGTTGTTTGATGAAACTTTAGTATTATTTTTATGAGCAATACATCTCTGTAACATGTCAAATTTTAAATCATTCTGTGTATTGACGTATAATATGGTGTGTATGCACACAAGTAACCAAAGCTCATGCCTAATAAAGTGCATTTTCCACCAAAGATTTAGTGAAAGGTGCTTCAGAGAAATGCATTAATGCATAATTAATCAAGCTTACTGGAGTAGACTCACTTCTGAAAATTCACCGTTCTTTTGATTATGTTGCCAATGTCCAGACAAATGTTGGGGGAGGAAAAAACATTAAATTAATTGTAAGTAAATTCTCACTTTTCATTTATTTCATAAATTGATAACACATATTTTAAATATAAGACATAGCCACGTACTGTAAATATTGGAAAATTAAACTTATATCTAATTTCCTTGTCATTATTATTTATAAATTTATGCCATCTGGTGCCTTGAGCATGGGTGCAGGCAGAAGCCCTGGCACCACGGTCTCGGGATGCCTCAGCACAGAGGAGGATGCAAATACCAGACAAACACAGAAATGGATTTCAGACACAATTTCATTGGGGAGATTAAGAGCTAAGAGGAAACCAAGAGGCTGCTGGGTGAGATGTTACCATGCAACAGCAGTTCACATGCTCCTCATCCCCCACCGACGAAAGAGAAGTGAGGCGAATTATTCTTCTGTCACGAGCTAAAGCTATCGCACTGAGTCTTACTGAAGTTCACCCTTCTGAGAAGTAAGGGTTTTTTAGCCTATCCTATAATAAATTGCAATAAACAACAAACCTGAAAGAGCAGCTAGAATTCAGGTGTAATTTTGATTTTAAAAAAAAAAAAAAAGAGAGATGTGTTTCAAAGAATGAAGGCAATTAACTGTTTAACTCAACCAGCAAGGAGAGATGTGAAACTCTTGGGAGTCTTCAAATGAAGAAAAGATTTTTTCTGGAGGTTGGCAATGGCCAAACACTGGTTCTCAATGTGAGTCCAGTGGCCACTGGGTAACTTCCACAGTCCGCACTAGGCCGATATTTAAACAAGAGGATCCCTCTGTCTGTTACACAAAATAAAGAGGTGACACTTGGCCAGTCTTTTCCTGAAAGTGTCTGCGGACATTCTGTGCCCTGGCCAGCTGCTGGAAGCACAGGAATGACGGAATAACTGAGGTTGGAGGGGACTTCTGGAGGTGTCTGTTCCAAGTCCCTGCTCAGGGCAAACCCAGTGTAGATCAGGTTGCTCAGGGCATTTTTCTACTTGAGTTTTTAATATCTCGAAGGACTGAAATTCATGCCTGTTTTGATGTTTAATCACCCTCATGGGGAAAAAAGGTTCCCTAATACCAAATCATAACTTTCCTCGTAGAAACTAATGTCCAGAGGAAGCAGCTTGGAAGCCTGAGTTAAGCATCGCTATTGCTGGAGATCACCTCAGCGGCGAGGAGCATCGGCACAGCCCCAGCTGGGTTTGCGCTCCAGTGCAGGGTAAGGGAAGAGTCTTGCAAGACCAGGCCAGCATCCCTCCCACTTCTCCCCCAGGGCTTCTCAGCCCTTTCTGCTGATCATAGCAAGCTGTTGTGTGGTCTGTGCAGGGAGGTTGCAGTCTGCCAACACTTTGCTCTTTTCAGCTGCTTTAATTATTCTCTCATAATAACTCTTCCCCTTTCTCTATGAAGAACAGATGATCAACACGGATTGCATGGCGTTTCAAAAGCTGCTGTGTATATCAAGGGAGAGCTTTCCAGCCACCTTCCCCCACCTCCCTACAGATCAGTGGGGGCTGAGCTTGCTCGACTGACTCTGGAGTCCTAACCTCAACAATGACAGCGTTGCCAATACCGATATTAAACTCAATGCTTTCCATGTTGGGGCACAAGTAACAATAGTCAATATTTTGGTGAGGCTGAATTACAGGCAGCAGTTGCAACAGCTGCCTTCAGTTTTGGCTCTAACACCCTGCTCCCCAGTGAGGTACAACACACCATTTGATGAATTCCACACTCTGTTCTTCAGTTACAGTTTATTAAAAGATGGATTAAAACATTGGCACAACAGTGGCCACAGGAATATTTTTCCAGCAACATCATCCCAGAAGGCTTTGGAGACACAGAATTGTGTCTAAATTGGGACACCATTCATACATGATTTGAACTGGTGCTCAGAAAGCCAGTGCTCTCTGTGAAAGGAATATTTGTTACAAGAAAAATAAATCGATGTCCTCTGTGGGCTCACTATTGACGTGCAGCATTACAGATATGGTAAAGTCTGAGAAGCACCTTTTGAGCTTGAAATCAAAGTATAGAGACCAGAAAGACTTGGAAAAAATTGATTGCAAACAGCTGGTAGACCTCACACGTGAGCAGCAAGATCTGCACCAAGCTCAACAAGTTACTCTTCCCACTGAGCTGCCTGGATGCAGAATTTAATACAAGCTGCGCAGGAGTTGCATGGCCCTTCCAGGAGACACGCTTTACCTGTCCCACATGTATGAATCCTGTATCCCATTTTATGAACGCCTCCAGGTCATGGCTTTTACATAAAAAGTGAGACTCTGTGACTATGATCCAGGCTTTAACATCATGGAAAAATCATCATGAGTAATTGAGTTAGTTCCACACAATGCCATGACAAGTTATAATTCAGGAGGAGGCAGGGAAATGGTGGGAGCTGAAGGCAACACAAGCCAAGAGGCATCAACAAATTCCCGTTTGAACTGAAATTCTCCTTCACCCCCTCACTTTTCCTGCTGATCATGCAAAATTGTTCAGGAGATCTTAGCCAAACCATTTGCTGAGGATGAAAACACAGGGCAGAGACTGAGCCTTCGGAGCTGTGGGTTTGATCTCTGCTGCAGTGGGGAAGCCCAAGTTCAGCTGCCTACTTGCGTGCCAAGCCAATAATCTGGCCACCATCAAAGAGGTGAGGGGACCCACCAGTCCCGCTCAGCCCAGCCTTCCCCTGCAGCTGAGATGCTCCATCCTTTGGAGCACTCCAACAGAAGGATGCAAGGCGCATTCCCACACGCAACAGTAGCTATCATGGACATCAACTCCTTCCTTCCATCAGGGAGCCGCACATCCCTAGTGCTGTGAACCGTGCAGCTAGGGTCAGAGACTGAAGGGTTAAACATTAACCCAGGTATATGCTAGATTTCGAATTAACTAGCCAGTGTGAAAGGGACCTCGCGCTCCTACATGCATTTAAAATATCCCCTGTGCAGCTTTATCCACCGACGCTGCCGGAGGACTGTGCAGAGACACTGCGGCGCGCTGGCTGTTGTGCTGTGGCCAGACCTCCTGGAGAGCATTTGCTGTTTCTTTTTGTCTTGGTACAGCTCCCAGCTTCACCCTGAGAAAAAGTGCCTAAAAAGAACATTTCGTGGAATTACACTGAGACGTGTCAAAGCTGTGGGGCTGCTGCTTGCTGGCAGGCAGCGGGCACGTGCTGCGGCTGGCCACAGAAGCCATGGGCACTCATGAGGTGACAGCAGCAATGAGAGGGTTTGCAAAGCACTGTGCACGCCACAGGGATGGGCAGGGGAAGGGCACCCCTGGCAGGCTTGTTTCAGATACTCCTTTTCAGGACTCGCTGCTTTATCCATGAACCCCCCCCCTGGGGGAGCCTTCACCAACCCATCCCCTCCACTATGAAGCAAGGTGTTAAGACATCACCCTGGCACCTCTTGCTCTCCCCACTCCTACTTTCCATTTTCACCACTAACATATACAGACATGTGCTAACACCCTGTCCTTTGGGGAGCTGGCCTGGATTTTCCAAAGTCTGTCCTCACACCAGAGCACGTCAGAAACCACTGGCAGATGTGTGGAGGAGTGGGAGGGAAGGGGAAACTATTTTGCATTTCATCTGCCTTTGTGCTTTTGCATTTGCTGTAAGGGCATGCAAGCTGGGTTCAGTCCTATTGAGATAATCCTTCTTAAAGTGAGATTAAAAATATTTTATTTTTAACTGTACTTGGTTCCACATAGGCTTCCAACCCACCATAATAGCCCAGCTTCTGCATTTCTTCGAAAATTAGCTTGCACGCAAGGGATCTTTATTCTGAAGCGGTGCATGTTGTGTCCCAGAGCTGGGTTGACAAAAGGATGCTATCTTCAGAAGTGAGTAAATATTTTCTCCAAATGGGTACCACGGGAGTCCTTTCTGCATTTGCTCCCCATACTAGACAGATGTGCATACAGCTGCTTCAATAGCTCAGTACCAACCTTCACAAAAGGCAGATTTCTGAGAACTGCTGTTGAATGCTGAAGACAAGCCAGCTTGACTACAACGGAGAGATAAATGAAGGTAACGGCACTAACAGCTTCCACAAGACTGACCTTGTCCTAAACAAGCCAACCTCACATCGTATCTATCTCAGCTCTCCTAACCCGGCTCCTGCCAACAGGCCAGTCCACTGGCAGGCTCAGTTTGCTGAAACCAAAGGATGCTGGAGCCCAAGCCCCTTCCCTGGAAGGGCACAGACATCCCTCCCAGCTGAAACAACTCCTCTTTCCTACAGGTGCGCCCAGCCCAGACCTCCAGATGTGGCAAGCAGAGCTCCATCATATGGGCTTCCTGTGATGGGAACAAGAGCTTTTCATTACTGTACGAGGAGAGAAGTAATTTGCTTTGCTTGCAGCTTCAGCCAAAGCGGGCCACACATGCAGAAGTTTGGGGTTTACATTAGCATAACTCTACTGGCTTTTGCCAGACCGTAACAGATGTCCCCCATGTCTATGGCAGGTTGAGTTCAAGTCGAGCCCCAAAATAGCACAGATCTCTAGCAGTCAGAAGACAAAAGTTAATTCTTCCAGTCTATTTACCATATGTTCTATTTTGGTGTGTAGCATCTTGCAGTAGAGGGGAAAAAAAAATCTTATATGCTGACATAGGCATTCATTATAAATGTTTCGAGTCTGTCAGTCAGCCCCCTGTCATCTTACCACTTAAGGGAGCCTTCATCCACAGAGAGGACCCCACTCAGAGCTTGATGTGAGTGTGGGACCTTCCGTCAGAAAACACCTGCAGGTGTCCACACCTTAACGCAACCTCTTCTTGGAAACTGGAGCGTTTACTACAAAGTTTACTTCCAAAGAGGGGGAAGGTCAGGAAAAGAGCAGTTCCAACCCACAATACAGAAAGCAGAAGGCAGTATTCTGTCCTGAAAGCAGGCTACAGGTTCTGTTGCACTGTCTGCCTGTCCCTCACATCACAGCTGTATACAGCACTGGAGACCAGAGTGGTGTTTTTCAGAGGAAAGTGTCCCGCCATGGTGTTCTACTGCCCTTATCCACCCACAGTGATATTTCTCTAGTTTGGAGGTTTTAGAGGGTTTTTTCTCCATTTTAGTTCCAATTTAGTTCTAATTCATCCACACAGGAGACCTGACCTCTGCAGGAACTGGATTTCATTTCAGAAAGCCCATTGGGTCATCCCAGCCCTTCAAAAGCCAGCTCTTCCCTCCTATCTGCTGCTTACAGTGCTGACTGCACTGCAGGGTGGCCTACCTGGAAAATGAAATGGTGGCACTCACATCAAGGGAAGGTGAAGTCCCAGCAGTACAGGCATCTGAAATCAATAGCAGCAGACCCATTTTATGTGAAGAAGACTTCCTCCAAGCAGGTGACAAGTGAACCATGGACATTTTTATCTCCCAGATCTATCCAGTCCTAATCCTAAACCTCAGCTTCACAAATCACTGCACAGCGGTGGAGCAGAGCCCAGAAGCATTCCTTTAACTGGCAGCAATATCAGAAAAGATGCATCCCTTTATGTTGACATAAATCTCAGGTCATCACAGCTCGTGCTTGACACACACCAGGGGAACATGCATGGGCAACTGCCACGGCTTAGCTATGGCTTAGAAAATTAAGTTTTTTTCTCCATCGGCCATTCACAGGCACGCGGTTTTCAAATGCAGTCACAATTCAGAAGGGCTGTGCAAAGCCAGAGGAAGCAGCCCTGATCCAGCAGAAGCTGTCACTGGTGTCCTGCCTCCAACTCAAACAGCTGCTGCAGAGAAAAGCTTAGAAATTAAGAATTAGCTGGGTAATCAGAAAATCATGGAATCGTTTAGGTTGGAAGAGACCTTTAAGATCATCGAGTCCAACCGTTAACCTGACACTGCCATCCCACCACTAAACCATGTCCCTAAGCACCTCATCTGCCCGGCTTTTAAATGCCTCCAGGGAAGGGGACTCAAACACTGCCCTGGACAGCCCATTCCAGTGCTTGACAACCCTTTCGGTAAAAAATTTTTCCTAATGTCCAACCTAAACCTGCTCTGGTGCAACTTGAGGCCATTTCCCCTTGTCCTATCACCCATTACCTGTGAGAAGAGACCAACACAACACCCACCTCGCTACAACCTCCTTTCAGGTAGTTGTAGAGGGTGATAAGGTCTCCCCAATAAATAACTAAAAAATAGTTCATCTAATAAAGAAGATCCTTCCTCACTTAATAGCTGTTTCCTTACCTCCAAAAAGCTCGGTGTTTTATAGCTTGAGTATCACTAAGTCAAACAAGTCCTTTCTCTTGCATTTTACCATTTCGATTTTAACCACTCAGCGTTGACCTCTATGGTAGCACCTGGCACAACGGACAGATGTTCCCTTACAACTGCAGTGACAGACAGACAGATGTTCCCTTACATCTGCAGTGATGCCCAGCTCTGAGGCAAGGACGGGATCATCGTGTGAGGCCAGGAGAGGTGTACACCTTGCAGTAGGCACACATCACTGTGAGCAACCTACGATCCTTCTTCACCAGCCCCTCTCTCCCACCATTCTCCTGACCCCACCATGACTCTCCCATTTCCTAGAAGCAAGGCAAGCTCAGTCCCCAGCCAGGCTCCCCTGCAGCAGCCATTTCCATGACGTTATCAAATATGACTCTCTTCGTCAGCATTTCTGGCCACTCACAGTCCCAGATCTCTAACACCCCACTAACAAACCCCGCTTTCCAAGCACAAGAGACATTCCTGGGCTCTTTGCCGCAGACTGCAGCCTTCAACTGCAGTCCCCATGCAGGCAGCCCTGTACACTGCCAAGGAACGTTCAAGACCAGGTTGGATGGGGCTGTGAGCAACCTGATCTGGTTAAAGGTGTCCCTATTCACTGCAGGGGGGTTGGACTAGATGACCTCTAGGGGTCCCTTCCAACCCAAAGCATTCTATGATTCTGTGATTCTATGACTGGGACCAGTACAGTTTGCTGACCACTTCCCAGATGCACCACGTGGGGCTCGAAACCCCCTCGCTCATTCGAGCCATCTGCCTGTTACGGGAACAGCAACCACCATCCCGGGAGAAGAAGAGCGCCTCCTCATCTGGGGGTGTTGTGCCTTCCCCCAAAAGGGTCATTCTCACCAAATAGGAGGTGGCACCCAAAACTGGGAAAAAGTGAAGTGGTTTCTCTGGCAACAGGAGAGGCGTGTAAGTGAGCCGGGGTCCTCCGCTGTGCCTGCCCGAGCACTCACCGCAGTCATGGCAATAAGGGAGCCAGGCTGTAATGAGTATCCTCCGGTGAGATAAGGTAAATTCATGCCACAGTCTTCCAACTGAATAGCTGTAAATACAATCAGGGCTGGATTTCAGCCAAGGCTGTGTTCAGCTGAGAACAATTTGTGATTAGAAATGAGGCACGGTTTTGTTTTAAATGGTGGAACTGCATCCTCAGGGCTGCAGGGGATTTTCCATCAATGGCATTATTTAAACTGAGACTGGAAGTCATGCAAGCTGATAGAAACAATGTTGGATTAGTCAGTCACTTTTTGGCTATATAAATCACGACCTCAGATACAAAAGGCTCATGCAAAGGGCTTCTCATGTGATAAGAGCAGAATCTTATTTTTTAAGAGTACCTTTCCCATCCACATATCTAAACACCAGAAGAGCCTAGATAGCAAGCTGTGTAAGTCATTCATCAACCCTCCAGCTCCCCAAGAGATTTCAGCGGTGGCACCCATCTCAGTGCACGGCTAACGCTGCCGTCGTGATTTTGGGCTCTCCCGCACTTTCGACACCAGCCCGGTGAGACTCTGTGAGCTGTAGAGGAGAAAGCAGAGAGCTTTGCACACCCACACCAGTAGACACTGGCTGCTCTCACGTCCTCTTCTCTGGGGTCCTTGTGCTAATCGCAGGAGGAGAAAGGAGCCCCCACCACTATGGGTAAGGGATGGGGCAGTGCTACTAAGAGATCATGGGGATGGACCAGACACTGTGCCCCAAAGCTCCAGATTGGGGGTTATATGAAGAGGAGAAGAGGGAGGGGGGAACAAGGTAATCCACATAGCCACACTAGCTCCAAAGTGCTTGTTTGTCTCTGCTGAGTTATAAATTTTGGCTTGCAATCACAAGCGAACCTAATCAAAAAAAAGCAAACAAATAATTACTCATTTGCTTCTGCAAATCCTATGGCCCCCCTCTGGAAACCTGCACACAAGTAGTTACACCCAGTCACCACCATCTTCTGCCCTAGCCTCCCCCAACCCAAACTTGCAAAACTCCCATCAGCACCCCTTCACACAGGGGCCATGTCCCAGCCAGCAGCCCACCACCTCCTGGGGCGTGCAGCCCCTCCTGCACTGCCCTGGCGTTCCAGTCTGTGACGTGGTTGTGCCAGGGAAGGTGTTGAGGGTGTCCTGGAGGCAGAGCACGTCCTCATCTCTCCTTCCTTGGGGGTCAGCGAGGACCAAAGCCAGAGATGCTGGAGGAGGCAGAGGCCCCAGCTTGGCCCTGGTCCCAGCTGAAGACATGATGTAGCAAGCACGTATCTATCTAGAAGAGGTCAGTCAAGTGCCTCTCACTTAATATTTAAAAGCTGTTTCTCTTTTCAGCCCTGGGTCTCTGGAGTGCTCATGGCTCACAGCACAACAGACCACATTCACATTTTTCAGATGTGTATAAATGTTAAAAATAACCTGCCAGGTTTCCCTTCAAACAGGGATGATATCAAGCCTGTGAATAGCCCATTGCGACTCCACGTCAATTTGTGGTTATCCTTGGGGGAGAAGGGAAAGGTATTTTATAACGGAAAAAGTGATGAAACCGCCCGTCCCCCTCCCCACTGCTCAGCACATTGCTGCACGATCTTCTCGCCGGGCGAAGAGCTGTGTTGCAGGAACGGGTCCATAAAAGACTCAAGGAAATTCCCATCATTGCTGAGCAAGGGCGGCTGGTCACAAGAGGCAGAGCGTTACCAGGCTACGTGGCTCGAGAGATGGGACCTGATTGATTCTTGCTGCAGAGCGGCCTGCCGGGGGGGTCTTGCACAATATAGTTCCTTTAGCTGATTAAGCAGGAATGCAGTTTGCAGGAGGAGAGTTACACTTGCAGTCCTGGTGGGGGGGGGGCAGAAAAAGGAGGGGGAAAGAAGAAGAAGACATTCCTGTTGCTTGAAGAGACACCGGGGAAGGGCATTAAGATCGTGGTTCTACCTGTGCACCACTGCTGTCCACGTCAGGGCTTTGCAAACACGAGAGGGTGGATTAGGCAGACACAAAACTGCAATGGGAATTGGAGAAAGCTGCAGCAGCCTCGAGAAGGTGGTACCTGGGCACCCCACTCTGGGTCTGGGTGGCAACTGGGGCCCTTGGCTTTGCACCACAGGGGACAGAGCAAGGTGACAGCCACTCGGGCAGACCCACCTGCAAGGTTACCGAACCTGTATTTTTAGGAGTCACATTTTTTTCTTTATTCTCTGGATAACCAAGGAAGGGAATAGCTGTTGCCCCTCCTGCTGCAAAGGGGTTTCTGGATGTTGAAAGGGGTTCAAGAACTGGGTTTTCTGGTTGGGCTGGGAAAGATTTTTGAGGAGAGCTCATCTTTCACAGTTTCCATACCACTATTTGTTCCATAAATCTCATTGCCAGCTGGATCAGGCTCTGAGATACCAGACAAAAGCCTGGATGCATTTCTGCTTTGGAAGCCTGACTCCGGGGCAATGTGACAACAGGGATAAAGGGCAGGGCAATGCTGAAAGGGCTCATGCAAGCAACGGGAAGAGCAAGGAGGATGCATTTCTGGGTATTGCCCCATGCTTATATCAGCACAGCCTGCCCCAGAGCCCCTTCATGACCTAACACCCTTTGCTCTCTACTGCAAGCCTCACCAGGTCAGCACGTGGCTGGTGGCCCGGGACCACATATAGGGGCACGGCGCTCACAGCGGCGCCGGCGGCTGGCTGTCAGCATGACGGATCGAGGGAGCCAGCAGGGTCGGCCACAGCCAAGTTCATGCATGCGACAGAAAATGCTCAGCACAGGGGCCGAGGAGAGACTGTCTGAGCATCTCAGAAGCTGGCCTGGGAGGAATAACCCCACGGACCCACCAAGCTGCACAGCCGTCAAGTGCTTGTTTGTTTAATTGGGGCATATTACTCTGCTCACCAAGAGAAAGCTTATAGGGTGTTTTCTTTGCATTGGCTGGGAAGGAGAATTTGTGGGCGATCCAGAAAGAGAAAGGAAGTTTTGTGGTTTGGTTTTCTTAGGGTTTTTTTTTTTCCCCTAGGATTCATTTTTCTTTGATTTTGGCAAGATAAATCCCCCCTTATCCCCTACCCCCAGACGGACAGATCGGGAGCAAAGGACAACAGTCACGGGGAACTCATCTCATGACAAGAGAGACAGGGGCAGGTTAGGCCCAGACTTTTCAGAAGAATAAAAATGCCCCTCGGTCCTGCAGACCAGAAAGAAATGACCCTCCTCTCCCCATCGCCACGTCCCTCCTCAGCAAACCCTCCCCCAAAATGTGACAGGTTGGAGAGAGGCCAGTCATTGCCTCATCAGCATTCAGCAGCCACGCCATGGCACATGGGGGATGGAGGCAATGAGCAAGGAGAAGGCAAGGCACGGCTCTGCCTTATGTGTGTCCTCTGCAGCCCTGGCTCCATCCCCTCCGAGCTGCTGGCAGGAGGCACGGACCACAGATGGCCCAGAGGGGCACGGGGACACGGGCGAAACACGTGGCTCTGCGTTTGCACGCCAGCCCCCGCCAGCTGCAGCATTCGGGGCTTGGAAAAGGGAAGGGGGAAGATGGATGCACAGATCAGCTGAACTGTATGAATACTCCCCACAGCTCTGAGGCCAACAGCTTGACCCCCAGGTTTCTTCTTCCCTTCCCAGCTCTGACCCAGTCTCAGCTCCTCTTCCTCACTTCTGCACTGGGTGGGAGACAGAAGCGGGCAGGGCAGAGGACAGAGGAGAAGGGAAGGATCACTCGTGCCAAAAATACTTGCCCACTGACACACGGACACGCACAGACACACAGATGCAGGATCTGTGCAGCATTAGTCCAATTTAGAATCATAGAAACATAGAGTGCTTTGGGTTGGAAGGGACCCCTAGAGGTCACCCAGTCCAACCCCCCTGCGGGGAGCAGGGACACCGCTAACCAGATCTGGTTGCTCAGAGCCCCGTCCAACCTGGCCTTGAATGTTTCCAGGGATGGGGCCTCTACCACCTTTCTGGGCAACCCGTTCCAGTGTTTCACCACCCTCATTGTAAAGAATTTCTTCCTTACATCTAGTCCAGGGGACTCCTTATGGTAGGTCCTGCTGATGGGGCCAAGCACTTGCCATCTGTGCAGTGGAGGGACTGGCTGGGACACTTTTCTATCACCTCTCAGACTGATACAGATGGCAGTTGTAAAAGCCAGAGCATGGCTTTGGCCTATTTCTGTGTGGCAGGTTTACAGGGAGAGCTAGAGGTAGTCACAACATCACCTCTCTCCTGGCACCTGAAAAGACATGCCATGCTCCTTTGCACCCAGTCTATCAGCAGCAAAAGGGCCAGATAGGACCTTCCAGCTCAGCATGTTTGTATGACCCATGGGAGCCCCAGTGTATACTCGCAGCACTCAGTTTTCCAAGCATCCTCCTGTTTAAGTGCTAGGGACTATGTGGCTTCAAGGTCAGATGCATCAAACCTTGTGCAACGGGTTAAGATTTCTTCCTATCTTATTCTCTCCCAGTCCTGGATCCTAGAGCTCTGACGCTCTGCACCCATTTCTTCTGTCTCAGACCTCACTGAGTTGTGGTGCCAGGTTCTTCATCTCCTTCCCTTTGTGCTCTGCCCTGCAGCTCTTCTTGCCTGTTCAGCTGTCATCTCTCATCTCTCACTTGATCTCCAGCTACAATCACTGCCAGAGTCCCTGTTCCTCCAATTTCCACCTTAGATTTGCTCCAGTCCGGCTCCCACCCAGACTGCCAGGGTCTCCAGAAATGGTTCCCTGCCTTGCCAATTCTCAGGACCAGTTTTCCAGCTGTGTCCTCCCAGTCACTTTGAAACAGCCAGCTGTGCTTTTCATTGTCAAGTCTTCCCTCCCTTGGCCTCATGACTCCGATCTCTCCCTGGTTTTTCCCAACTTCTTTGTCACTCCTTGTGCTCCCCAGAATTGCGCTGTGAGCAGTGTCAGCTCCCTTCTGAGACTGTCCCTTACCCAGATGCCTACAAAAAGGCATGAATAAAGCTAGTCATGTGCTAAGACCTCTGGCCGTTCAATAATTTCTCGTTATTTCATTGCACTCCTCACTCCGTCTGTCACCATCTGAGGGCTCTTGTCTTGAGCTACGACGGGGCTGCTTTCTAGCACACAAATATCCTTTCATTTGGAGCAGCCCGTGACGGGTCTTCTTCAGCATGAGAAAAATTGTATATAAATAGTGCACAATACACCTCACCCTTGTGATCACTGCAGGGACACCATTAATGAACAAGCCCATGGTACATAAAGGTGCATTCAGACTGTGAATATCACAAGCATTTTGAAAAATGTTCTGTGTTTTCCTAGCACCGTAGGTATGGCTGATGGGATTTACTTTCTCAAGCTCTTTCCAACACCACTGCCCACAGCCCTCCAAGCATCCATCAGCCTGTTATGATGCTCTTGGTTGCTATTGCAAAGGAAAATTTGGATTCATCACTGGAATCAGCAGTAATTTTTATGGATGTGGAGCAATGAAAGTTGATTAAAAGAATCGGATAGAGAAAAAAATTATCACAGTGCATCTACTGTTCCTCTCTCCAGTGATAGCACATTTGGCATTTGTTTTCCCTACCCTGTAGCCATCTACAGAGAAGGCAGAACAGACCCTCTTCCCTAAAACAGCTGAACCACCATGTACAAGAATTATCAGAGTCAGAATCAGAGCAAGCGCCTATTACTGCACATTGAAAAATATTTTACATTTTCTTATAGGGAGAGGAGTCAGCCTCCCATTGCTTGATGAACCATCAAGTACATCCTGCCAGCATCTGGAGAGGTAATTACAGCCCCACGCCTACCCCACGGGACCTCATTCCTTTTCCCAGAAATGGAAGAGAGGGCCCTGCTCATACCAGTCCCCCCACGTAGGAATTGGGCTTGGTTTGTTTTTATGTTCTGCATATACACAGAGAGCTAAGACCTGGGAGCCCATCTGCAAAAAAAATTGGAAATAGTCAATGTGCATGAACTCCACTAAAATTCCAGTAAAAATTTGTTCTGCCTCTTCGTTAGCCTCTTTCCAGTTTTGTTTTTAATGGACAAGGTTAAGGAGAGAGGAACCCAAATTATACATATTTAAGTGGTGCCTCAAGAGCACATATCAGGTGCTGGACACACAGGCAAGAGGAAGAAGTAGGGTTTGGAGAAAAAATTTTGAGATTTGAGGGTGGAAGGGAATCTGTGAACCCATTCTGAGGGGCATGAAACTGATCACTTAGGAATCCAGCAAGTGATGTGGGTAGGGTTCCTTCAGAGGTCCTCACCTTGACAAAAATGTGGCAGGTTGCTACAGAATGATAATTGCTGTCCTTTTTCAGACCTGATGACCTCTCAGGGCCCCTCAAGTGCTGCCTACTGGCATTATGGCATGTTATAAGCACCACCACCCCCAATTCACACACTCCCAATGCGAAGTTTCCACCACCCTGCCATACAAACACCTTGACAGCAGGCTACGGTGTGCAGGGAATCACATATATCAGCATTGCAGATGAAAGAAAATGCGGTGCCCAGATGTGCAAGTATCCTAATTCCTGTGGTATGGCTCACTGACTGGTCCCAGTGCCTCAGCGCAAGGGGTTTGACTGTCAAACGGGGCAGATCCCACTACCCTGAAGGGAAGCTGAGGCAGAGGCAGTAACGGGAGTTGCAGTATGGCAGACAAAAAACAGCCTCAGCCAAAAAATAAGAATTCTCCTCCCTGATGATGAGCCAAGGGTTCTGCTCCCCTTCTTAGATACCATTTGTGGATGGCAATCAGAGACCATGGTTCTTCCCACTAGGACCAGCCCCAGGTGAAGTGGTGGCTCCAGGGAGAAGCCAGAGCACTTCTGCAGTCCAGTGAGTCCAACACAGTCATTGCCTCTTCATCGCCACCACCAAAGAGCTCACCATGCCACCTGCAGAGTAGAATGGTTCCTTTGAGGGGAGAGGGAACCTTCTCTGAGCCTTAGTGTGCCTCCACATCTGATGGAGAGCAGGAACAAGTGATCCCACCTCCCAGTAGGGTCCCAAAATTGTTTTCTTCTCTGTTGTGCTCAGTGCAAAGATCAGAGCTCTGGGGATTTCAGGTGGGGATCAGCAAAGTGCTGTTTCATATAACTACTCTTCAACACCATCTCCCTGAAATACGGGTGCACTGCATCAGCACACAGGGTTTTATTTATATTACATGACTAACTCTAACAGTAGGAATTTTTAATGTTATTGTTCTGCCTCAACAACATGAGATTGAATTTCTGCACCTCTGTTTCTCTAAATGTTGCCCAAGCTCAGATGCGGAGAGGCCTTTTCCCTTATGCATTATACACACTTGCAGCCTACAGTGGATGTGATCAGAGCAGGTTACAAGCCACCCCAGCCCCACTTTGCCAAGTCCGTGCTTTAGGAATTGGAAATCATTTACCGTTGGCCATAGTGGCCATTTCACACCAACACCAGAAGCTCAGATAGAAATTATTGATAAAATATTCTGTTAGCACTACAGGGAGCTTTCTTTGATGGCCCAGCTGTGAGAACATTTGCAAATGTTATACATTGCGTGCCTATTAGAAATAGATGTGCTTACTGAATTTTGAAAGAGCTGGCTTAACAATATGAGTATTACATGCACAGATGCCAATGTGACACAATTACTGCATCGTTATTTAAGATTTTGAGCACATCAGGTTAAAAGCATAGGCACTGTGCATTCAAGCACAGGAAGGTGATTAAATCCCATTCACATCACCCATTCCAAGAGCCTAAGGTGATCTTGATACCATCGGATCATCTGGCAGCATCTGACTCTTACATTTCCTCCTGTTCTCACAGTGAGCCCAATGCCTTGTGTTTGCCATGAAAACAAGCTTCAAGAGAAGAATCCACCATTTTCTTGGTTGTTTGTTCCAGTGGCTATTCACTCTACCATGATAAATGTGCAGCTTAATTCTGACTTGTGTCCATCTGCTGTCAGCCACAGGTCTTTGCTCCGTCCTTTCTGCAAGGTACCCAGAGATTTCTCTCCAGGGATATGCTGCTGGAAGATAATCAGGTGGCCTCGCCATCTCCTTGCTGTGAAGAAAACAGTTTGAGCTCTCTAAGCCTCATGGTGCAAAGTACCTTCTCCCGTCCTCAAGTCACTTCTGTATTTCCTTTCTTTGGGACCAATGGCCCAAGCTGGCTCCACAAGGCAACAAGGAAGGAGGTGTCATTTCTACTCTACAGCCTGGTCCAGCCCTTCTGTGCTGCAGGGCAATCTCTTGTCACCATCCCCACCTCCTGGAGCCTGACGGCAGTGTCTCCAGGAGGTGACAGCCCATCCAGCACCAGTGACCCCTGCTTCCCTCTGAAGCTGGAACAAGGTGTTCAGATGCACACTGTGTGAACAGGCCTGGTTTGCCAAGGAACCCAGGTCACCTTTATTATCTTAACTACCTCTTGTCTAGTCCCACATTCCTTTCTCAAACTAAAAAGATGCTTTGAATGCCATGGACCAGATGGATTAAGGCATCGGGGTTACAGCTTTAAAAACATGTCCAGAAGAGTTTCCCATGCCATTCTTTTCTTCCCTCTATTGTTGTCACAGCCATTCACCAACTCTCTTTCTCTCACAGCCTCAGATCTTTCCTGCAAGAAGAGAGTAAGAAAGAAGTGAAGGAGGGCTGGGTGAGAAATGCTTGGGATGCACATCACCCACCTGTGTGGCAGATCTCCTGAGAGCCAGGTACGTCTCTGCTGCTAACTATAGGATCTAAAATTTTAAAGGCCATAGGACCCTCACAGCCCCCAGCTCCAATAGAATTTGGGTCTGTGTAGCAAGGCAGGAGGTAGGTGATGGCTGGTCAACGGAGCCTTTGGAATCAGCTCCTGTGGGTGTGCATCCCTCCACAATGGATGACCATGCCTCCATGTACGATGGACATCCTCCCATGATGGGTGTCCATCCCTCCATCCATCCATGCATGACAGATGTCCATGACAGACGCAGCAGCACAGAAAGACCTGGGACACCACGTAACCACACCCAGCCCAGGTGCTAGGAGCCGGTGGGCCAGTGCGACCACAGCCAAGCAGCCGCCTGTGCCCACGCTGCCACAGCTCTCCCGCTGCGCTCCTCCGTGCGCACAGGCAGGCTCTGTTGGAGGTGCGAGAGAGAGTGTCCTTTCAGCCCTCCTGCTTCAAAGTGGAGGGATGTTTTTCTGAGAGACTGCCGTGGGGATTTTTAAACAGGCTTCCCATTCATGCAGAGGTCAATTAACGGAGGCACCTTTGGTGGTATTTTCAGAAGACCCCAGATACCAGACGGCTTTGAAACACTGCCTGTAATCACAGAGCTGGGCTCTGTGAATACCTGGACCCACATAGCAGCACTGAATGCCAGCTAGCCTCGGGTTTTGACAAACACTCATTTTGCTCAGCTCTGCATGTACCACCACCCTGCAAGAGAGAAGGGTTGGTGTCATTAGGGTTGCCTAATTTGCTGGTTGATGTATTAATTCCGGTTTTTTCTATGGTGATGAAAGAGCCACACTGTGCAAGAGAGCAGTGGTGGCTGGGAGAGACAAGGACACACTGTGATGTTAAACCTATTTTTTTTTTCTCACAGCCCAACCCCATTCCTCTGTTCTTTGAAACATCCTTGCTCTGAGTGCCAAAGAGATAGCATCAGAAAAAACAACTGTCACTTGAATCTCCCAGAGAAAAAGGCCAAACCTCCTGTGCCCTCTCTAGAGTTTACATAGCAGGGGGGAGGAAAGAAACCCAAAACATCACTTGACTTGGCAGGTCTGCTCCTGGGAACCCAGAAGGATGTTTGACCTTCTCCAGACGAGCATGGCAGTCGCCTTGCGCTTCCAGAGAAAACCTCCGCAGTCCTGGGAAGTTTGGGGAGGGATTCAGAGGAGGCACCAAGCTCTCTTGACCAGGAAACAGGAGGACAGACTGCAAAACAGTTCCTCCAGAGATGCCTGGATGGGGACAAAAGCAATAAACTATTTTTTCCCACACTGAGACTAACCCCAGCTATTGGTGTTTCTGGACAATAACTTTTTTGGGCAATGCTCTTGGTTGGGCTTTGTCAGGAAAAGAAGGAAGAGCAGCTGAAAAATTAACATTCCCTCCCTCAGAAGCCAACCGGACAGTCCCCAGTGCAGCCGAGAGCTGTGTTCCTTCTTGCAGTGCTGAGCCCTTGGAAAATGTCCCCTATGCAGCTTTGGTACCATTCAGGATGCTGAATGAAAGGGACATTTAGAGCGAGCTCAGACACGGGACAAATGATGCTAGTGATAAATCCATCCCCCGATCCTAGACGGACATCGATGTCCACAGCTAAAATAAACAAATGGTCCAGGCAAGCTGACAGGCTTGTTCAGATTCTGCTTGGGATAAATCGCAGTGCCCTTTGATCCCGTGATGTTTTTGGCGCCTATGTTGCTGTCTAGCAGCAGGGTATATTTTTCTACCCCAAGAAGCAAGTGGATGCAGCTGCCTATAGCTGATGTATAGTAGGAAGTGATTCACAGGAAATCAAAGCTTCTCACACAGTAAAAAATGCTGTCTTTTCACATCCACCATCAGTGCAATGATGAGAGCTCTGGGGGCTTTGGTTAGGAAGATCAGCAAAGTGTTTTGTGCTTAGCATAAATCACTTTCTGCCATGACTCACAAAGGATGCTCACCACGGGCTGCACCTGTCTGTACATCCTGATGCACCGGCACTGACAGCATTTGCATTCCGTCCCATTCCAGGGATTTGGAATTCACATTTCTGCGCTCTCTGCAGCAATGCAGGGTGGGTTCTGGATTTGGATTTCCTCTCTTAATCATGTCATTGCTTGGAATTTGGGTCTCCTGCACAGCTTGCAACTCAGAATGGGTGTGAGTGCTGCAGAGGGATTGCCCCGGCCATATAACCCCATGAGCTATGTCAGGCAAGACTGTCTTTTGTCAAATGTCTGAAGCATGTAGCAAAATGAGGGCTACAGTCAGGAATGGTCTGAAGTTGCGCCAGGGCAGATTTAGGCTAGACATTAGGAAAAATTTCTTCACCGAAAGGCTTGCCAGGCTCTGGAATGGGCTGCCCAGGGAGGTGGTTGAGTCCGCATCCCTGGAAGTATTTAAAAGAAGGGTAGATGAGGTGCTTAGGGACATGGTTTAGTGGTGGGATGGCAGTGCTAGGTTAACGGTTGGACTCGATGATCTTAAAGGTCTTTTCCAACCTAGACGATTCTATGATTCTATGAATACGGGACCCTACCAAAGTGTGCTTATCACTAATAATGGCTCTGGATTAGCAGACATGGGATTGAGGAGCTGATTACTGCTTGCAGTTTCTGATAACTACTCACATCAGTCTCAGAAGCCAATGAAGCACTTGTTTATTACTGCAAAAAACTTGAGACCCCATGGGAAACTCTGCAAATATCTCTGTGCTTCTAAGAGAAAATTTGGCTCCTGTTGCATCCACTCTGAGTGCAAAGCTGAGTCTAACAAGGAAGATTTGCCATCAGCATAATCAGAAACATGGTGAAAGGGAAGGATGGGATTAAGACTTGGCTGCTGGCAAGCATATGTCACTTCAATTAATTGCGTGGAAATTTCTATGCTCAAGATAGCGATAAAAATCAAATAAAAGAAGTGTGAAAATGCAGCTCTGGAGCACACGCCTGGCTAGTTAAATATAGAGGTGTGTATACACAAACACACAAGTCTATGATGAATGTTTATTAATGTTTATTAATATAAATAAAGGTCCTAGTCTTAAATAGTGAGCATCAGGGCTCCCACTCAAAACATTAGGAAAGCCAGCTATAGCCCCCCAGCTCTTCCTTGCCTCTCCAAGATCAAGCTCCCAGGGTGGGTTTTCAGCCAGCTCACATCTCCACAGCATCTCCCATGCATAGCAGCAGAGCAGCAGGTCTCCTTTTCTCAAATCTTTCTGGGTTTTCCCCTCTGTTTTGTCCCCCAGGCATAGGCTGCTCTTTGAGGGGTAGCTAAAACCTGTGGAGAAGCTCTGTTTTGGGGGGCACTCCTGAAAACTGCCTTCTAGGTAGAGTGCTGAAGACCTAGACTAGTTTGGACCTGTAGGAGACACCAAAGGAGGGACTTGGAGGAGCTGGGAGAAAGCAATGCTCTCTTACCATGGAGAGAAAGGCAGGGTAGGGAACAAGTGTGTCAGCTGCAAATGCACCCTTACAGGGAATGGGACCACATGCAGACACATCGGGGTAAGGGGCATTTATAATCACATCCCTGGCATGGCCTTGACACCACTGAGATATAGAAACTTACCCAACTGGTGAAGTCTCCCCACCCATTTCATATTGCAGGTCAAGCTTTAGCAAAATCCCAGCCAGCAGGAGCTAGAGCAAGACCACAGCTGTTGTTAGAAAGCAGCAAACACAGTCTGGTGACACCAGTTGCATGGGCAGACTGGACACATATCACCGTTAGTGCAGACCCCAAAAGGCACCCTGTAGATATGGGGGAAAAAATCCAGTGGTATAACCACAGGGAAACAGAGGTAGTTTGGTCTTTTTGCAGAGAAGGCAGGATCTGTTCCTACCTGAAGGCAGCAGAGGCTGTGGGAAGCATCAAGCACAATGTGCTCCATCTTTCCTCTAAGCACTTAGTGGTTTGCTCTAATCAAGGCAGCAAGTCTCTTTCTCTTTTATTTTTGCAAACCACTTTCTTTGTAGTGGATATTTGGTCTGGGGAAACTTTTTTGTAACTATTGCAATAAGTTACGTTTATTGGCAGCAGTAGGAAAGATTCAAAACAGCTCAGCAAACCAGGATTATTCCTCCAGCACAATAATGACAGGGATTTGAGAAATCTTGCCCCTGTGCTTTGTCTTTCATCAACATGAGGCCAAAGGTCTTTCAGCCTGGGATAATTCCAGAAGAGAAAATTGCAGCAGAAAGCCCTTTTCATGTCTTGCAAGAATTGCCTGTGAAAAGATACACTTACCCTTTTCCACTGGGAAGCCGTCCTATTCAAGGCGGTTTGCCATAGGTCTTTCCTCTAGAAAGGCTGCTTGGTCTTTTTCTCCCTGGTCCATCCCCCTCCCACTGACAATATTGTCTTTCAAAACATATGGCATGTTTATTTGATCTTCCTTTATTTTAACTGGAGATTTGATTTCTTTCCTGACTGGGTGGGATGCATTTAATGAACAACAACAAAAAAAAACCCATCCTCATTCGTCCTCATGACTTTGTAAACAGTGCTGTAGTGGTAGGTAGATACAGGCATCCTGGTTTTCCCTCTCCATATCTGATTAGGCCAAAGAAGCAGGAGGGCAATCTTGTCTTTAGGGTAGAAAAAAATACGGATTTTTTTTTTTACAGACCAACACATACTCTCCTCTGAAATATATGGTAACGTTGCCAGCATGAGGCTAGGATGGGGATAGGAAATGAACAATCAGACGCTCTTCCAGGACTCTTCTGGCCTTGTTCTGATCAACAGATCTGGGTCCCTTTAGCCTCTTCGGCATAACTCCAAAATTAAAGAGAACAGAACAACTGTAAAAAATAGCCCTGAGACTCCATCCAGTTCTCACAAACACACGCAAGTACATGTATTTACTGAGCAACAATTCAAGCACTCTGTATTTACAGCTCTCTTCCATGCCAGCCCTGAGGCAGACAGACAGACAGTGCTTAGCCTTCGTAGGGAGACCTCTCTAAAACCTTCTCAAGACACAATAGGTGGGGTGTCATCTGGGATTAGGTGATCTAAATTTAAGTGTCTCTATGTGAGCTAGGTGTCTAAACTCCTGTTATCACTTCTTAAGTATTAAACAAAAAAAGGATTTGTTATAGACTGACATATATTAAAATATAAGCTAACATTTCCAAGTGAGACAAGGATGAAGACAGCAAATCAGCAATCAGAATCTCTAAATGGTAGAAGAGCATCAAGATAGACATCTAGAATGAAAACCAATTCAAGAGAAGACACCTAAGAATAACTGGAGACTGTTGAGCCCAAAAGATTTTATCTACTATTTTGAGAGGTTTTCATTCACATTGCAGAAATACCCCTCCAACATTTGGGACACTGTAAGAGACCTTGTATTCCAGCCATAAATCCTTCTTCTGTACCTAAGAGACACGACTCTTGAAGAGGTTAAGTCCTTGGTAAGTAAAGTTCTTAGCAAGCAATCTTTTCCCACTGAGTTGGCCTGTTCAAGTTTCTATTTGTGCTGCTAATGAGGTTCCCACAATCTCCAGGAAGCTGGTCTGAGTTCTAATTAAACAAGACTTGAGGAACTATTCTGCCAAAGTAAGCGCTGGATCTGCCCACCCCATTGACTGAGTCATGCAGCCAGGATACATGCAAGCTGGAAATGTAAATCATATATTGACATGGAGAGTTATACTCTCCAGCGAGGGTGCTTTCTACAGCTGCAGCATTTATTAAACCTTTGCCATCATCCAAAACCAACACTCATAACTTGAACAGTCCCCAAGGCTAGAGAGTCTTACAGGGCTCTTCTGGTCATGTTCTGATCAGGAGATCTGTGTTCCTCTGACCTCTTGAACAAGGTCCCAGGTGTTAAGAAACAGGACCCTGGAAAATACAGCTCTGGGACTCTGTCCAGTCCTTCACATAAACTACACATGCACATACATTTACTGGTATTAGAATATTCTCATGGAGCCGCAGTATTCCAGAAACAACCATTGCATAGACATGAGGACTACGAATGCCAGGTTGGCCGTAGGCACAACATGGACTTTCCAATTCTTTTTAGTATTTATTACATGTATTTACTTATTTTCTAAACAGTTTTAATTTGTGAGTTCCAAAATGCTTTCACTTACTCCAGACCAAAATGCCAAGCAATCCATTCAATGGAAGTCACAACTGTGTCCTCTCCATGACTGTTGCCATAAGAAAATAGGCTGATTGGAAAACAGAAAACCAGCTTCTGTTCCACTCCCATAAGAAACAGTTTTTCATAGCGTTTTAAGCCAGGTCCTGATGAGGGCCGGCAAAGAGCAGAGAGTGGAGTAACTCTCCAAGGAGACATGTAGCAAAGACAAGATTACCTCTGTTCATCCCAGGCCAATACAAACCATCCAGTCTGTGAGCACTCAGGAATGCGACAGTGTCTGCAGACTCTGACCAGACAATGAAGGTTTTCCAGCCAGTTCTGCGAGAGAATCCCATAGTCTCCAACCCCTCCATCTAGACTGAGAAGGAGCAATCTTCACACAGCCTGCATGATGAAACAGCATGTGCATCTATATTAAAGGGAGATGTTTCTACTCAGGCCAGCCAAGAACAGTGATGGTGGAAAATATGTTCATTTTCTTAATTACACCCTCTCATGGAGGGAACCACTTGGCCATGCCCATGTTACGTAGCTGGAAACATGTTCACCCCAGCTGGGGCTGACACAGGGAACAAAGGAGAAAGTTCTTGTTATCTCTACTTTCCTCTATACTAAACTCAGAAAGTCAGTGTCTGGCCCAAGCCTCTGTCAAAGATAAGTCCAGGCTGTGGAGGTGGTGACCTCCACACGTTTATGGTTCCAGTGTCTCTCCAGTCTGCACACCTGGGCACCGGGACATGGGAGGAGGAAGCATCCGGTGCACACACTGAGGTCTCAATCCCACATGGAAAGAAGCTGTTATAAGCACCTAAGAGCAAGGACTCTTTGCCAGGCATGAGCAGAGAGGCTGAGCCACCCTTTGCTGTCAGAACAGACTTCACGTTCAAACTGAGTCTTCATGCCTGTAGATCTGACTTGGTCTTCCTACAGAATTGTGTGCTATGAGTAACATGCGGCAATATTCCCAACACATGGGAGTGCCAGGCAGCTTGTCCTTGTATAGAACTGTGTGAGCTGATTGCAGAGCAGGTCCTTCAGGATCAAACCATTAGGGGCCATACTACAACATACTGCAACAAAACTGTGGAAATGTTCCTTTCCCCAGCAAAATATTTGAAGGCTCTTTGTTGATAAAGTGGTGTTATCATGGGAGCTGAGTGCCTTAGAGGAAATATGAACAGTATATATGGTCAGATAAGCAGGAAGGCACGAGTGAGGAGCTGCTGCGCTACACGGCTCGCTGCTTGCTCCTGCTGCACATCAAAGCAGCTGCGTGGAGAGGGACAGGGAAAGAAATGTAAGGAAGGTACGGTTGGACTCGATGATCTTAAAGGTCTTTTCCAACCAAATGATTCTATGATTCTATGAATCAGTGGCAAGTGTTTGCAAGTCTCAGCTATGGAAATGTTCTGCCCGATAACAGCAGCAACTGGGGAGCCGGGAGGCACAACACTGGGCATGAAGAAAGGCAGGCCGTTCAACCCGGTCGCTCCACAGCCTTCGTAGTCCCAATCAAGGACCCACTGGCATCGGTGGATGGACTCCCATCGACTTGGCCGGGGCTTGAATTGGGCTCTTTAGGAACCGAGACAAAAGACCAAGCGTCCGACTTTAATTGATGGCTCATCCATCACCACAGCCTAAACTCCTCTTGACAAGTAGAGGGAAAAACCCACAAATTAAGTGACCATCGCCTGCCTTCTCCTTTCTCGCTGATTGTAAAGGAGAACTTTTGACCTTTCTGCCTCATACATCATGGCTTGGCAGGAGCTGGTTGCTCACCCCGGCTGAACTGTGCCATGCATGTAGCCCTATACAAGAGGTGCCTTTCACGTGCTAAATGATCTTTCCCCCCCTCCTCCTTTGCTCTACTACAACAATATAGAGAGAGACAATGGCACAGCTCCATGGCAGAAGGAGGAGGCTCTCATTAGGAGCCTCTCGTTAGGGATGAAAGACCGGCTAGATCATCCCGCTGTCATTTTTGCTTCATATTGATTTCCAGAGGAGGCTGGTGGGAAGCAAAAGTCTTACCCTGAGGGGCTTTTTCCCTCCAAGCAAGCTCACCAGCAGCAAACTCACTTGCACAGGGCATGGTTAGGATGCTGGCAGTGGGGCTTAGGGACAATAAAAGGCTGCATGGGACTGGGCATTGCCTGGGGAGCCAGCAGCACCCTGCAGCTGGGATGGGAATTCGGAGAGCTCTTCAAGGACTTGAAGCTTTGACTTCAAGCTTTGAAACCCTTAAGCTTGCCCTGCATTAGCGGGGTCAACTGCACGCCAGGCAGAGTGGCTGGGGTAAGCCCCTGCAAAGCCCCCCAGTGGCACAAAGGATGGTAATGCCCCTGTAACCGTGTTTGGGCTGCAAGCTGCTGCGTGCCTTTGACATCTGTACATGGAGGCAGGGTTTCCTGGCCCAAAAATGGGCTCTTCCTCCCGAAGTGTCTGTGTCTAAGACAACACCACTCCACCATTAACTGAAGAAGAAGGCATGAGGGCTTTGAAAGTGCTTTGAAAGAGATATAATGGTACAGGGAGCTGGTAATTACCAGGGAAGGCAAAAACATGCAGCCAGCTGACTGCAAAGTAAGACATTTGCTCTAAAATCCTTCCTACAGCCCTATGCCAACATACGGTCCAAAGGCAGCATTTCTTGTATCAGCCACATGCCCCATTGCCCCACCAGCAGCAGGAAACATGTTGAACAGAGGCCACCAGTTATGTGTAGTTAATGTGCTGACAAAACATTGCCTGGTTTGAATTCAGGGGTGAGCTGCTGGAGGAACCCCATTATAAAAACCACAGATTTAACACAACCACGTAGTTACCACTACATCATTATGGTGCCTTGGTGTGGTTCAGAGACTGTCTCTCAGACAAGGAGCCAAATCTGATAGAAGAAGAAGCTGCAGGTGATGCTGAAAAGGCATTTTAAGCTTTGCTACAGGGTGCATGTTGCAGGTCTCAAAGAGAGCCCAGTGCCCTGGGTCATGCTCCCACCTTGGAGTCTGGAGCTCCTGACAGGTCCTTGCTCTTGGAAGGGTCACAGCTGATCACCTCTCCTGCATAGAAAAATAATCCACCACCAAAGGTGGGATGTGAGCAGAAACCCTGGGCCATTTTCTCCTGACAGGACATTTCCCCAACTGGGTGGCACTGGGTTATGTTGCAAGCATGGGTTTCTGCTCCCCAGGTGAAAGCTCCTGTCATATCTGTTCATGCATTTGGTGGTCTGGGGCAAGTCCCCCTGTCAGTGCCCGGTTTCTCACCCTTTCCTGGGGATGGCAGCCTTGCCATGCCCTGGGAGTCCTTGGGAGGCATCTCACCTCTGCTACAAGGGCTGTGATGATAGTGCATAAGATGGAGAGATCTCAGATCATCTCCAAATTGATCTTCAACCCGGAGCTAGGTTTTTATTGTTGCAACTGAAAGCAGATGTTGCTTAAAAGACAGTGTGTTGCATTACAGACCAGTGAAAAAGTGACAATTTTTAATCCACTTGCTTGAAATCATTCTGCTTTGTACCTCGGCTTCCTCTGTACCTGTAAATTTGGGAACCAAAGCCTGAAAACCCAAAGAAGGCAACATAAAGGGAACCTAAATTGGACAGCTCAATACTTGAGCTTTTACAGCAGTTGTACGAGCTAGATGTGGTTTCATTTTACGCCCAGAACATGATCAGATCAGCACTCTGAGATCCTCTGCAGAGGTTCATGTCCAAGCAAACATCGTGCTCCTGCCAGCCCACCTCGGCCCCACTCAGCCAGTCCCGCAGATACGGCTGCTGCTTCCCAGCCCTGCCCCGCCAGAAGAGCCAGCCTTGCTTTTGAGCTGTGGTATTCAAGCACTGGAACAGGCTGCCCAGGGCAGTGGTTGAGTCCCCATCCCTGGAGGAATTTAAAAGCCAGGCAGACGAGGCACTTGGGGACATGGTTTAGTGGTGGGATGGCAGGGTTAGGTTAATGGTTGGGCTTGATGATCTTAAAGGGCTTTTCCAACCTAAACGATTCTATGATTCATTTCACACGCCTCCACTTTCCCAGGAATACACGCGTCTTTGCAGCCTCCTTGGAGGTCTTTGCAGGCCATGGAGGGAGGAAGCAGACTGCTGTGTGGAAAGGGTGTAATCCCCATTTTTATGACCTTCCCTGCAGCTGCAGACAGTTGCTTGTGTGCTTTATGCCCTGTGCTTTCCCAAAACAAGCACTTCAAACACCAGTTTGGGCTAAAGGCAGCAAGGAAGAGAAAAGCATCCCTGAGTACAGTGAGGAAATTCAAGACTTCTGGATTTCCTTTGCAGCTTCACCTGAATAAAAAAGCAGCATGCTCTAAGCAGGAGCCCATCCAACGCTCCCAAGTGGAGCGGCTGGGATGGGAGATGCGGTGTCACAGCAGGGGAAGGGAGGGAGCTTCTAGAAGGGGGAGCCCATGGGCACCCCAACCCCTCTCTGGGGGTGCTCTCACAACCACTTGTGTCCATAAGAGAGTTTTGCTGGTTCTTAATTTTTTAATTAATGAGGTTTAGCTTCTGTCTGCAGCCCTGCAGCGTCACGACCCCTGGGTCAGGCCCTATCCTATAGCATGGCACAAGGGACCATTCCCACTGCCACCGGGGCTCTATGCGCTCCGACAAGAGGTCTGAACATCTCTGCCAAGGCAGTGACCCATCTGGGCTAAATTAGCATAAACCAGTTTTCAACCAGATTGAAGATGACTCTGATCTCTGAGGCTGCTGCTTCCAGTGCATCTCTTAGCCTTCTTCCTCAGCCAAGTGGTTTGAAACCAAACAGGTCTCCAGCCAAAAGCCACCCTGCTCTGTACGTACCTGCTAAACACCACAGCCAAATCCTGCACCCTCCTAATCCAGACCTGCTGGGTTAAGCAACAGCTCCATGTTTCTAAAGCCAGCCCAGCCCATCAGCACCCACCAGTTTGCTCCATGGCCAGGTGAGAACTGCTGGCAGTACTGCTGCCTGCTGCAGCGTAAGTAATGGTCCTTAAACCGCAAGTGACTCAGGCAGCAAAATCTGACTGTCTGTGCAATGCTTTTTGCAAGCACTTCCCCTGGAGAGAACACAGGAGGAACAGAATAAGCAAAGCAAAGAAATCCCAATTCCAGAGTTGCTGGCAAAAACAGTTTATACACGTTTTGGTCTCAATTGTATGTGAAACAAGGTGAGGCATTTGTACCAGGCATGGCACATGTACTGGTCAACATCAAATTCTTATTTAAGGCCCGTAGGGAACAGTATCAGAGGTAATGAAAAAAGTGGGAAGAAAACAAATTGCACAGAACCTGTGGGCCAATCTACTTAACTGGGAAATCAGAGCAGCACCTGCCAACAAACCCCCTCATTTCTGAGAAGTTCCAAACCCCAAGTCAGACCCAGGCCCCCATTTCACAGCTGGGGTGACGGTGCATTTGAAGGCGAGGAGCCACGCAGAGCTGACGGCACTGCCGGAGCATCGCCGGCGGGAGCTGCCCCGCTCCCGGGGGGATCACACCTTCCAGGCTGCAGATGAAAGAGCCGAGCTTGCGGCTGAGCAGTGAGCTTTGTATAAAGATTCGGTGCCCTCTTCAGAGGGGCCATTTCATTCCCCAATTTGACAAATGTGTAGAGGGAGAACCTGGGATGTTGATCTCCAGCTGAAACCTCCTTTTTCAAATCCGGGGCTGCTGGGCTGAACTTGTATCAATCAGTTGGTAACAGTGGTGTACGCGAGCTGAAAGGATCCATTAAGGGCAGATTCCTGGTCTGCAGCAGATCTGTGTCCTGAAAACTGATACAAACCTAAATGAAACAAAGGAAAAAGAGGAAAAAGGTTTGGCAAAAGAAGATGAAGGAATCTGAAAAAGCTGAGGGCTTGGGGGAGCAGGGGAGAAACATTTGTCGCTGCATGTGGAAAAGACAGCACTGGGCAGAAGAATGGCTGATGTGATCCCCTAGGCTTCACACAAATAATTGTTCCCACCATCTTCTAGAGAGGGACCTGGGGGCATGGAAAAAAAATCAGACAGTGGTGACACTGGGGCTGGGGAGCGGGGACAGCAGAGCTATTTCCACTGTGGGGAGTGTGGCCCTCAGTTCTTACAAGGGGGAGAGAATCACTGTCATCAGTGTCATCAGGGATCAGAAAGGTGCACAAAAATTTTCACAAGCCTAAAAAATAATTTTCCGGCATTTTGCAGGAAAAAAAATAAAATAAAAATATTAAAAATAAAATTGTGCATTACTGCATTCGGGTCCCTCTTTTGGAGCACCACCAGGGCTTAGGTGTGATTGCCTCCGTGATCAAGAGAAGCAGCTTCCAGCACTGATTTTTGAAAGCCTGGAAGGTACTCGGTTCCTTGTCCAACTCTCCACCCTGGCCCCTACGCTCCTTGAAAGAGAAACATCTGTTCCCTCGGGACTTTCACTCCATGTCCTATGGCCACCGCTAAGTGCCTGTCCTCAGGCGCAGCGAGGGACCCAGCACTGATAAAAAGGAGAAGGGGGCTGGGAGCCCAGCTGGGGGCTGAGAGCCCTCCTGACCATGGGGGATGGAGGGGAGATGAAAGGCGGGTGTATTTTCCCAGGTGATCCCAATAGCATCTCAAAGCCCTGGCTTTCTCACTCTGGCTTTAGCCCCAAAACAAACAAACTGGTGCCAATTTGAATACGCCGAGGGCTGACTGATTTGAGCCTCTTGTTGTGTTTTCACAGGCAGCAGCTGACTGGAATTCAAAGAAGGAAAAGGAAAATAATAATAACAGATTGATAAGATTCCCCAACCCTTTCTGGGAAACACAGAGCTTAAGTCCCAGCCAGGCCATGCGAAAAGCGGGGCCAGCGAAGGCAGGGCTGTTCCAGCACAAGAATATCAAAGCGAAAAATGAGGGCAGTCGTCCCAGCATGGATCAGTGAGATAGCGGCTCGCTTTCTCTTCACTCCTGCTGCACCAGATAAGGGCACATTCTGGGGACATTTAGACCCCTGGGACTGGAGCATGGTCCAGCAATGCACCGAAGCCAGCAGCACAGCTTCCAGGACTCTACTGACAAGCCTCAAACATCTCAGGTCGGCAGGATCTTCCCATCGGAGTGCATTGGTCCCTGTGCATCTGTGTTGGTATTTCTTCTGCTTGCTCAGAAGTGCTCCCGGGCTTGCAGATACCACTGGGAAAAAGGGACATGGGGACGCTCGCTCTGCCATTCCCAGCTGCGCAGGTGGAAAACTGCGTCGGTGTGCACTTGCTCCAGGAGCTGCTTCCCACACAGCTCCCAAACAGTCCCGATCTTTTCCCATCACGTGAAGTGAAACCCGGCAGCCTCCCCAGCCTGCTACACAGCTCAGAGATCAGTGTCTCTGTTTCAGATACCTAAGGAAAGGCTTATGTGCCCAAAAACCTCTCTCCCATGCGTCCCCCCCACCCTGCGCCACGCAGTTATATTATCTGAGGAAAATAAAGGCTTCTCTGGCAAATCTTCCTTCAGTCACAGCCTTCAGTAGAGTGGGATTAAGCAGGAGAGAGTGGTCGCACGCTGCACACCAGGTCTGCACGTAGGGCAGGGTGCTCGGAGGCAACCCTGCTCTGACACCCGCCGGGTGCCTCCCAGAGAGGAGAGGCAACCTCCCAGGCCACCAGAGACAGACAGACAGACAGGAAAGGGACAAGGAGCCAGGGAGCAAAGAG
Source organism: Gorsachius magnificus (assembly GCA_034008185.1). Classification (NCBI taxonomy): domain Eukaryota; kingdom Metazoa; phylum Chordata; class Aves; order Pelecaniformes; family Ardeidae; genus Gorsachius; species Gorsachius magnificus. Next base: position 64,451,112 of record CM067086.1, read on the forward strand.
ACAAGCTGTCAGGCAGTTAACAAGGAGGTGAAGACTTGACGAGCAAGAAGCGAAGGACCGAGTCTCCTTGCTGATCGGAAATGCCTGGCAGGCAGGAGGGGAAGGGTGCGGGAGCTGAGGCAGGCTGGCAAGATGAGGATATAATTAACAGGGTATCAGTTCCCCTAATAAGAGCGTGCTGGGAGAGCAGCATGTTGGCTCCTTGCTGACCTGCATAAGCTTGGTGGGCTCTTTGAAGTCGGCTGCCTGCCGGGGCTGGGACACACACAAACACAGCCGCTGCGCGTCCCACACTGGTGGTGGCACCCATCGCGCTGGCTGCAGAGCTGAGGGGATTACAAACATTATGATTAGTCCCTGGAAATCCCTGCATGTGTTCTGGCTGATGGCAGCCACTCTGATAAAATGTAAAGAAGGGGGCCCGCTGGGCAAATGCACTCTTACTGTCTCCTGCCCTGGCTGCAAAGTGAATCAGCCTTGGCAGCATCTCTGAGGCTGGGAATTTCTGCTTGTGTCCTTGCCAGCCTCTGTCTTGCCTTGTCAGACCCAGTTTTGGCAGGGAGAGGGATTCAGTGCATATCCTAAATCTCTGAATCTTGGAGTTACATGAGCTGGTAAGAGAAGCACACTGTTGGAAAGAAAATCAGAAAACCTGAACCAAATCTACCTCAGAGGTCTAAAAACAAAGGGGAGTAAAAAGGTTCCATGTTAACTGAAAGTCTTTTGTGACTCTTAAGCTCAGCTTTGTTTTCGTGGGATGCCGCAGGGCTGCGCTCAGCTTTGTTTTCGTGGGATGCCGCAGGGCTGCGATCCCACCCGCAGGACTGATACTGCAGGTGTCCATGGGGCTGTGCAACCTTTTGCTGTTCAGACCGTGGCTGTGTCCATCTCCACTGGGCACAAGCTGATTGCAAATCAGAGCCCTGGAGACCTTACGAGCCCTTTACAGGGATGGCTGAGAATCACCCAGTTCTGCCATAAATAGGAAGGAAAGAAGGACAGTGAAGCTGTGGTCTCGCGTGTGGTGGCAGGTCTTCTTCAGCTGAATGCCCCATCCCTTGCCCACCAGCTCTGCCCACTGCAGGGCATCTGGGCATGCAGCTCTGCTCAGGGAATGGATGTGCTTGGGGGGGAAAGCCTCATTTAGGAGGGGGGAAAAAAAAACCCAGAGGGGTTTTGTCACCTGGATGATCGACACAATCCATAAGCATGACAAAAAAACGCAGAAGTGAGCAGCTGGAAAGACAGCCTTTAAAAGAGTGTTAATATAGTTGTGTGCCCTGGTTTTGGCTGGGACAGAGTTAATTTGCTTTCTAGCAGCTGGCACAGTGCTGTGTTTTGGGTTTAGGATGAGAAGAATGTTGATAACTCACTGATGGTTTGGTTGTTGCTGAGCAGGGCTTACACCAGGCAAGGACTTCTCAGCTTCCCCTGCTCTGCCAGGGGCACAAGGAGCTGGGAGGGGGCATGGCCAGGACAGCTGAGCCCAACTGGCCCAAGGGCTACTCCAGACCATATGGCATCATGCCCAGTATAGAAACTGAGGGGGAAGAAGGAAGGGGGGGACGTTGGGAGCAATGGCGTTTGTCTTCCCAAGCCACCGTTACACGTGATGGACTCGTTTTGGACTCGATGATCTTAAAGGTCTTTTCCAACCGAGGTGATTCTATGATTCTATGATGGAGCCCTGCTTTCCTGGGGATGGCTGAGCCCCTGCCTGTCTATGGGAAGCAGGGAATTAATTCCTTGTTCTGCTTTGCTTGTGCACACAGCTTTTGCCTTCCCTATTAAACTGCCTTTATCTCAACCCACGAGTTTTCTCACTTTTCCACTTCCAATTCTCTCCCCCATCCCACTGCAAGGTGGTGAGCGAGCGGCTGGGTGGGTTAAACCACGACATTGTGAAATCACAGCCTAAGGGGATGTGTCCCTTCCTTCCTTCCTCACAATTCATTGTCGTTGGGAACTGGGGACATTTCTCCCGCTCAGCACTAGTCAAGGGTGGAGATTTCTGACATGTCCTTACAAGGCAGCCTGTCCCCAGACCGTCCCCCCCAACAGTCTGTGGAGACAGTTGGGGACCAGGGACACATGCCACCCACAACAAAGGAGCATGTTTGGGATCATGCCCTATTAAAAGATCAGCAGTACAACACGGAAAACAATTAAAAAATGACAATGACGGATGAGTTCATTCCACCCCGTCTGGAAATGCTGCTCGCCCTTTCCAGGGCCAAACTCTGCCCTGGGGACCCAGCCTCCAGCCTGCAACCTGCTTCCAGGGGGGAGCCCCCCTCCTGCCAGCGGGATCCTGTTGTGCTCCCTTGTACATCCTGCAAACCCTGCTTGGGGTTGCAAGCCTGTGTTTGGGAGAGTCACTGGCCTGGGCTTTCAGCACAGGGCAGGCTTGCTTCGACTTGGTTCAAAGGGAACACAAATATGGTCTGCAAACATAGCCATCTAGGAAAGGATCCACTTTTGTTTCCTAAAAATTAGCACCCTCCAGCATCCAGTTTAATAGCAAGCATTATTCTGCCTTTTGAGCCAGCCCAGATCTAATCACTTACAACAAAATAATTCATCTCCCTTACCCTGCCCAGTAAATGCTCCCAATATGTTGTTTCAGTGTCAAACTTCCCAGAGTCATTACCCTCCCCAGCATCAGACTCCACGGCGACGTGCAGGGTAGCCTGAGCCAGAGCCTCCTGCCACAGTCAGCAAACGAGCGTGTTTTACATTAGGCACATTAAGAGGAACAGTCCTATTGCAAGGAATATTAAATTAAAGGAAAATAGCAAGAAGAAGGATTCAACCCCAGTTATACATAGAGGAACACAGGAGCAGCCCTAGATTCAAAGCCTGTGGAAGCACATTGTCATTTCCTTGCTCTATTTAGGCTGTCTAAAGTCACAGGCACAGCTATGGTTGTGTTTCCTAACTCCAGGGACAGACAGCAAATTCACTCTTATGTTATCTCCTCTGCTTCTCGGGGCAGTCATGTCATGCCAGAAAGTCCTTTACCCCATGCCTCTAAAAAGGGAAATCCTTTGTGGTCCTACCCTAGAGCTCAAGTGAGCAGCACAGCCTTTCTGAAGACATGTGTGTGTGTGTGTGTGTGCGCACCAGCACGCACTGGTGTGGGTGGGCGTTATCTGACACATCTGCCAGCACCAGGGCTACGAGGTTCCTTGCCTATGGCACAGCACTGGTGTGGCAAACCTTGTGCTCAGAACCCAATAAATCAGCAAACCTCTCCTCTCTCCTCACCTGGCCAGTCTCCAGCTGCATCACAGCCACTCGCCCTCCCCAGCTATCCCACCTCCCCCCAAAACTTGCAGACCTTTCACAAGGAGGCACATATATTTTTTTCCTTCCCTCCAGGTGTTTCCCACCTCCTGTCAGCCTGTAGCACTTGGAAAAAATAGGAGATTCCCCAGCCAGGATTTACTAATACCAATACAAAATGCAAAACCACCTACACTTCTGCATCGTTGTCTTGCCAGGTGGGATGGCTCCGCCACAGGCAACGCTCAGGGTTTGTGCAGTCTCCCCTGACATGTGGGGCAAGACCCCTGGCAGCAGCAAAGCAAAGCAAAAAAGCTGAAGGTAACACCAGGAGAAAAGGTGAGAGAAAGATTTTCAAGGTGTTGCAAAACAGAGCCCACAGAAAGAGTGGAGACACCAGCAGAAAAACCTCCACGAGAGTACCGCTTGCCATGTCTGGCATGTGGGTTCGCAGGTGAAAACTTCCATGCGCTGTCCCCAGGGTTCACGGTGCATACGAGCAGTTGAGGATAAAGTGGGCAGCACTTGGAGCCCGCGGGCAAGCGCCGGTAGTGGTCACGTACTCTTAGTGCTCCCTGCCTGAAAAGTAAAATGAATTCATGACAGCAACTTAAATATAGGTGTTTTACTTGTGCGTGAGACAGGGGAAACCCGCAGTAACCATCGCTCACCTGGAGGGCGGCTGAAGCCATAGCAATACAGCAGCATCTGACCCCTACATGCGGCATCTCCCAAAGCAGATGCTAACGTTGCTGGAGCCGTTTTGCTGGCTTATATCTTTGTGTGGACATTTTGTACCACATCCATTTTGTAAATGTAATCCAAGTCTATACCCGAAGCCACATAGTTCTCTATTTAATCCAAGGTCACTCAACACAGCCTACAGAAGCTAAGGTCTAGGAAAGCCCTGCACAACTGCTGTGTGTTGCATATTCATGGAGCAGCGAGAGATCAGAACGACTCGTCCAGAGCTTGTCTGGGGCCGAGGTGGACCCAGGGCTGCAGCAGCTGGATTGAAATAGTTAGGGAAGTATTGAAAGGCTCAGCAACACTGGACAGAATGGTTTGGCTCCTTGCAAAGATAGAGGCCAGAAGGAAACTTCAGATCCTTCTCCAGATCTAGATTTTTCCAAAACTTGAGCGTGCTTAGATCTGAAGGTCTGGCTTGGCCTTTTCTCTGCTGCTAACAGCATTCGATGCGAGTTGTACAGCATGCTGGCAAGCACTAATGCCTTGCAGACCTGAGTTGGGTCATTCCCCAGCGTCATTTACACAAAACTATTTAAAAACACAGGGTAAAACTCATAGAAGTTTTATGTGGAAGATTCATTTTATCTAATTTTTTCCCCCTACAAGCCGTATGCTTTACGCTAGACACCCAGCTTAGAGACGACTGAAGTCTTCAAGGCTCCTTTGCAGTCAAAGGGCAGAGACAAGCCTCTCCAGCAGGCAATGTGTCTCTCCTACCCTGGACATGGGACAGGGTTTAGTGGTGGGATGGCAGGGTTAGGCTAACAGTTGGGCTTGCTGATCTTAAAGGTCTTTTCCAACCTAAATGATTCTATGATTCTATGACACCCACCCTGGGAAGAGCAAAATCACCTTCTAGCCGTGTGTCCCTCTCCACCAGCCACCCAGATGGCTGTGAGAAGCTGTTTCAGCTAAACAGTTGGATGTTAGCTGGGTAGATTAGGTAAGATTAATCTTGTTGGTATGACTAAGGAATCTAATTCCCATTTTCAGTAATGACTTAGGCATCCCCACCAGGTTGTTAGATTCATCAGGGACCTAAAAATACTGATAATGAATTGCAGGCTGTTATAGTAAGGGATGCCAAGAGTTTAGGTTCATTAGTTATGTAGCTCCCTGCATACCTTTGAAGAAGTTTCTTCCCTTTTTGGAGTCCCACATCTAAAAAGCCTTGCACACAAGCCTGCACACAGCTCCTCTGTCCGAGGCAAGCGCAGGCTCTTTGGGGCAGAGCTGTTGCTGCGCAGTGCAGGACACATCATCTCCCAGGTCTGGACTTTGAACAGTAGCAGGACACCAAGAAGAGGAAAGCAAGAACAAGCCTGGCAGATGCCAGTGAAGACCTCAGAGTTGTGCCTTTGTGACTCCCTTTTCAGTCACATCTTCCCTTCTCTGTACACGTCTGAGGAACTTCAGGCTTGGCTGGGAGCAGGCAGGACCATGCCTCTAGACCTGCCTCTCGTTCTCCACGTCTGCTCCAGCAGAGGTGCAGGAGATAATCCTCTCTCCATCTCGTGTCCTTCTAAGAGAAGGATTTGGGCTAAAACCAAGCAAGTCATGGGGAAAGCTGACAAGAAGCTTTCCTTAAGTTCCTCACACTCCACAGGACAAACAGCGGTGTCCTTGGCAGAAATGAGCCCCAAATTCATAGAAGGCACCAAACCAGGTGATTGCTGCAGCGGTGCCTCACGCCACACGACAGCTCCTAATACCTGGTCTTGTTAGCATCAAAGACCACATGCTCTGAGGTGGATTGTCTGCCTTGTGTTAGGCCTGGAATTGTTCTGAGAGTGGCTCATTAGGACTCCAGTGCTGCCAGACAAATCCAGCCAGCCCGCTCGGTGCGGCAGCAGAAGTGTCCTCTCCATCTGTATTACTGCTGCACGAGCCAGTGCGGCTGTGTGAAATCCAAGGTGGCCTGACAGTAGTTTCCTCTGTCAGCAAAATCCCAAGGAAAAAAAAAAAAAAAAAGAAAAAGAAAATAAGAAAAAAGCTGCAGGGGGAGCAAGCATAGCAACAAGCTAGCTATCAGCTGCAATTCAAAGCAGGGAGGGTTTCTGTTTATTCCCCTGATTTACCCACTGAATCTCAGAGCTTTCTGCTTTGCAACTCCCATCCCGATGCTCAGCAAGTAAATAAATACTCCCAGAAGTGAACTGCAAAAATTAGTCACCGCTAAACGTTCTTGTTTTCTGTGAGCCCTTTTCAATCACCCCAGCAAAGCTGAAATTATCTTTATTAAGATAATTGCCTCGCTGTAGACAATTTAGTCTGTCGTCTGCAAAATGAAGAATGACCAAAGGAGCTGAATCCGCTCCATGCCGCATCCCTGCACCAGGGTGGGAGCCCGAGGTGCTCGCTGCGAGCCCTCCCTGCTGTGTGGCTGCCCAAAAAGGCTGACGACGTCCCTTTGGAGGCTGCTTTCAGCACTCCCCCGCCGCTCCCTTTCCACAGCCCGCCAGCCTCAAAGGAAATATTAAGTGTGAAATATTACAAACCAAAGAAAATCTCACTTTAAAGGCAACACATTCAGGAAAAGGAATAAAAATAATAATCGAGGGGCAGAGCTAGGAAGGCGGCTTTGAAGGGCTGGCAGCGTGCTTGTTAATACCGAACATTTCTACCGCTCCGTTGGAGCAGGGAGGGCCAGAGCAGTCGGAAGGTCACCGCTGAGTTGAGGAGTAACAGCCAGAGCACTTTATGCTTGAAACAAGGCTTGGCAAAACTTGGGGAAATCAAGATTTTTGTCAGACTTTGTCAGACAAACTATTTTTGTCACTGTTGTTGCTGGGCATTGGGAGAGAAAATAATAGAGGCTGGGGGAGAGGGACTCCTGTAATTTAACCCAAGGACCTTCGTCCTCTCTGAGGCTCAGAGGAATGGACGACCTGCAGATATTGCTCGTTGGCTTGTAACGCTGTGTAACATACCTTACGCTGCTTCCCATTTCCTCTCTGCCTTTTGTTTGGTTTTTGGGGTGGTTTTTTTAGGCAGGTTCCCTAGGCAGTGTTTTTGTTCTTTTTCCCCCGTTTCAAGGATTTGCACTCTGTTGGATCTCTTCTCTCTGCTCTGAAGAGCTGTGTTATACTGAGAAGGAGCCAAACATGCACAAGCTGATGGTAGTATCTGAAGCAAACTGGAAGTCTAGACTTGCCGCTCTCAGGTGTCTGTCCTTGGACCTGGTCCCAGGCACTGGCTTATTCTGCAGCCATCAGTGGGCAGAGCAGCCCCAGCCCCACTGCAGCCACAACAAGGCAGCGTGGTTTAAATAGTTTGAAGATCTGGTGTTTGTCACCCTGATGGCCCGCATGAGCCTGGTGTCTCCTCCGACTGCTTCAGCTGAAGGTGCCCAAGGGTGGTGGGCATTGCTCAAAAAGTCACCGTGGTTGCACACTTGCAGATCAACAAGCTGCGATCCGCAAGGATGAGGTGGGAACAGGTTCACCTGGTGGTATTGGTCCTTTCTTCTGCCTTCATGACTAGAGGGCACTGATTAGGAGCAGGCAGCGCTGAACCGGGTGGCGCTGAGCTCCTGCAGACCCCCGGGTTAAAAATAAGGCAAACCAAGAGATCTTGCTGCAATGTGCATCTACCGCTTCCAGAGCATCCCCTCTGCTGGCTCAGCGCTCCCCGCTGGAGCTGCTCATCATTAAACAGAAATGAATATCTAGTCCTTTTTTTTTTTTTTTGTCTTTCTTTGGTTTTTAATCCATTGCACAAGCACAGTCTGGAGAACATTTTCTGCAGCTGCCTGTGTGTCATCCATCTATTTTCTTGGGGCCCTGGAAACAATGGGGCCTGGTGTTTGCCGTGGGAGGCCGGGGTGCAGCCCTGCCACACCATCTGTCCGGGGCAGTGGGACAGTCACGCTCTCCTCCTCCTGCCTGGCGCTCGAAAACAGAGCCAGGCAAGGTGGCCACGAGCATCCTGCAGTGGGCAGGGGGGCGAGGGCTCCTTCCAGACCCCCATGCAAGGGGGAAGGTGACCCACGGGAACCTCCTGCCTCCTGGGAAGACACGGGAGATGACTCGGTGTTGGCCAGGGCTGAATGACACCCACCAGAGGGTTGGTCTCCAAGGCTCAGATGGTCGACATGAATGATTCGTCAGGGAGCTAATAAAATAATCGATGCTGGGGAGAACGCCCTCAAGTAATTGATAACTGGGGTCCTCCAGGTAACAGCTGGCGCTGACAAGTAATAATCGCCTGGCCAAGGGAAAATTGCCGCAGTGCAGATCACTGTCAAAGATGTCTGCTGCATGTGATAGATATCACCGGCGTGTCTCTCTCTATCTCCTGCTTCACCAACAGGGAGTGAATCCACTCTATTGGAAACCCCCTGCCTGCTCCTCAATTACATCTACCACAACTGGATAATTTTAGAGATTGCTCCCCAGCCACTACCTACCCTAAGCTTTGCAAACAAAAGTAATGATCATTGCTCCTTGTTTTATTACAGGTCTGCTGAGCTCAGAGACCTCAAAATGCCACCTTGCAAATATTAATTCATGATGCTTCATGTTTGCTTCTGGTGTCAAGGAAACGTTCACAACCATTTTCAGCTAATCATAAAACCAGAGGCTGTTCCTCACTATTGTTCTCGTAAAAAGTGCTCAGAAAAACTTGGCTAGGTCATGTGCTACATTCATTGCAAATGTTGTCTTTAATTTATTTTTAAAAAGCATAACCACTCACTCATATTTTTGTGCCCACTATAAATCAGCTCTGTTTGAAAATTAGGCAAAAACCATCACATTGGTTTAGCCTCTGGGCTTTTCTTTTGTTTATCCACACGTCTAGATAAGACTGCAATGAAGGTTAAACACAACAAACCAGAGCAAAGTCATTCACCTGTTTAAATTCATTTACCCACGAATTCTGTCTGTGGCACCCACAGCTATGGGGCACTCCTGCACAGAAGCCTTCAGTCTGCACACTGCACCTGTCCCTGTGTCAAACACCTTGGGCAACCCCGACCCCAACGATTTAACCCAAATCCAGAGGGCAAAGGGGCAATTTCACCTTCAGTTGAAACATCTGGAATGCATCAAAGCTGCCAGCAAGTCCCCTTGCACACTTAGCCCAAAGTGCTACATGCGATCACGTAGTTAAGGCCCAGTTCAACAAAAGCACCTTAAACCTGAGCCTAATTTTAAGTTAACTTTGCGCCAAGTATTGTGCCGAGTAGGGGTGGGTGCTCGCGTGCCCTGCTAATAGAAACCACATGCGGGCAGACAGAGGAGCCTGTGACTTGCTTATTTTTCTAGCCTCTTGTCAACCATGTGTTTCCCTCTCTGCAAATTCCCCAGTGACAAAACCAGCGCCCAAAACACACCTAGCCCCCACAGTCACTTATTTACGGTGTTAAGGCTCTAAACTGGGACTCGGTAAATCTCCTTTGCGAGGGAGCAGGGTCAGTGCTGCCAATATTATAATACAGCCTAATCATTTATCAGTTTTCCCCTTCTCACCATTATTCCTTGTCTAACAGCTCCGGCTTTTGGTGCTGAATACTAATGCCAGGGGCTCATCAGTATGCTGGAGGGCTGCGTGTGCACCTCAGCCCCGCACACTGATAGCATGAAATCCATGGAGGGCATAATGAAAATTCACACGCGGCTCCAGAATACCATCAGCATACTTCAGAGCCTCTTACCTACCACTGCCATAAAGAGCTGGCCCCAGATGTCCCATGGACTTGGCCACGCCACACTCATCACCACAGACACAGACAAGTCTCCTTTGTGAAATACAAGTGAACCACCTGGGACAAAAAAGTCCTTTCCAGGCTGGCTCTACCTATGCAAACCTTTCATTTACACAGCTTCGCCTGCTGTCGCACTGAAAGCCTGACCTTCAGCAAAAACTGCTTTGTTCTTCTTAAGGAACCTAGCGAGCTCTTCAAAGCACAGAAAGCCACGCAGGGAACTGCGGGAGATCAGCGGCCCTGTGGGGTGTGGGACAGGATTGCACCAGGGCAGGTTTAGGCTAGACATTAGGAAAAACTTCTTCACCGAAAGGGTTGTCAGGCTCTGGAATGGACTGCCCAGGGAGGTGGTAGAGTCCCCATCCCTGGAGGCATTTAAAAGAAGGATAGATGAGGTGCTTGGGGACAGGGTTTAGTGGTGGGATGGCAGGGTTAGGTTAAAGGTTGGACTTGATGATCTTAAAGGTCTTTTCCAACCAAAGTGATTCTATGATTCTATACGAAGCAAGGCAGTAGCCACCTTGTCTGAACCAGTGGGGCCCACGCGCGCTCCTCCAAGAATGGCATTTGTCTGAATTTCGTATTTTTATTACTGTATTTCCATTCCTTGTGGTATCTCCCTGGCCAGGCAACAGGTCCGTGCTGTGGTGGGGGCAGAAGCCCTGCAAGTGTCACCTCCGCTCAGCAGCAGTGGGGCTGGTGAGCTCCTTCCCTCAGCTGCGTTTCTGGGTTTGCCCCGTAGCACTGAGTACCGGCACAGCATCTCTGATGCAAATGGCAAGCTGATGCCCACCACATCCTGTCGGAGGGGTAGATCCTGGCCACATGGAAAAGCTACCAAAATCGAACCCAGCCTGCCTGTTCTTAACCAGTAAGCAGTGAACCTGGCTCGGGGTGGAGAGGCAGCCTTGGGTCTGTAAGGAAGGGCACCTGCGAGTCCCGTCCTGTTCCTCCTTAGGCAGATGCACCAGTCTTAACCCCATCCACCCCCCTGATTCACGTGCTCGCATGAGTCAGGACTCTCATAATGATTACAGCACAGAAATAACGGAGAGGAGAGCAAAACCCCATAATCCCAGGCACTGAGTAACTGCAGAGGGACAGATGATCCCTTCCCCAAAGCACTTAGGTACGGCTGGGCAAGAGAGAAAAGCTAGGATGGAAACAAAGAGAGAAAAGAGGTACCTAAAATCACCCAGCAAGGTAGTAGCAGCACTGAGAATGGATCCAGCTCCCAACCCTGGGCTCAGCACCCTGCTGACCCGCACATGTCACCTCTCATTTCAGTGGCATTCAGAAAAGAAACCAAATGTAATGCAGAAATAAACCACATGAGGCCAGTTAGCCTTCTCCTTATTATATCTCTGTACTAAGTGCCTGCTCCAGCATTGGGGCTCTCTCTTTTCATCCATCCATACAATATAGCCACTGTTATCCTCTCTGACTCTGGAGTCGCATGACCCAACCATGAAAAAATGGTTCTGATTCATTTACATTAAAGCTGTGGATATTTTAAGGGGCATAGAAGACCTTCTCTCGTGATTGTTAAATGTCCACAGTGAAGCACACAGAGCATAAGCCACTGGGTCATGAAATGTAGCATTTCTGTCATTCTTATCTCCTTTCTCCAGCTTGCCAGAACACTGCAAGCCATCATATTGATATATAAGCAGCAAAATCTCCCTCCCAGGATGGAAAAAAATAAATTCGCCTTTAAACTACATTGGCTTTTGCCAGTGAAACGCACAGCTACAACCGCAGGAAACACGACACAGGTTATTACAAATATTAAATACGAGCAACCAAAGGATATAACAAGAAAGGGCAGCCATGAGCGCCGCCTCAATAATTTGCAGCAAGCTGTGTGGTGCCATTGGGAAGTGAATATAGCTGGCACGCGGATGCACAGATCTGAGTTTTCTAGGCAAGCCGAGCTGAAATCAAATAGGATGGAGAAAACAGGTTGTTCTGCAACCAGGCTTCAGACTCAGTTCCTCAATTAGCTTTCTGATGAAGCATTGCCTTTACTTTGAACCCACTCCTGGGGGAACTGGCACACAGCTGATGTGTCCTATGTGCAGACCTCTCGCGCGTGCTGGAAATACCCATCTACAAGCAAGGCAGATCAGAGGAAGAAAATTAAGGTCTCAGCCTCCCGCTCCCAGCCCTGCCAGCTCACCAATGCCTCCCGCCCACTGTGCAAAGCCTCTGGCCCTGCTTTTCTTGCACTGCACCTGAGCGGTCGGCAAAGGCTTCACTGCCCCAAGTGCCTTCTGGGTCAAGGGATCGCTCCTCTCAAACCCACACGCCCGTCCTGAGGACCTTGAAGAACATAGGCGTCTGGTCTTGAAAGTCAACGGCAGGCACTAAAAAAGACCTTCAGGAGGGGTGTCCGGCTGGCAGCAGAACCGGCGGCTGCGGGAGGCACAGCAAATGACAGTAGCGGAGGGCCCTGTCCCCAGGCTGGGACATAAGGGGCCTCCGGGACCCATTATGGAGAGCTAATAATATAATATTCATGCACGGAGCGATCAGTCATGTGTCCTGCCAGCCACCAAGCACTGCAGTCTATCTTTATAAATTAGCCTCTATTTCCCCTTTTGTAAGGGAAGAGGAGGAGGAGGAGGAGAGTCTCCAGCCCATTCCCACATCTTAGAGAAGAAATCCTGTATTATTAATATGCTCATCTGTCATGCTCCCTGCTCTCTAAGAAATGCCCTCTTTTTAACACAGAAATCAATCCTTTCCTACAGAAAGGAAACAAATGTAATCACTACTAAGTATCACCAGTCCTTCTTGGCTTTTGTACCTGGCCCCCTGAACATCTTGATATTCTTCACGGATTTTTCAGTGCTGACCAAAAGTTGAACTCACTGCAAGTGAAATTTCTGGAGGAAGCTGGGAGTGCCCCATCTGAAAGCTATAAAGAGCTCCGTGAAAAACAACAGAAAACACACATACGTCTGCAACAGATTTATTTGTTGGATTAAGGAAGTCTTCCCTAAAGTTGCATTTTATGTCCCAAACTCGGGAAAACATCCCCAATCAGGATATCACTCAAACAGATGATTAATTTTAAAGGAGACATGCCAAACACACGATCTGTTGGCCAGCTCCAACCTGCACAATACATTCACCATGCATTGCGTGTCATATTCTCCAGAACTACATTTTCATGCCATAAACTATTTTTCTTGCATTCCTGACTGCAAACACCAGCAAGCTGGAGCAGCCAGGGCAGCAGCATCTGCCTGGCTGTGTGAGCAACCAGCAGCAATGATGCTGAGGGGCAAATACTGTGGACCCCCTCCTTTCAGATGGAAGTCGGAAGCCATCCGTCCCATCCCACACAGTGAATCTGGGCCAGTACTCCCAAATTTCTGCTTTGTCCCCCCATGGTTCCTCTGGATCTCAAAGGGGGATCTCACTCCTACCAAGCTCCCTGGGCTCTCCAGCGAGCATTCTGCTCGCTGCGAGTGCCCCAGTCCATGCACCTTGCTCACGGGGGAATTTGGCTGTAAATTCTCTGCCTGCAGCATAGCTCACCTGTCTTTGCTGAACGAAGACCCCTAAAAAAGAAGAATTTAACCAGCTATCTAAAGAAAGAACCCACCAATATCAAAACCCAGGAAGCTGCCTTTAGCCACCGAGACAATCTCTCTGATAGACTTGATTTTTCTCACCCCAGCCGGGAGTAATGTTTTCTTTCCTTTTTTTTTTTTTTTCCATTTGCTGAATGTGTTCATTCTACAGGGATTTTTTTTTTTTTTTAAAAAAAGACAACAGACGTTCATGGCTCCCAGCTGTCAAAAGCCACAAAATGCCTGAGGCTGTCTGTCTTCTTGCAAATGCTGAAGCCATTTTCCTGTAGTGTATGTTCTCATTAATCAAGTTTCAGACTCGACTCACTCTATATCATTGCCCATAAGCCAAGAGAGACACCTCAGGGTCAGTAATGTAGCGCAGCATCGCCGAACCTACCACATCATGGTCGGATGCAAACATGTCAGCTGGGCTCTTCTCCCACCGAAGTCAGTAGGAGGTTTTTATTTCAGTGTGGCTCAATTCAAAGTCAGGATCAACAACTGAGGAATAGAGGTAACATCTACAGAATGGAGGACTGTTTCTTTGCACCTCATCACCAGAAAAAAGCATAGCCCTACAGCCATCAAAATCAAATAGTTGTAGTGGGTCGACTTAATTCCATTCCAGCAAGACCTCATACAATAGTGTTTCATTTCCACTGAACCATGGGTCTGGCTGGAGACTGGTGGTGTCCCCCAAGCTCCTGTTTCTGAAGCCCAGAGAGCAAACAGGGTCCTGGGATGTGGATATGTGTGGGGTGCCAAGAGGGAGAACAGCCCATTCACCATTTGCTGCTGGAAAAACATCTCCATGCCTGGAGTTCTCACTTCAAAAGAAAGTTGAAAAGTTGCAAATGCTTCAGGGAAGAGCTCTAATAAAGGGGGAAAGCTGGTCTTGAGTGAGAGGTTAGAAAGTCAATCTGCTCGGCTAATGCCACAGAAAGTTCAAAGGTGCCGACGTTGAGACCCATAAGTATTGCAAGAAGAGACATTTCCCAGTACCAGAGCCTCTCCCGACTGGCAGAGGCAGAATGACGTTGCACAGCTGCAGGCTTGGGCTGAAGACATTCAAACTGGAAATCTGGAGCTACAGAAATTGAATGGTGGCAATCATGAAGAATTGGAACGGCCTCGCTGGGGCTGGGCAGAGGCGGTGCAGTTCTGGCACGTGCCGTGCCCGCAAAACCCTCTCATCTTGCTTGCGGCCACGGGGATTGAACAAGTTAAAACTGAGGCCAGCGAAGAGCAAGCAGAGACATGACCTACTGCTCACTGCCAGCTCAGCAACATTGCCCACGGGCCCAACCCGGCCAATGCGGGCAGGAGCAATTGGATGTAATTGCCCCTTCTTGACGTTCTCACCTCCAGAGAAGCCACAAAAGGGCCTCCCATGTCTCCAGCAGCAGTGGAGGACCTGGCCTTCATGTGGGAACCTGTCAGGCTGCTCACAAGGGTCCTTTCAGCCGATGTGAAAGATTACCTTCGCTCTGGTAATGAGATATTTCATGTCTTGCGCTTCTCTCCTTTAAGTCAGATGGAGGGTCAAAGCAGGACAGCTTCACCGTGAAGCGTTTGTCATATGTCAATATTCAATTAATGGCTGTGAAAGTGTCCATCAGGAGCCTGGTGGCAGCCAAGTGATGTGAAGGTCGCCACAGGAAGACAAGCAACAGCAGAGGGAAGAGGCAAGAAATATGACCAGAGTCCTGCACATGCTCCTGGGAGAAAAACAAGGCCTTTCTCCATCTCATTTAATTCACAAAGATGCTTTTGCTTAGAAGGTTTGTATCTTATCTCATCATTCAGGTCATCTTTTAACTGCTGATAATTTTAATTTCAGCAGGCACTTAATGTGCTAATCAAAACTGATAGCTCTCAGCAGGATGGAAAATCCCAAGCGTGGACGTGATTATTGGGTTTCTAAAGAAAAACACTGGCATGTAAAGAAAAAAAAACAAACACATTTTTGAATAGGGATTATTTACCACTCTCTTTCCTCCACATGCTAATTCACCCACACTGGTCTGGTTTATACTCAGGCACACGTTACTTCATCTATCGCATCCCAGAGCAGCAGGAGGGACATAGCACGGAGCAAATGGTAACGGAAGTTCCCTGTTTCTTGTGCCATTGACCACAGCTCTTCTGCTTCTCTGAAGTTGACAGTCAGGCCAAAATCCCACATCTGCAACCCCGATAGGTGCTCACAAGGACTGCACACCCATTCCCTTCAGGTGCAGGGCTTGACGGTGGGTGAGGATGCAGATGTGGCCCAGACATTCAGGACAGCACAGGGACCTCAGGCACAAATTTCCTTTCCTCAGATTCCCATGCCAGCTCTGGGGATGGGGACGCAGATGAGGAGGTACCTTCAACACAGGATCCAGTTCCCCTACCCCTGCCTTGCTGCAGGTTCCTGTGGGTGGGCTCACAACTAGGGAGAAGAGAAATTTCTCTTCCCCTTTCCCTGACTCAGGCTTGTAAAATACGGCCTCTTGGAGAGACCAGCACGATAATAAATCCTAACCTGCCTGCATGACACATGGTTACGTGATACAATCAGTCCTGGAGGGAGGCAATCACTGCCTGACAAAATTAAATTGCCGTACCACAGTGGGTGGGCAGGATGGGGAAACTCCCAAACAACAGTCCAAGCCTTCCTCCAGCCCCTTCATGTGCATTGGTGCTCCCCGAGCCGGCCAGCGTTTGACAGAGGAGGAGGCTGCAGCAAAGGCTGCAATCAACTCACCCAAAGCAGCCTCTTCCCCAGCCAGGAGCAGACTTCAGGACTGATCCCAACACCAATGGTGGCATCTTTGCTCCCTCACAGCCTGGACCTGCAGCATCCCCTGACCCAGGGGATGTCTGGACTCCAGGAACTGCTCCATGATCATCCAGGATGGTTCAGATAAGAGAAGCGTGGATAAAAGTAGATCCTTGATCCCAAGATAGCTCTTGCAGCAATGATGTCTCTGCACTGCTTTTCCCCCCAGTACCACCAGTCCCTGTTGATAGCCAGACTACTGTGCCAAGGCAGCTCATACCTGAAAGCCACACAACCTCAAGGCACTCAGGAGAAGGAGCATCCCAAAACCAGACAGCAGAGCAAGACCCCACAGCTGGTTCCACTTCAAACCACCTGGTTCCCAACAGATGCATACAAACCCCATGCTGGAGGTAGCTCAGAAGACCCACAGGCTCAGTGCATGCATCTGTGCAAGGTCAAGGACTGGAGCAGCACAGCTTGAGCAGCCAGGTCTGGTGGTCCAGGACATGAAAATACCAAGCAGACAGCATTAATCCAGGAGGCATTGACCTGTCCGCCAAGCAGCAGCATGTAGTCTGCTGAGCACTGACCAGCTCATTACAATGGTAAACCCATAAAGGTTTGAATTTGTCCCTGCAGCCAACTCCTTACACCCAGCACGTGGCATCCCTGCCTGCTCATGCTTGGCCTCAGGCCTGCTACGGAGCCATCCTTGGGAGGGTCCACCAGCACTCTCTGAGATAGTTTTCATGGAGATAAGCAGAGATAAAACGGCTGCTTCTGCAGCATTTTCTTCTTCCCTACCTACCTGCCAACAGCAAATTGGCAACTCAGTGCACAAGGGCATCTGTGGTATAAGTGAGCTTTGAGATGCTCAGCTGGCAACCTCTTTGTGGAAACACTACAATTCCTTATCAGCCTGGGTCCTCCTGTGTTTCGTCTTTCAAAGAAATCCAATTAACCTGCTTCCCTTTGTACTTAGTACTCTAATGCCAGAGAGTATTACCTGGAAGACCTTTTATAGGCACAAAAACCATGGCAACTGCAAAAAATGCCTTCAGACTGCAAGTCCGGATGCCAGAGAATATAGTTCTGGGGAAGTATTGACTAAGTGTTAAGCCTCCAGACTGAATTTCTGATTTGACCCCTTGAAAGAGCAAGAGCCCATCATTTCAGTTTATCTGGAAATGTTTGTACAGAAACACTGATCACTGTGATTAATTGTCACATCTGCAGGAGCATCCTGTTCAGGGAAAAATTAGACTCAGTTCTACATGGGTTATTTACGACCCAGCTGCTCCAGCCATTAAAATCACCCCGAATATCTGCTTTCCCCGCCGCAGTTTGAACAAGCAGATTAGTCCCTGAAATCAAAAGGCCCCATGTTTTCCAGCTCAGTACAGTTCATCGCAAAATAAAGGCCTTGTCTCAATAAATAGCACTGTTAAGGGCACTCCTGCTGGAACGAGCCTGCTCCAGTAATGCTTCGACTCCGGAAAGAGCCTGTTCTGAGCACTAAAGAAATCCATCAGAAGTAACCTTGGAATTTGTGTGTTTATGTCTGCGTAGCTGTAGAAACACTGTGGGAGAGGGTTGTTTTTTGGGGTTTTTTTGCAAGGCAAATAGAAAATCTATGATATACTTCTTCTTTCCCCTCCTGTTTCAAGCAAAGGGCTCTCACCCAAGCTGGGGTTTTTTATAAACGCCTCCCCTGTCCCCGCGTAGAGCAATCTGGTGTTGAGCACATTCCTTGGCGTCCTCACCCGTAATTGCTCTTGGGCTGTTGCAACACTTCTCGTGATCCCGGATGGATGCGGCGACCCAAGGGTTGACTTGGCTTTGGAGGAGGCTGGGCTGACCCCCGGTCTTGCTGAATCCACACTCCTGGTGGGGTCTCTGGGAGACACGCAAGGAGCATGGTTGAGAGATGAATCACCTGTTGCTTGGGATGAAACAGATTCTCTTCATCCACAGCTTGCAGGAGGTATTGCTGAGATGGCTGCAGCCAGCAGAGAGCACCATGCAAAGCATCTGCTGAGGCATATCTCTGGTTGGCTCCAAGTGCCCCAAAACCATCCACAGGAATAACCTAGCTTAACTTTTTCATTTTCACTGCTTCCCTCTTTTCTCCTCACTGCTCGTGCTCATGTCGCCACCCCCTTTGCTGGGAGGGCTCCCTGCTCCCTTCCATCTTTTTTCCTTTCATGGAGCCTCAAAGGGGTGAAGCCTGAGATGCACTGACTGAGCTGTTCTGCCCATACTGCCCCACCACCAAAATGATCTCATCCCAGCAGAGCAAGTCTCCTTTGCACCTCTGCCTCCTCCTTCCTTCCCAGCCCATTGAAGAAAGCCAGCACCCCTGCAATGGGAGCAGACAGAGACTCCACCCTGCTGTCAACTCAAGCATTCATTGGCATTTGAGTAACCTCCTTCCTGGCACAGAAAAACCTCAAGCCAAACCTCCGTCGGGCAGCGATCAGCACACAGCCACCCATGCCACAAACCCCTCACAAAACCCCATTGCAAAGTGCCTACTGCTTCCGTCGCGTCAAAATTTCTTTCCCAGGGACCTGCCTGGCACCAAGCATGCCAATCCCCGCCGGAGCCTCGAGCGCCACTGTAATGTTAATAACAGGCACAACCCATTAGTGCAGCCCAGCTATTGCCGCACACCCGAGCTTGCCTTTCATGATGCCGGTGTGCACAAGCTGTTCTTCCCTGCAGCAACCCCAGTGAAGAGAGTAACCTGGGGCAGTACAACACGCCAGTCTAAGGTAGGGTTAAGTAGCAGATGATAAACGATCACCACCATAATCGAAACCCACGCACCCAGCGCCAGATGTGTTCAGCAGCCCACAAACAAAGGCACCGGGCCAGCACGAAATGATGTGCGAGCCAAAGGGTTTTCCCAGAACTAGGCTAAGCCTGGCATAAGACTTGGGAAGGGAACTGCTCCCTCGTAGCAGGACTACCCTCTGAGCGAGCATGTGGGATCCTACCAGAAAAGACATGGGATTAGTGTTGTTCTCCATCGGTAACGCAGGAGCGCTGGCTCCCTGCTGCAAAAACACCCAAGCAAGTTGTGTGGAGGAGAGATTGCTCCATCGCAGAGGATTTTCCAGACCATCTGTTGTAGCCACACTGTCAGCCTCACCCACCAAGGAGGTAGGCCCCAGGACTGAAGGCTTCTGGCTGCTGTCGTGTTTGTTAGGAGGAAAAGTGTTGTTAAGTGGTGGTTAGAGATCAGCCGGGAGGCACGGGGCTGCCCAGGGAAAGGCTTTGCTGCGACGCAGGGGTGCGGCCACGCTGGGGGCTCTGGATTCCTGCCACTGCCACTTTGCACAAATCCTTTTGTGGTCAGATACCAGCCCACGGTGCCCACTGGGAACGCTTATAGCCACAACCTTTGCACATGGGGCTTCTGCCCCTGGTCGCAGCACAGGTGAGGAAGGGAATAGCCCTGGGAGCATTCTGCAGGTTTTCAGGGGCAACAAAGGCAGAGGAGCCCCCCGTGCCCATGCTGGATGTTATCGTTGGCCTCCTGCTGCCCATACAGCACAAGCTCTGCCACTTCTGCATTTCATGGGAATGAGATACAAAGGAGACGTGAGGGCAATGAGGGCAATTAGGGAGATGAGTCCATTGCTGTGCCCATTGCATCTGCAGCAGGAGAACCAGGGCATGTGTGCGTGCCAGGGCACAGGGGGGCGCAGCTGATTTCATCCATGCAACACGTGGAGCTGTGGCATTAGGCTGCCGGTCCAAAAGGCTGCCGGACACCTCCAAGTCACAACCCCTGTTTTCATGTGCCCTGGATGGTGCTCCCTGCACACGGCACGTCCTCAAGGTGGGAATGAAAACTGTTGGTTATCGCAGGCAATGATTCCCCTGCTTCATACACAGGATTGGAAAAACTGCCTGATTTAACCCACCCAAAAGCACTCTGATGGCCTTCTCTTTGGTCTTTCCTGCTCAAGAGCCTCTGAAATGGAGAGTATGGGAGTTGTTTTGATGGGAGATGTTTGGAGCAAGACACCGGGGTGGGGATCGGGAGTCAGCCAAATCACATAAATCAATGGGATTTCAGAGCCTGCTCTCAAGGCTTTCGGGGGTACTTAAGTGTCCTTGCAGATCTGGGACCCTCTCTGCTTCAGACCCCTTGCACAGTTCAAGGCCAGCAGCATTTTCCTGATACACAATAAATTGATTAAGTCTTGCCAGGAGTAGAGATAATGTGCTATTGATATTTGGATGTATGGGCACCTTCACGGACATTTAGCATACACCCCATTTCCTGCATTAAAAAAAGACAAGACCAAGACACTTCTAGAAAATCTCTTGCAGAGCCATAAGACCAGCTCCCTAAACGTTGCATCCCTTTGCAATCATGCATTTCCTCCCCCTTCCCAGCTTCAGTTTGTAAACTATTTGAATGCTGATGGTTTTTAAATAGCTCCCAATGAGGATTTTACACACAGGGAATGGCAGAGGAAAAAAAAAAAAAAAAGAAAATCTGTGGGCTGGAGATTTATGTAAACACAAATTCCCTGCAACAGCAAGTTCCTCACTGCATGTCGCTCCTTTAACACAAACACACCACCAGATAAAGGAACGTACGTGATTCATTCACTGCCCTCTGATGTGGTGGAGCTGGTGAATGAAACGTTTAAACTATCCTGCCTAAAATCAGACGCACAGGACTTACAGGCTGAGGTGGCGTGGCAAAAGGCAGGCTGCGTTTATAGCAGGCACGGAGTTGCGCAAAACGGATTGCTCCATGGGTGCTAAAAACTCTCGGGGGGCCTAGAAAAGAGGTTTTGTTTAGCTGCACCGAGCTGTTGCTGTGTGGAAGCTAGGAAGTTGTATTTATATCTGCTGGCCTGCTCTGGAAGCTGTTACAGGCTTGACATCCATTGCCAGGGGATGCTTTATCTTCCCTTGCTTGTGCTGGAAATATTGTGGGACCGCAGTGATGGCAGCCTGCTAGATAGCGCCGTCATTATTAGCCCAAAATAGACGGCTCCTGTCATTCAATAGCGCTGCCGATGCTCCTGAGTTTTCAGTCACATTTGCTGCTTCTTTCCAGGAAATGGGCCAAAGCTGGTAAAATTGCTAAAATTTTGGGAGAGAGCTTGTGCTTCATGGAGGGCAGGGATGAGCCCGCACAACTCTCAGTCCTGAGATAAAAAGCACTTTGGTGGTGGAGATCCAGGACTGTGCAGGGAAGTCTGGTAGCCCTGTTCCTCAGAGGGGAAACAAAGCCCTGGTAGAGTTGCTTTCAGTCCAGGCTTACAGTGGGGCTTCAGCCCTGCCTGCAGGTACCACCCAACTGACCCCACCGGCTGTGTTGCACCAAGGATTGCGCTGCTATACCCGAAAGAAGAATTTGACCTCCAAATTCCCAGCCTCCGTTTCCTTGCCACAGTCTGCCTAGCCCCAGTGGTTACTCATACTCACATGGGATGGGTTTCAAGCCGGAGTCCAGAATCCTGTTTTGTCTCCTAAGCCAGTGTAGGAAATGTGGGCAAATGCCCAGTTCCTCCTTCACGCCACCAGCAACACCATTACAGGTGCACCAGGGAGCTCTTCTCACATTAGCAGATCCCTCCATCAGTTCTCCAAGCGATAAAACACCAGGGCAGGACTTGTGCAGAGGAAGGAAACCCTGGCCCCTGGCCTCCCCTAGGTAAAACTCATTTCTCTACCCTGAAACCCAGCCCAGATCTTCTGGCCACAGACACCCTCTGACACCAACTGAGCCCCCTGTTCCCTACTTGTATTTTGGACAAATTGGATGAAGGCAACCTCCAAACACAGGTCTGAGGGGTTTTGGTGGAGTTGGAGGGCAGGTTTGCTCTGGAGAGCAGACTGAGGTGGGTGCATAGGGCAAATGAACCTTCCTACCTTCCTCTGAGCATGGAGGATCATCCCCCTTGACAAGAGGCAGCGCATCCTTGGGCAGCACTCCAAGCAATGGTGGGGAAGGGGTTGGTAGGAGAGCAAAACTGTGCTCTTCAGTAGCCACCAAACACACTTGCAAGGGAGCTGAAAATGAGACACTTCAGAAGAAAACTTAAAAAACAGGGTTTAGATGTTGTTGAGTCCTGGCACTGCCTCCACAGGCCATCTGCTGAGAGCTCCCTCTCCTTTCCTATGAGACGCGTTATTCCCAGCTACTCCCCAAGGACCAGAGAGGAAATTCCCCTGTTTGAACACAACAGTCGCTGGTTTGCAAAGGGTGTCCTGCAACCTTGGAGTTTCCCCTGCAGAAGCCTGCCCCTTTTTTGCTCCTGACCACAAAGCATTTGCTTTGCATTTAGCAGGAACAACCAGTTTAGCGTTTGAATGAATGATCGGTGTTAATTAGTAGCATTCAAAATTAAAATAAAGGTCAAAAGAGGGTAGGCATTATCAAAGAGCCTTGTTTGCTCAAAGGAAACATTAATGACACTTGTTTAGTGCTTCAAGATAAACTCGTTCAGGCACCAAGTTAATGAAGAAATAAACCCTCCTCTCCACGGAACGTCACAACTCCTCAAACACAAACCACACGTCTTTCATCTCAAGGTGTGCCCTGCCCTATCTCTCATCTCTTCTTGCTGTTTCATTTCTCCTCACTCTTGAGATGCCAGCTTCCTTCCCAGAGCGGCTGCAAGATGGGCCTATCACCAGCTCATTGGACTTGGGCTGACAGATTCTTGCTGCGGAGGTGCCACCTACAAAGGCATCTCACCGTGCTTCTTCCAACTCTCATTTGCCATAAAGCAAAGGACAAGGCGGTGTCACAGGGCTTGTGTGCACAGGGAGTACGAGGTGGGTGCTCTCAGGACCTCAGTCTTTTCCAGCTGAGCCAGGCAAGCGTGCGCTCCTCTGCCTCTGCCCTAACCTGACCTGATGCTCTTGGCTTCACACTTCTTTGGGTAGATGCACCACCAGATCACAAGCTCCATCGGGCAGGTCCACATTCCTGCCCCATGTCCTTGCAGCACCTGGAGCAGCAGGGTCCGGCCAAGGCTCCCAGCCACACAGGACACGTAGGTCCAGATCCTTCCCAGCTGTCTGCGTGACAGATCACAGACAGATCACAGAATGAGCCAGAAGCAAATTAACCAAACCACTCACCTAAGAGCTGGGCCACCTTCTGCAGGTGCTTCGCTCCATTGACAACAGAGGGAGCCCGAGGTTGTCTGTGCTCCAGAGTCAGGCACCTCAGGCAAATTTAGAGTGGGATGAATCCAGGGCAAAGCAGCTCTTCATACATTCAGAAGGCAGCGGTAGCAGCATTCAAATATATTTATATATACACAGAGAGAAAGAGGGAGGGAAAGTGCCTCTTTGGCGCACCCTTTGGCTTCTCCATGACCCCCAAAATGCCATAAATCACTTTCAGCAGGAGAGCAAGACACAGCAAGATTTGCCACCTGCCCTGACTTCCATGCTGCCATAATCAGGGCAAACCCTCCCCTGCCATCGGCAGCGCTGCCAGGAGGAAACCGGGGTGTGGGAGCTGGGGGCTTTCGGGCTGCACTGAGGCCCCTGTGCCAAGAACACAGCGCTCCAGCTCCCGCTGCTGAAACCACCAAAGGCCGAGGAAGATGATATTTCCATCTTTCGGAAACTAAACACTGGGAACACGCCTACACAGTCTTTGTCATAATCTCCTGAATACAGTTAGAAGTAAAGAACAGGCAGAGGTCAAACTTTTCCTGGCTCAATAGAAACACTATCAAAATTTAACCTCTTCCCGGCTGGCAGTGCACAGATCTCCCATTCCCAACTAAGCCAGGGCCACAGCATTCATGGGCACAACGAACACGTGCTTGCCTTTGCAGCAGTGTCATTTTTCTTCTCCCCCTTCCCTGCGTCTGCAGGCAATGCAGACAGCAACGTTTCCAAGAGCCGGCAAGGATGAGCAGACTCAGTTGCATGACAGCCATTGGTGGAGAGATGCAGTCTTGCACCCCGCGTCCCATTCGGCTGCAGGCACCTAGCGGAGCTGCTCGGCTTCACCCCATCTCCCACACTAGAGGAGAAGGGGCATGGAAGACGGGCTTCCAGGGGACCAGATGGGCACCTGTCAGCAGCCATACATCAAGAGATCAGTGCCTTGGATTGTGCATTACCAAAAAAAAAAGAAAAAAAGGAAAAAAAAAAAACAATTTCTGCAAGATTTTCAAACACATGATTCTCAGATGCTGTGTGAAAAAATAAATTGGCAGCTCTGCCCCTTTTTGCCGAGCAGGAGTGAAACAGCCTGGTATCCCACACTGATCGCAGCACCCCTCACCATTTTGGGAAAACAGCAAGGCAGGGCCCATTTCTCCGCATTATTTCCCTCTGACATTTCAGGGGAGCAGGGGGCAGTCGCATACAGATGGTCGAGCTGCGGAGCAGGAGCAGCACGTTGGTGAAAAGTTGAACTCTGCAGCTCAGCACCTTCACTTCCCAAAAGGTTGGGTGTTAATTCTGACCTACAGGTTGGTGGCCATAAGCTCCCAAGCCCTAGAAATCGATAGTGGACTCCAAATGTGACACGCTAGACAACGATGAGGCAAAGACACTCAAGTAACGTTATCCTGGCCATCAGACCTCGGTGTCAAGGCTGTTTGCTCCAGCCCAGCTGTCTCCGAGCTCAGGAGCCATACGGCTGGTAGGACTTCAGAGAGGGAGATCAAATTCAGAGGCTGAAAAGCATGTGGTTGTTTGCTTTCCACGTCCCTGCTCAACTTTTGGCCTCCTACTTTCGTAACGAATTTCTCGGAGGTTCTCAGCATTGCTTGCTCATTTGCAGACTGCACTTCCCACTACAAAAATAGCACAGACACTAAAACGATCTTCAGGAATCAGATAAGAGCTCCTCCCAGGAGGAAGAAAAAGATTTCTTTCTTCTCTTTTCTTTTTTTGCTCTCTGTGTTCAAGAAGGCTGATGTGTTACAAATATAGATTGTGATTTCCATCCCGAAGTGCTTCGCAAGAGCCCCGCCAGCACCTCTGCGCAGAGCTGGCAGCAGGCGCTGCGGCGACAAGCTGTGCGGGCTCATGGAGGAGCACAGCCCGCCCCGGCCGCACGCACCAACTGGCCGAATACCTGCACAGAATAACGGCAATAGACCTTCTGAGGGCATAGCCAGCCTACAAGGCCAGGCTGAGAGGGTTGGGGTTGTTCAGCCTGGAGAAGAGGAGGCTGCGGGGAGACCTGATTATGGCCTTTCAGTGCTTAAAGGGGGCCCATAGGAAAGATGGGGACAGACCTTTTAGTAGGGCCAGCTGTGACAGGACAAGGGGTAAGGGTTTTAAACTAAACCAGGGTAGGTTTAGACTGGATATAAGGAAGAAATTCTTCACAATGAGGGTGGTGAAACACTGGAATGGGTTGCCCAGAGAGGTGGTGGAGGCCCCATCCCTGGGAACATTCAAGGCCAGGTTGGACGGGGCTCTGAGCAACCTGATCTGGTTAAAGGTGTCCCTGCTCCCTGGGGGGGGGGGGGGGGTTGGACTAGATGACTTCTAAAGGTCCCTTCCAAACCAAAGCATTCTATGATTCTATTCTGTGATTCTATGATTCTGCTGCAGGAATAGCCAAAGACAACAGGCAGTGCTGTTTTCTGATATTACTTCCTCCTAAAATGCATCTCAGAGAGGAAAATGCATAGGTAAAAGCTCCATCACATCACAGATTTATGTGGTCTTGGGCAAGTCATTTTTTGCCGCTGAGGTTTGCCAAGGGAAGCCTTAGGGCCCCTCCCACATTTCCCCCCGTTTCCAGCTGGCCGCCCCAGGGTTTGATGCTCACCAGACTCTTCCACAAGCCACCCCAGCCCATTAACTCAGGACGAGTGCCTGGGCCCTTTTGAGATGCTGTTCTCCCATCCTTGGGAGTTATCAGCTCTCAGAGGGGTCCCACCAGTCCTGGAACTAGGGTGAGATAAGCCCTGGGAAAATGACGACGGGAGAGGGGCGGGCAGGGAATGTGGGAATTCTGCTGGTCCTTCTCCCCACTCGCTGCTTTTCATGGAGACACATTTGAAACCTTTCTCTTCTCCAAAATGAGAGCTTTATAACTTCCTTATCTGCATATGGTTACTGATAAGCACTGTGATATACATCCGGTCACACTGTGCACCATGTGTGCACAGAAACAGATACCCACAAGCCCCAAAAAAGAGCTTTTAAATGCCACATAAACACAAATAAATAAATACAATACAGCAAATGGGGCCATAAGGGCCCTCAAGTGGTCTCCTAGTTCATCCCCCAAGGCAGGGTCAAATTACAGCTTATTGCCCAACCCAGGCTAAAAATACCCATCAGCCAAAATTCCAGTCTTCCTGGGCAACTGCTTCCCCAGACTCCCTCCTTTTCACCCTTCAAAGCCTTTCCTGGACTTAGATGTCCCTCACTGCAGTTTAAGCCCAGGCACCTTCCCGACCCCGGCAGAAAGACGGAACAGTTTGTTCCCATCCCGCT
Source organism: Gorsachius magnificus (assembly GCA_034008185.1). Classification (NCBI taxonomy): domain Eukaryota; kingdom Metazoa; phylum Chordata; class Aves; order Pelecaniformes; family Ardeidae; genus Gorsachius; species Gorsachius magnificus. Next base: position 64,477,672 of record CM067086.1, read on the forward strand.
CGCAGCGCACATCTGGAGACGGTTACGTCTCCCACTCGGGCTCCGCTATGTTCGCATCTCTTTTCTAGGCAAACAGTGGCAGTTTGTTCAGGGAAAAAAAAAAAACAGGCAGTGGCTGGCCATAATGCACAAAGCAGAGCTGGTGAGGGTGCTGGAGGGAGCGGATGATACGGCTCATTTCTTAGTGAACTGGTGGTAGTGAGAAAATAGGGCAGGTCTCAGCAGGGGCACCTGAGTCAGGCACTACGAGACCCCAGCGATATTTTGCAGCACGATTTGTCTGCTGCTAACAGCCCCAGCATCCCATTCCCACCTCCAGGCTGGCACGTGTTTGTAAGACTGTTTTTTGCAGCACTTTTCCATTTTTAATGCTCTTTTCAAGGTTTTCCTTGCAGGAGGTCGAAAAGAGAGACATAGTAACAAAACCAGACAGGGCACATCCTGCACCAAACCCACATGCTCCAGCATCAGCCTGAAGATACAACTGGTCTGAATATGGCCTTGTTTCATCATTTGTCGTGGTCCTCACTCAATGCTCCCCTTTCAATGTAGAGCGTGGCCTCTGCATACAGCAGCACCTTGCACCATGACTCACCTCCACCAAGCAAAGCACATTTTCCACCCACGTAGCTGCAGCATCTCTGCCGGAGGTCACCACCGGGGCTGCGGACAGGAACACACGTCCGCCCTGCTGCTCCTGCACCCGCTGCACAAATGTGCCCTGCCAGCAGTTTGCACTCACAACACCATGCACATCACCATCATGCACACCAACACCATGCACACCAACACCATGCACATCACCACCATGCACACCAACACCATGCACACCAACACCATGCAAACCACCAGCATGCACACCAATACCATGCACACCACCAGCATGCACACCACCACCATACAAACCACCAGCATGCACACCACCACCATGCACACCACCAGCATGCACACCACCAGCATGCACGGGAGCCCCTGATGGGAAGGTTCATGCTCCCATCCCTCACTGCATCTCCTCTCTCAGAGCCCTTAAAATGCAAGGGAAGAACAAAAGCATTGCAAGAAGTCGCATAGCAGGACTAGCAGAAGACAGAATATGCTGCATAAATTCATGGATGTAGCACACTGATACCCCGTTTTCCCTTTAACACCAGCAAAACCTCATTCAGCCTTAGCTGTAAAGCTGCAATCACCAACATGTGAGAATTTTTCGACTTCTAACTGAAAGGGAAAATACTATCTACTGCAAAACCCCCAGTTTAGCCAGTCCACAGGAGTTTCGCCTAGCTCAGAGCTGATGAAATCCCATCTGAAGGTGTCAGGGCCTCAGGTCAGTCTAAACATTCTTCTGGGAGCATCCTGAGTCCTCTTCCCTCCCCCAGCCTCAGAGACGCTGCTCCACATTTTTGCCTTACTGTTTTTCTTGGCAGCTGTTTTCTTTCAAGCCAAGCTATGGCTGCGTTGCTTTTAGGTACTTAAATTCATATACTTGATTCATTTTCTTCCCTAATCACTTGGGATACTGCATTTTACAAAAGGCAGTATAATTAATCTTCCAGGTTTGTGCACGTGTGATGAAAAAGATGTGATCCATGACAATTTAATGCCCTAGCTAGCTGCTAGACAAAGGAAATTTCTGAGTTATACCCAAAAAAGCCACACCCAGGCTTACAAAGACTGCAGCAGCTGACGAGCATCTTTTCCAAATTCTTAAACAAGAACATTTTTTTGAGGGCTTTTTTGTTGTTGTTGTTTTAAACTTGGCCCCAAAAATCAGTTGCAAAAGAGCAAAGCTGGCAAATCACGCAGTGGTCCGATGGGTTCCAGAAGCTGTTGCATTTCTTCCAATGTTATCAGCGATCTGGGAGATCCACCGAGGCACATTTTGTAGGGTGATGGCTGTTAAAGTGCTCCTGCTCCCCTCTAACGTGCATTCCTCAGCACCTCGGTGGCAGTCCGGCAGTCCGCATCGCTGGCAGACAGCTCCATCCCATCTCAATCACTCTCTTAGATGTTAACAACCCTGCAATGGCCAACGTTGATATTGGCTGCCCATAACAAAGCTATGAGAGTGACGTTTTGGTAGGAAATGGTGAGAATGCTGCAGTGATCAGACAGAGTTATAAAAGGTTAATGAAGATGAAAGGACAGAAAATCGGGGGGGGGGAGGGGGGGAAGCCCAGGCAGCCAGAGAGATTTTGGCAAGATTTGCTCAGCTGCTGCCTAGCCACACACTGATACATTTCCTGCATTTCCCAATCCAGCTGCTCATTTCCAGTAGCCTCAGCAAATCTGTATCGCTGGGAGAAACATTGAGCTACTGTGTGGCTGTAGCATTTGTAGCAACTCGTGCCCATTCTTGAGCAAAACGGTCAAGTTTCTGAAAGGAATTTGGGAAGAAAGTTTGTCTAGGTACTGTATCCTGGGGAGGCTAAAGTCCTGAGTGCTCCAGCTCAGCCAGGACACACAGAGCTGAAGCATTATCGATACGGCACTCACCTAGAGGAGAACTCTTTCCAAGTCACCCCAGTATTTTTGGAAGGAAAATTTTTCACTCGGCATTATCGGAGAGCTGCTAAGAACAAGCCATTGTCTGGTGCCAGCCGGGTAGGCCAGGACAGTGCACGGCATTCCTTTAGAGCATAGGAGGGGAAACTCCTTCATTTCTTTTCATCCTCATCATGGGACAATTCCTGACAGTACACTTGTACGGTAGTAACCAGATTTCACACTATGGGACTTCAGTCATTCCTTTTTGAAAGCTATTTAATGCCTTAACAGATGTCCTCATCACACAATTATTTTTTTTTTACCACACCATTGTTTTCTTCATTATCTCTCTCACCACCTAAAATATCCCTTCTTCCTCACCAGCACCTCAGGCTTTCAAATGACTGCAGGCTCTTGCCTAATCTCTCTCCTACCCCTCACCCGATGTCGAGACGGGTGCCTGAGCTAAGCTATGCACATAGCTCGCTGTCACCATCGCCCTGTAAATCAGGCCCTCCAGCTCCAGCACGTTGCCAGTGCTCTTCTCTGAATTCCTGCCACTCGTCACCGCGTCTCCACGGGCAGGTGTGAAGGAGGGGACATGGACCTGCCGGGTGGGATCAGACGAGCTCAGCAGAGAGGGACCTGCAGCTCATGATCCCCTCAGCACAGGGCGCCTGCATGTACATGCCCAACGCCCAGCAGTTTGGCTGCCGTCTCCTACAATTCATCCTTCATACGATCTTCAACCCAAGTTTCTCCATGCTTTTTCCAACTTCCCCATCTCATTCAAGAGAAGGTTATTTTTAACCATGTCATTTAGCTTATGTATTTCCAAAGCAAGCCTTCATCTTCTTCTCTGTTGCTCATTTCTCTTAATTCCTCCCAATTCCACAGCAACTGCAGGTTCGACTACGCTGCATTTAGCACTGAGATCATTTATGAAGGCAGCATCTTCGGCCAGATTTACCATTAGTGCCATCAGTAACCCAAAAGACACCTCATCCCCGCCACACATGCCCCTGCAATTACGGCTGTCAATACTGATGTTAAGGGTATGTGTAGGCAGAGCTTGCTCTCTTCTAACTCGGTCTGGGTACAGCTTGCCCTTTGGGGAACTGGGGCAATCGCTGCCTCCTTTCCCAATTCCCCATGACAGCATGGACTTTTGTGCTTCATCAGTAGTGTGCCCACCATCACGGTGCACAACACTGGCCACCCCAGTTGCAGTGTGGGCCACCCCGGAGGCTGCCGAGTCCAGGCAGCAGAGACCGAGGTGCACGGCAATGCCCACGCCTGACAGCAGCGTCAGCCTCTCCAGCCTCGGGATTTTTGTGGCCGTGACGAACTTTGAGCTGGCTTTCAATTTATGCAAGCTGCCATATCCGTGCCGCTTTGAACTGCCTGCATGAGTAAACCACCCTGACGAGCTCAGGTTCGCGGGGATTGCAGTCAGTCATATTACAACCCATGACAGATTTAATTGCAGATTAGAAATTCCGTAGCAGAAATATTACAGGAGACTTGAGATTCTAATTGCTTCCTGCATAAGGTAGGAGCTTAATTTTATTTTTAAACTCCCAAGTGCTGACAGCCAATATTTTGGTGCGAAAAAGCTAAAGAAGCAACTGCTACCTCCCTGTGAACAGGTAACAACTTCCAGAGTTTAATCTTACACCTTAATTTGTTCTTAATATCGGGATTGTGGCAGCAGCCAGGAGGCATTATCAAGCTAAGTGCTCCTTTGTGTCAATTCACAGCAGCAGAAAAACTCCCCGCCCAAATGAGCTGTGGCTGTTGTATCTGCTGGAAGAAAGCCACGCTCTCCCTTGTGCCGTACTAATGCACTTCTAGCGACAGAACTGATTAGGATCCCTGCTTTGGATTTGCTCAGCTCTAGCTGGGTTGTTGGGTTTTTTTTTTTAATCTTTGGGATAAGCTGTGGGGAGAGAATTAGCTGGTTAGATATAAATGCATCGCTGGGAAACAGTTTGCCAGCACCCGCCACAAAATGACTTCAGTGTCTGATCTGGCGAGGGGCTGCTGGATAATGAAGTGATAATCGGGGTGTGGGGGCAGAGGGGGGATTTTTGGCTTTCAAGAAGCACCAGTTGTCTTTGCCTGATTCTGTCTCCACTAGCACAGAAATTAAACGAGTGCTGAGGAATGTGTGCTAAGAGTGAAAATAAGCACCCTTCACTCTTCTCAGATTTAAAATGATGCTTAATAGGGGAATTACAGAGTCATCGCTGGCAAGCCATTAGGCACGGGGAGCATTGCTGGGGCTCTTTGAACCTCACAGCTCTCTTGTGCTGTATTTTGATACAGCTGCCTAATGAAGTCTGGCAGGCCATGTGTCCTTCCCGTTTTGGCAGGGGTGACAAGCAGCATCGCACGGGCAAGAGGCACCGGGTCTCAGGTTAAATCCAACAGCGAGCTTCTCCCATCTGAGTCTGCAGTGTCTGACAAGGGGAGATGCTCCCCGGCATGCTCTCATCGTGCAAACAGCAAGGAGGTCAGGTGTGCTTCTTCCAGACGGCTTCTTTCTCCAAACCCATTATTTTTTTCCCTGTCCTAAAAGTCTGACAGCCACCTCCCTCCGTTTGCATGGTGGCAAAGCCTCCCTAGGCTGAGCGGGGCACAGGAGCGACACACCACCACGATGGACTCTACCACAGCATCCAAGCACCACAAAGTGCTGGGACCCTGCCGCCACACTTAGCCCACTTTCTCTAGGGCTGGCCTCAAATTGGGCAGCGGCAGAGACACGCAGACCGCAGCCTAAAGATCTCAGATCCAGAAGCACTGGCCACACGCCGCCTGAAATCAATGTCCTTTCTAATTCTCATGGATGCCAGAAAGATTTATCCAGAGAGATCTTATTTTACAGCCTGTGTCTTCTGTTGTATTTGCTCTTTCAGTGCTCTGGGTTCACAAGCTCCTTGCACCCTCCCCAAACCCGCCCTCACCCATGAGGGAAAGCTATAAATTATATCAACCTGCAGTGCATTCAGCTACGGTCCTGTCCATCAACTGTGCGTGGCATTAACCCTGTGAAACTTGGTCACCCAGACCTGCATTTCCCAAGCTTTGAATCCTTATCCGCCGCTAAAGCCCCTCAGACAACCAAAGAATGCAGCGCATACAGCAGCCGGCATTTCTAAAGAAAACTTGACGGCTTTCTGACACCCGACACATGCAATTCCCAACAGAGTTAATTGAAGCTAATTCCTCAAAGGCTGAGATGAGAATATCCCCATAAATTATGTTCCTGCTTCATTCCAGACAAGGACAGCATGAATGCATTACACGCAATCCCCCAATTTACGGTATTAAAACCAGCAAGTCAATCAAGGAGACAGCATAAAGTCACTTGAAAGCTGAAATTCATTTTCAGCTACGCTCCATCTGTACTGCAACCTGAAAGGTTGATTTTTGAGGGCATCTTTCATATTTCCACGCACAGCAGGACCCATTCAGCAAGCGAAGAGCCTTCTCCACGGATGCAACATGTGTTCGGTACAGCAGAGCCCCTGCTCCGGGGATTTTGCTGGGGTGCAGGTTTTCAAGGCCATTGTTGAGGCAGCTTTCAAAGATGTCTCTAGAGACCTTTGAGATTCCAAGATAGAGAGAAAAACAACATAGGACCGAGGGCACCATGTCTCTGCTGCCATCGCAGAAAGCCAGGGTTGATTATGGAGAGGGACAGACGCACACAGACACGCACGCACAAAATCTAACCTGTAACACCACTACTGCCAATCTGCTCTCATTAAGAGAGTTATTTTTAAATCTTATGGTTTTTGGACACAGTCCTAACAACAAGTTATTTTTAAGTGGCAGTTTAAAGAAATAAGCACATACCGTGTGCCATTCACGTCACTCTTTTAGGGCCTGAAATATCACTGAATTGTACTGTAAGGATTGTTCAAATTAAAGTCAGATTCGATAAAAACTGCCCAGCTTCTGTGCTGCTCAAAATCAGAAGGACCGAAAATACATTTCTGGGGACTTTTACTGCCTCGCAGAAGCTCTGGAGATGTACAAGTTGGAAATGGTTTGAGCTGTAGCGTATACCCAGTTGGTTACCTGTTGCAAGATGCACAAGTGCTTCATGTTGGGTACTGGGAAAAGAAATACCCACATGAAGCAAAGGTGAAAAGCTTAGCCCAGATCAAACAGAAAGCCCGTGACAGAACCAGGAACTTGTGAGCCCTGCTATGGCTTAACCCCAAAGCCGTGCTATAAGGTGACACAGACTAAAGAATAAGACCTTGGCATCATATACCATGTTATAAATGAGCCGTAGTGCAACGCAACTATCTCACTTTTTCATTTATAAGGTATCTTAGACAGGCAGTGTTTGGCAATTAATGTTTGCACCAGGTTCAAGACCAGCTATGGTGAATCCGCAATAATTCTCACTGGAATCCATAGACTTTAAGGGCCATGAGAGACCTTAACAACTGTCTCACCTGACCTTCTGCACAACGTATAACACAGTTTCTGCCTCAAGCCCGTAACTCCTGACTCAGCTGTGACCCATCCTCAGGGAAATATGCAGACTCAGCATAAAGACTTAGAATATAGAAAATCCCCCTTGTCCTTGAATCAGTGTCCCAAGGTTAGCTGCCTTCCTCGCTCCGAGTCCTCCAGCTCTAATTAAGCTGACTCTCGTTTCCATTTTAACCTTTTCTGCATCACCTCCTATTAGAGATTTCTTGCATACCCAGGTGCTCCGAGACCACAATCAAGTCATCTCCTAACCTCTTTGATCAGCTGAACCAGGGGGGTTACTGTGTGAGAATATATTCAGCACCAGCTGCGTTGTAGGTCTGGACGTGCAGGGATGCTGCTGCTCTCTAATGAGTACCGGTTGCCACAGGTCAGCTGAGGTTCAGCAAGTGTCCACACAAATGGCCTTCACCCAGAGCTAGCACAGGACTACCTTTATATCTGTAACACAGCTCAAGAACAGCGATAAACTATAAATTCTTTTAAATTCCTGATTGTTTTGGAGAGAAGGATTCATGAATGATCCACTCAATTCAAGAAGTGTTAAATGCATTGACACAGCATCCCAAACACATTTAAATAAAGTAATATTTACCTATCAGAAAATATAATGGTGATTTAGACACAGTTTTTAATGATTCAATGGTAAAGATTGTGTAACCAGTTCAAACTCACAGAAAAGAACCCATTTTAGGGAAACATTTTCATTTCAATAAATGAAAGGTTGGAAAAATATTGTTCATCAATGATACATGAGCAATATAATGTTCTGTTCCTCTCTTCCACCCGAGAGATAATGTTAATCCTTTTGGTTTATTCACAGCTCCTTAACTAATATTGTAATAAATGGTATTGACAATTGAACTCACTTCTGTGAGAAATTCATTGTATTTGCAGCACCTACACGTAAGAAATGCCTTCACGCTCCTGACAGGAGATCTAAATAAAATCAAAGAGCTGAGAACAAAGGCTGGAGAAAAATCAGATAGGCATAGCTGATTAGGAAATGTGACTTGCTTATGTGGGGGTAATTTTTGTATACCTCTACGGCGGTATATGGCACATCAAAATGTTGGGGGGGTTCTTCAGTTTAAACACATGAACCTTCAGTTCTTTGCTTCCCGGCACAGAGGTGCCTGAGCTACTGACCACCATAGAGCACTGGCTTTGAAAAGGCTGGCAAAGACCCGAATCAATTTAATCTTATTAAAATACAGAGCAGTTTAAAGATATTATCCCCAGTGACTTACTGATGGCTCAATTGCTGCTACAATCTATGCAAGGCTTCAAGTGATGAAACTGCATTAGCTCCTGCCTTGCCTCTCCTTTTCGGAGCGGTTTCAGAGGTTGCTGCTATCACGGCCTCATCAGCACTCAAAGGAAATACTTCCAGAAGCAGAACTAGAAATGTCTTCTCTTGCATTACCAGCATGTAATTAGGGGAAAGCTGCATTCCTTTCAGCTGTACACACAAAGTCACACGACGTGTTTTCTAGAAAGGGACTTAACTAGGGTCAGACAAGAGAAATCAGCCGTAACTCACTCAGGAGCATTCAAAGGAATTAATACCCATTACAAGCTATGAGCTAATTTAGTTATGCTAAAAAAAATAACCCCCCCACTCCTGTTAAAAACAGAGCACCTGGCACAAAGAGCCATCTCTTACACCCCTGCGGTGCGCACGCAGCAAGTCCACGGCATCAGCAATAGCTCAGGATGAGGCACCAACCCCGAACCAAATGTGTACCACTGAAATTCCGACCTATGATTATTCTCAGGCGACAGCAGCAAAAAGCAGCCTACGGTTTGATTACGAAAAGAACATAATGTTATACAATTGCACGACAATAATTATAATGGTCCCAGCCTGCCAGGGTTATGGCAATTTCCCTCTAAGCTACATGCTTTAGGAAGAAAGAAAACATGGGCTGCATCCGAAAAAAAATGAAATCCTCGCCTGCTTGGGGAGTGCGGGAGCAGGCGAGGTGCGGGCACTTCGCAGTACGGCCGCCTTTCACTCCTCCGACACTAAACACGCATGTGCCGGCAGCTCAGCGAGCGCAATCAGCAGGGTAAATTGTCAGCTTTAATGATTTTGAAGCATCTCCCAGACAAACTCCCCCACAATGGGACAAGGCGCGCTCTCGGCGACGCTCACAACCCCACACAATGGGGCCACCAGGAGCTACAGCACAACCGAAACCCGCAGCGGAGGCTGGGCTTTTTAAAGGCATTTGTTCGGTTGTCTTTCAACAAGCACTAAGCAATTTGTGTTTGTACCCTGCTATTTATTCAAGCTGGTTCCAGGAGGAGGAGGATTCAATGCCTGCTTCAAATCATTCCCCTAGAAATGGTCATTTCTACACATAATGAAAATAGAGAATTCCCAATGCCGGGAGGGCGTAGCTGGAGTCAGAGTAATCCCTCTGAAATCTCCCTGCGAGATGCTGAAAGAACAGGAGTTTTTTCCGAGAAAAGGGAGATTCCCAGCACAGTCATCTCTCTGCTCCATGGAAGGCTTTTTAGTCTGCAAGGAGAGGAACAGGCTGCCCGGGGGTGTGTGGAATCTCCTTCTCTGGAGATATTCAAAGCCCGCCTGGACAAAGTCCTGTGTAACATGCTCTAGGAGAACCTGCTTTAGCAAGGGGGGTTGGACTGGATGATCTCCCAAGGTCCCTTCCAACCCTTGCCATTCTGCGATTCTGTGTGATTCTGTGAACAGCTCAGCACAAACAGCAAGACACAGAGATGCTCGCTCCCAGCACATGACATTGTCGGGAGAACTTGCAGAGGGAGGTCCCGTTACAGAAAATGTTCACATTTTAGTGGGTGGCAGAAAAAAAATGCAAGCCACAGCATTTACAAATTAAGAGCTACAAATTTCAGTCCTTCAATTTTATTTGAAAAGGGCTGGGATGCTGAAGAAGGCATGTTGCTGTTTCGAAGGAAGGCTACCCGTTCTGCAGAGATGCAAATCAAAATTAAAAAGGGGGGTGATGCAGTATTTTCAGCCACCCATGTGATTTCTCCCATCAACTTTCCTCAGAGCTCAGCAGTCAGAGAGAGAAAAAACGTGGACAGAGAAATTGGGGACATATTTTATCAGGAAAAGAAAGCACGAGAAGCATATGGTGGGGAATTAGGTGGTCTGAGGTGTGAAAAATGTCTCTGTGAAGCTAAGGACCTCTGTGCTGGGGTCTACTGATCAGCCTGGAGGATGTGACACTCCCAAGTAAGGGGGAATGGCAGGAAATTAAGCCTAGATTGTTTCCTGGCCGTGCCACCATCACCTCCACGGTCAGAGCATGACCAGACCCAGATGTGGGCAGTCACCTTGGGATAACGTCATGAGTTACCGGTGATACACGATGCCAGGTGAAAGCAAAACCATACCTGTGACTCGCGAGATTGAAAAAAGAGGGTTGGGAGGACATAGAGATTTTTGTGCTTTGGGTAGAAATACGCTTTGTGGAACTTCAGAAAAAGGGGTCTTTCTGCATAAGGACTCCCCCCGTTCTCCAGACACCTTCACCCATCTTCTTTGCTCATTTTCATTAGCAATGAAGGCCAGAGCCAGCCTGTTGAAGTCCTCTGCCGCACCACTCACCGGATACCCGGAGACAACTTTACAGCCAGATGTTCTGACTGCCTTACAATCCCTAACAAGATTTTGACCATTCCCTGCTTTACCTCCGCGGCAACGTGGCAGGCTCTGCCAAGAGGAAATCTTCAAAGGACTTTGCGTAATGTCACAACAAAGCTGCAGCAGCCAGCCAGATCGGGACTGGGGATCTCCCCTGGTGAGCTCCGCTGTGCGAGCAGCCCCCCGTTATTCCTCCCCTCTGCTGCTGCCTGGGGGAGACCTTACACTCCTCATACTGGTTTTGCTCCAGAAGAATGCTTGAGAAAACAAGCTGTAGGGTGCCCCAGCCCCCCCAGCTCCCGATCCCATGCCTTCCACAAAAATCTGGAATTTCCAGCCACGTTGTGAAGCTGCTGCAACATCCTTTTGCAAGACGAGTGCACAAACTCAAATCTGAGGCAGATGAAGGAATCACCCTGCACAGATGCCTCTTTCCAAATACCTGGTGCTATCGTCCAAGTCTTTTAACTGAGTCCAGCGTCCTCTTGGTGATTACCCAAGGCTTTGTTAGACATGCAAATGAGACACTCATCTGAGATGAGGACTTCTCCATGCGCTGCCTGCCTCACACTGACTTTTTTGAGAAATATTTTTTTTTTTTTTGGCTCATGCTGGAGACTTGCTGAGTGTGCATAGGAAAGTGAGCGCTCTGAACCCAAGGTTTTGAGGAGCTGACAGCATTCCCCACTGACCAGTTTGCCCGTTCAGCGAAACCACTGTGAACGGTAGTGAGAAGTAGGCAGGCAGCCAGCGGAGGCTGCTGCCTCCTGTGCTCCTCTTCACCTTCCTTTCATCCTGCAAGCTCACTTACCCTTCTAACCAAAGCTGCAGGCTTCAGGCTGAGGCCAGCTGCCTGTTCATACATTATGGCTGTGGCCACCTACAAGGGGCTTTGGACACTGGTACAGTGCAGAGTAAGAAAGAAAGTGAAGTCGCCATTTCAGAATGGGTATCTAACACACCCAGGAGTATCCGAAACACCAGATTACCTCAACGCTCATGCTAAGAACTAGTTTTCCAGCCAACTGCTGAGAAATGTTGAAGTTTTGAAACACGTTCCCTGGTGGATTATTGCAATCGAGTTATGGGCATGGCACTATTTAGTAGCACTTATTAGGTGCTGCAATTTTGAATAGTTTCAACATTATCAATGAATGAAGCAGGCAGTTATTAGGTAATAACCTGGACACACTAAATATTCACTCTCTCCCTGTATTATTCATTCCCCTACACCAACACTTTGTGATTCTAAGCCATGTTGTTAGGATGAAGGTATTCTGCAGCTGTAGGAATGGGAAAAGCAGGGATCAAGAGATGGAAGGGGGATAGTAAGGGAGGAGCAAGAGCTCAGAGTAACTCACAGGCAACTGGCAGCTTGAAAGCTGAAACTGCCAGATCCATCCTGGAAGTGAGCTTTTGCAGAACAGCTTCCTGGGACGGGGCCTTCGCAAGGGCAAACAGCGCTGGAGAACCCACCGACCTGCCAGCAGCCAAGGAGATGCAGCTCTGGCCCAAGGCGATAAGAGCCTAAAATCCCAGTCGCTCTGCATGGCCAGCAAGAGCCACACACCCAGCGTTATGCGGAGCAGCTCATTTCAGTCCCCAAAGTGGCACAACACAGTGCTGTACCCGTACTAATAAACCTTGCTCAATGTAGCTATTTTGCTCCAGAGCCAACTTCATCGCTCTGCTGCCCAGCATCAATTTGCACCAAAGACCAAGACTTAAATGCCAATACTTATAATTTTAGAGCCCAGGATGGGCTCCCCCATACTGCATTTGAGCATTATTTCCACATGCTGTTGTGTTTTGCTAAGCCATTCTACTCATTTCCAGGCCAATCCCAAGGGGTTAAGGAATTAGCCTGGGGCATGGGAAAGTTGAGCTTCATTCCTTGATCTGCCACAGAAACCCCAAGTGCCACTGGGCATATCACTCAGCACCTGCACTTGGGTCTCCTAACTGTAAAATAGGGATAGGAACCCTGTGAGGGTGTTGGCAAGGAGATAAAACTTATTACCATCTGGGAGGTGCTGCGATGCTGTGATAAGAGGGGCCACGGAAGAAACTTAGATAAACAATTTCAAAACTCTCAGCTTTTTTGGTGCTTTCTCTTCTACACTTGACGTACTCTGTGATTGCACACAGCCAGCCTCAGTCTTGTTTGCTCACAGCTTCCTAAGCATTAGAGGCTTCCAGCCCAAATAACAGGTCTTCCCTCAAATTGCAAAAGGCTGTGATTTTTACAGCGGCAGTTTGCACCCTACATTTTAAAGGGAGTAAGCAGAAATCTCCGTAACACTTCGAGGCCAGCGGACCTAAGGCTTTACACTTGGAGCATGGGAACATCTGTGTCATTTCCCAGTGCTATCTCATTGACCACAATATTTGCTCTCGGAGCATACCACCAAGTGAAGCCTTTTCCAGAAATGCTACATCTCTAACAATTGCAAGCTCTGGTTTGCCCATCAGCACTCCAGCAGATTTTTTAAGAGCAGGACGGAGAATTATAGGTAAGTCATTCCCCAAAAGCCCTGGAAAAAGAAACCCAATCCTGTGAATACTTTCTAGGATCAGTGGTTTAAGCTTTCATAGACACTGAAGAACTACGAGATGACATGAAGTCACTGCAGGAAGATGTAAACAACCCACGAAAAAAACATTGCATTTCAAAAGATAGGGTACTTCTAAGGACACGGCATTCTAAACAGACCTATCTGATGCCAGCACTGTTTATTTGGTGTCTGAGGTCTCACATGCAGGGCAGCCACAGCTTATCAGAGAAGAGTTGTCACCCATTTAGAGAGAAGCTTTAAGCTAACAAGTTCCTGCACTCTGGAGATACCAACCACATGTGAGAATGGGGCTGCTCGTGCTCATTTTCCACTAGGGAAAGCAGTTGCCAGCACCACTACCTCCTTCCTCGGGATTAACGCCAATCAAACAGCACAGGGAACAAATAGGTGAGACAAGCAGGAGTCCTAGCATCAGTATTCCAGTTATCCAATGTGCATATATAGGCAGCTAAACACTTAATAGATCCACTAACTTCAAAGCGCCACATTACATGGCTGAATTAACCCCCACTGCCACCCTCTTAGAGGATGCTTAAGAGAATAAGAAGCTTTCAGTCATGTTCAGCAATACAGTTGTCATGCACGCTAGGGTAAACCACACAGAAATCCAGCAAGAAAATGGTGTGAACGATTTTTTCAGTTTCTGAAATGACTTTGCTGCCTGGCTAGCGTCATTCTGCAGGTTCATATAACATCAAATACCCTTCTGGCCCTTTGAGAACATGTGAATTACAGTTAAATAAGCCCTAGTAGCTTGCTCCTTGACATTAACTATGGAGTTGTGTTGACATATGAAGAGTCGACTCATGTTGTGTTGCTCAGCATTTACCCTGTGCCAGTGAGGAGCACGCTTGGATAATTCTGTCTAAGTAGTTACAAAAACAGCAGAACTCAGGAGAAAAGGCTCCTGCAAAATTTGGCACCATTCCAGTTCACCAGCTAAACGCTCCCATCTGATATTCAAACCAGGCAGGTGGAAAATTATCCAGCCGCACCATCATGTTCTGCCTGAACAAAGGCGAGAGGGTCTAATATGCCACTTTGGACAGTAACTCAATTTAAACTGAAGTGTTTTCCCATCAATCCTCCAGTTTTTCTGGAAGATGCACAGGCTGTTCTTCTGTGGAAGACACCTGTGTGTCTGAGAGCTTGGAGGGGGGTGTTAATTTATGTTTTCCTCCTCACTCGGTAGGATTCAAAGGGAGTCCAGCTTATTTCACCATGCCAGCCTGTCGTTTTCCTCCACCAAGTCTCCGATGCAAATAAAATCACCCAGTGGGTTTGTAGGGTCTGCTCACAACAGCGTTATAACTAATTACCCACAAAAGCTGCAACGATGCTAAGCAGAGCACGCTCAGAACTTCATCTCACCTGACATCCAAAAAATTAACACACCTTGCAAACACTGATACCCAAGCTCAGCTCCTCTCAGGATGAGATGGGTTTTGCTCTGACGTAAGAGAAGACACGTCAGATGTAGTCCTTACCCAGTATGATCCCCACACTCAATACACTACCAAGCTCACAGGTTGCAAAGAGTCAGCAATCACGCCGGTGCTTCTGACATTGCCATGTCCATTAGAAAGATGTATTAGGCTTTATTATAAACAAACAGGCTTTGGTGCAAGGAGCCGTATTTCAATTACTTAAGCCCTAATACCAAACTTGGTCTGTGTCAGAGGCAAGATAATGCAGCAGCCACATAGTATGTTATCCTTGCTTTTCAGTAGCCATAGATAAGTATCATTATGTCACTGTGAAAAAATGCACTCAATTATCCTACGTTGTTATTACTTAATCTGCGTTTCAAAAAAAGCTTTAGACTGAAAAGATGTTAGATAAAGGCTAAGTATTGCAGATAAAGGCATTGCTTCACTGAATATATGCTGTAAAAGCATGAGCTGGGGTTGCACATATTTAAATGAACCAGGCGCGTTCCCATATTGGCAGAATCCGAGCTGCAACAGGCAGCTTGCACAAGAAGGTGGTTAGAGGGCTGAGAGCAAAATGCAGAGGCAGGCTAGGGAGGAAGCCTGCTTCGTGTAGGAGAGGGGCTTTGCAAAGGCTTCCCTAATGCTTTACAGTGAATCTCCTCCCCAGTGCATGGGGACTGGGTCCCCGCTAAGGTCTGTCCGGGCACCACACATATAACCACGCTGAGTCTGGCATGACTGGAGGGGATGCGCCAGCCTGAGGCTTTCTCAAAAGGGAAAAGGAGCTGTACTCAGAAGAGCATGGCCACCAGATTCTTACTCTCTACACAGTCACTGGCGAGAGGTAGCGGGACTCTTACTTCGGATACCCATGTTTGGATTACAGCTGCAACCCCGTGTCAGTACCGTGTATTTTAATGGTCCCAGAAAATGGGTCTGGCGCTCTGAATTGACGACAAATTGATTGAAACCAGATGTTGTGAAAAATGCCTTTTCCAAGTTCAATGGCACATGAATGGTCTTAGCATGCCCCTGGATAATCTGACTTCTGTGCCCCAGTCTGCTGCAATAAACTAATTGGGAGGATAATATTTTGTCTCTGCATTGTGAACTCCTTGGGGAAAGGAGCTTTTTAATTGCATACACAGCCCGTGACCTGGTAGGCTCTAAATCTCACCGGATGATGTGCAAAGTTATAGAGGGACCTCAGCTGAACACCCTGAGCTCATGTTACCGTCTGGATTAGCAAAACTTCAGACTATTAAATCGTCTGTATTCTTCAGGCATTGCTGGGAGTTTGGTTTCCCCACTGAGCTAAGCTCTTTTTTGGCATAGTCAAAAGACAAACAATACACCATAGGTACAAAAGCAGAGAAGTAAAAGCTGTTGTTTGGCCAAGTCAGCAGATGCACTATGGCAATATTGGCTTTGCAGGAGAGCAGAGATGGCCAGAGCCTGCATGCTCAGGCCTCATCACTTTGCAGACCTCATCAGAACAGATATATTTACTCTGGCTCCACCTAATTAACACACCCTGCCAGACCCAGCCTTGCACTCTTCAGCCTGCACATGCAGAACAAGACCCCAATTTGGTCAGCTTGTACTCCCCAAGGCAGATAAAAATGACCTCAAATGGCAAGCCGGCTTCACGGACTGCCATTAGATGGTCCCTGGGAGGATGACTGATTGATCCTGTTTACCTTCGGCACTGCAAGGCATTTAACATCAGGTTGGGAGAAGCGAAGCAGCTTTGTAGTTGTTATTCTAATGGGCTTCAAGACAGAGCTATTTGTTTAGGAGCATGATAAGACTTTTCAGACCACTGGCTCCCTAGGCAAAGCTCTGAAAGCCTGTCACAGCACATGCAAAGTCACAGCACTAAATATTCTCTGCAGAGTATTACCAAGAAAGGCTGTTCCTATTACGTTTCCCTGTCAAAAGTACAAAAAGCCCAACAAATCCTACAGCATTCGGCTCACATCTGTCCCAAAAACTGGGGGAAGAAGCCTGCAGCTAAGGTACGGAAGAGAAAAGGTTGAGAGCAGACTCTCCTGGTGACTAATGCAGCAGAGATAAACATCTAGATGCTCGCTAAAACATACAGTATCACACGCAGATTAAAGGCTCCTTCCGAGATTTTGCAAGCAGCCAGTGACTCCTACCCAGCCATCTGCCCAGAAAGGGCCTCCAAGTTGTCAACCAATCCATTTCCCGCCAGTGCCACAGGCTGGGTGATACCGATCTTGCTGTGTTTTGTTATGAGAGCTTTGATGTAGGAGCCTCTGCCGCAGCGGCAGCCCCCTTTAGGGAACAAAGCCCTGGTCTAGCCAGGCTCTTCACCAGTTGTCCAGGTATTAGGTTCTTTTTCCCAGCTTAGGGGCAACCCTATCGCTAACCTTTTCCTGCGACCTTTTGCAGGGAACCTTCTGCTCGTGGCCATCTGCGTCCTCTCCCCCTTTTCTTTTAAAGCATTCACCTGATTGCAGCAAGCAATTACGCACACACGCTGGTTTGCATCAGTCACAAAAGCTGTAAGCCTCCAATTAACCACCTCATGCCTTTTAATGATACAACGCTAAACAGGGAAGAGAATTAGAGGGAACATCTTCAGAAGTGGTTTGCAGCAGGACAGAGCAGTCTTCATTATTGTTTATATTAGGGTAGCACCTAGGAAACTCAGCTAGAGGCTGTGAAAACAAATGGAGAACTTGGGGAGTTAATTTAATATGGAGAATTTATAGGACAAGACAGAGTAGGTGGATGAAGTGTAGTGTAATGAGGAGAACACAATGATTTTCTGAGGATCGGAATAACCTGCCAGCATCCTTCACTCCTCACTGCCAAGTTCCTGTATCCTCCCTCCTCGACACTAATTCAAGAGAGTGAATGCTGGCAGAGGGCTCAAGAGCAAAGACAGGCACTTTCTGGACTCCCAGAAGACCCATGTGGCCAAGCGCAGGGGAACGCGTTGTCTCCGTCTTCAAAAGATAGCTGAAGATACTGCACCTGCTCAGAGGGTTTCAGGCAAAACAGCATTTCAGAGGAATTCACCAATTCAGCAAAATCTCAGCAAGGTGAGTCAATTTTGCCCAGGTTCCCATGAAACTCTCACAGGGCTCCAAACATCAGAAACCTGCTGAGTTTCCTGCCTGGTCACCCATCTGGTTCCTCCACCGTTCGGGTTTCCAGGGCCCTGGGGCTGCCTGCTGCCAAATAGGCTGCTTCGCAAGAGGGGATTTCACTGCTCCAACACTTCTCATTTTGGGGTGTCCCAGATGTTAGACCGTCTCAGGGAGGAAACACAAGAGCATGCACAGATGGAGCCCATGAAACCGAGCTGAGCGGCTCAGCGCTCCAGAGATCGGCTCTCGAGACAACCCACGGCGCAAGCTGGTGCACTATTTCCTTATGCAGAATTTCTACCTGGCTGTGTTTTGCTCCACTTCAGATGGAATTCAAGCCTAATTTCATCAAAACTAAGCTTCTTCCCAAAACAGAATCATCTTTTTAAGCCCATTCCTAGCAGACACCCTCGCAGGGCAGCTGTAGCTGTTTCCCTCTCAACATGTCTTCACATCAGTCCTGTTTCAGGTCTCAGGTCAGAGGCAGAGAGCTGTATATCCCATACATCCCACCAGAAACACTGCGGGGATATACAAATCAGTCAAATCTAAATTGCCCTAGTCTGGAAGGCAGATGATACAAACTACCGTGCAGTCCCACGAGCTCCCCAAGGGAGGAGGATGAGGTAAAATCTCTGTAAATTATCCATCAGCTTCTAATTTAAATACTTGATCTGCCTAAGGGCAGCACCTGATACTGCAAGTGGCTACAGCGTCGTGGGCTGACCCCGGGGCTCACACCAGTCCGTCAGACTCACAGACAAAGGAAATGGGGGAAAAGGAAGAGTTTCACTTGGAAAAATCAGTGCCTAAATGAAATTTGCTAGAAAATATGGAGGGAAGAGGACAGAGGGACTGAAGGATGCTTAGAGGTTTCTTGCCCTGCTTCATGTAATACTGGACATTTCTCACCGCTCATGGACCAAGAGGGAGCAGCAGCTGCTGCTGTGCACAGACACCTTTGCTGACCCTGTTCAGTCACCAACAGGCTCCATTGGAAGCCTAATTTTATCTGTGCTATGAGAACCATGTTTCCAGAAGTCTGTGTTGTTCTCAAAGACATACCTGCAATGCGTCGAGCAAGCGCTGAGGCTCCTCCTTGGGATGAGGCCAGGCGTGCTGTGAAAGCTGAGAGCTCCTGAGCACGCTGGGGGGGGGGGATTCTCCTGGGAAACGTCTGCAGGAGACACTGACACCAGCTGTAGGGTTATGTGGGGCTTGAACAACAAACCATTTGTCAAGACCTGCTTATTAGGATGTTTACTCACAAAATTGGCCTTTTCGTAAGTGGTTTCTGAAAGCACCCCTGACCACCAAGAAAACAGTCTTACCGAATCGATCAACAGGAGCAAGAGTGGATCCAGCGACCAGAGGAACTGGTTTCTAATGCAAGGACCAGCTACTTTTTCCCCAGCTTCACAGCTGCCATTTGTCCATTTTCCTAACCCCTCTAATTGTAGATCAGTAAATTATTTGGGGTTTTAGATCATTATCAATGAGGATCCTTGCCTGGACAAAGGGCCTTTTGTTTTCTTCCCCCATGCAAAAGCATTGACTGTGCTATACGGTAGGTATGGTCATTTATTATTTTCAGTTCTTTTGCTGTCTTGCCTGTCTGTATCATGATGGTTGTGCTGAGAAGTTAATAAAGAGGGGAAACACACAAGAAAGAAAACCCAACTCTACACTCACCTTTTTTTGCTGAATATGAAATTAATTGCTTATTTCATATTTTTGTAATGGATCCACAATGGATTCACTTAGACCAAAGACATGAATGGTCTGTTCTGAAGTCATGAGGATCACCCCCACAGCTGGATGACTTCAGACAAGAGTCAACATGACAGAGGATGGAAGTTAAACAGTCCCACTTTAGTGGCAAAGAGGAGGGAAGGGAGGAAGGCTCAGAGTGCCCGCATTACTGTGTATGTGAGCCCAAGAGACCTACCCAGGGTGATGGTGGGCATCTGGAACAGGCCCAGGGGAAGAGACATGCTCTCAATCAAGTCAGTGGCTCAGCACTAACAGCTTCTCTCAGGGCTAAGACCATCCCTCAAGGGCAGCAGGTCTTACCATAGGTCAACACAGGGAAAAGACAGCAGTGGGGACCTCAGCAGAGATCACGATCTCCATGGCAGAACTAAAGGCAGGGGGGGGAGGGAGGGAGTCCTGACACCCCTGTTGGAAAAATGTCTTGAGGTAGCCGTGGATTGTGCAGATACAGGGTTGCTTTGCGGGGTCCTGCACAGTGTCGAAGAGAGCGGTGTGTTGACTCAATGTGTCGTTCCACACAAGCCTCTCAGAAGACGCCTGTAAAAAATGGATTTTTTGTAAAAAAATGGATATGTTGCAGATGAGAAGGGGGTAGTTTCCCTTCCTTCCGAGCAACTGAACATCAAGGAAAACACTATTGTGAGGCATTTGACAGGAGAAACAAGCCAGAACTTCAGTTTCATTCAGCACTTGTGCTTTAATGCCAAGCTACAATTTATTTCATTAAGAAGAAGAAAAAAGCAGTAAAGGAAACACTTACTGGGATGAACATGCTGTCTGCTGTGGCCCGGAGGCATGAAGTTGGCTTAAGCAATAGCAGAGATCGGGATATCCAGGTCATAGCCAACGCTGCCCTTGACCTCACTGGCCACCAGGTGAGATGGCTGCTCACCTGACGCAGTTAGGCACTGCTCCTCTGCTTGGTGCTATGGCCTTTGCAAGCCGCTCCAACAGGATTTACAGACTAGCTCGCTTATCAACCCTGATGGATTTCCTCTCCCACTCCTTTCCCAGCCCTTGCCTTTCACTGGGAGATACAGAGCATGACACAGCATTCAGAACCGACCTTACATCTAGAAAGAAAAGGCCATCACCATGATTTTGCCTTCCAAGGCTCTGAATTTTTAGCAAACTCCTACTCTTTCCTGAGTTCACCTTCCCAAGAGAAGAGCAGCTTCAGGAAATCATGTCAGTCAAGACTCCAGGAAAGAAAACTGTAATGCGATATAGGTCTAACCCACAGAAACGCTGGGAACGTCTCCTTTTACAGAGGGCCCTTCCAAAAGGAAACCAACCCATTGTAAATAATGTGTCTGGGAAGAGAAGACAAACTTTTAACCCTTCCCTTGCCTCTACTGTTTGCTCAGTCAAACTGCAGCTTTCCTTGCAGCCAGGCAAAGTCACGCTCTCTATGCGTCCTCAGTCTCTTCTCCACCATTGGGTAGCCCAGAGATCCCACTGTTTTGCTAATCCCACTGCCTGAAACTGGGATTCAAGTACGATTAACCAGGCACATGAATGGGTGGTGCTCCAGGCCCCACAGGTTTGGTGTCTGTGCCTGGCTCTCCCTGCCTGCATCATTCTCCCAGCCCCACCTGGACATCCAAGGGCAAGGAGTGAATGTAGAAAGGGACATTCTGCCTCTTCCTGAGTGCCATTCCCAGGGCTTACACAAAGTCCTGCTCTTGATACAGAGCACAAGCACATACACTCTTATGTATCTCTGGTTTTAGCTCAGTGTCCTCAAATACAACAAGTAACAAATGCATCTCTTCCTTTAAAAAGCACTTTTTTCTATTAATGCTTAAAGCACGGATTCAAGACACCGCTTCTCCCAAATTCAAGAGTTTGAATCAAGTTTCACCATACAGGGTCTGGCTCTTAAGGGAGAGCAGAGAGTCCTTCCAGCATTAGCTAAGAGAAGTCACCGGGACGGCTTGTACAAACAGACATAGGACGCTTGCAAAGACAAGCTTAGAGACTTCGGTCCACCAGCATTCCTGATCATGTGCTTAATTCACCCCAACCACGAAGTACCCAAAGCATGCGCTGAAACGCCTCGCTGAGTAAGAACGGGCTTAATCACTTGCTTAAACACTTACTGCACGAGTGCTTCAGAGATTGAGATTGATTAGGTCCTTCTCCTCCCTGTACCTCATGCTTCCCCTCCTCCTCATGAAGATCTCGTTTCTGAAGACACAAGGCTCACAGAGTTCAAGGAGACACAGGGAACATATTTTTCAACAGGCTGCAAGTTTTCCAGCTTCCTGCGCTTGATCACAGGAGACTTGAACCTTTTTTGGGGAGAAAACACTTAATTTGCTTACAAAGCCATTACATCATGAAGTCAGATTCCAAATTGTAAAGATTTTCCTTCGGTATCGTCATGAAAATCTTAGTTCCCGGGATTTTCAACTCCAACTCCTTTAAAAGAACAAAAGCCAGATTTTCAGAGCTTGGCTCAGTGAAATCAAGTTATTAATGTTAATATACTTTATTGATCTTAAAGGAATACAGCATGGAAACAAAGGCCATTAACTGAGAGAGAGGCTCTGTTTACATTAACAAGTCATTCAGCAGAACAGGAGCAGATCCAAACTGAGGTCCCCACAAGTACAGTATATGCAGTTCACGTGTTTACTTCAGCCTAAATTTAGTCTGGTCCTTAAAGTCATTTGGACCAAACTTGTCCCCATTTTTTGTCTGGAAGCTATTCTAGGGAGCCATCACCGCCTCAGACCCCCATGTCCCTCTCCAGGCAGAAGCACATTTGCTGTGCCCCTGGAGTGGACCGTCTGGATTAGCGTTCCAAAGGCATCTGGCCAGCGTGCACCAAAACTGCTTTGCTGTGCAAACCAACACGCAGTGAGTGGAGGCGGCCACAGGATTCGCTTCCAGACTGGTCTGTTGCTCCAAACAAAAGCACGAACTTGTAGACATAGTCAGGGGGAGAGAAAAACTCTCCAAGGACAGCAAAGTCCCAAGGCAGGGTGCAGTAGATGCCCAGCACTCTGTCAGTAGGACGGTCCATTTTGGTCATCAACTTTTCTTACAGTTTGGAAGCAACTGTAGGACGTAAAATTGCTGCCCAACAGTGACTCCCACAGTGGGCTACTACATGGACTATGTCCATAACAGTGTTTGCATTACAGGGGGACGATGGTCACCACAACAGAGGACTTCGGCACAGACTGCCCATGTGAAAGGGTGGATGAAGTTATTCTGCCATATGACAAGAATGACCGGGAACACATGTCCATAGTTTGAATAAATGCATGCCACCATCAGCCAAGCGTGCAAAGTGAACTTCTTTGCAAAGCAATGCAAAACTTGTCTTCAGCAGCAGTTGGGAGGACAAAAGACTAATAAAGAGCAAGGAAATTCAATTGCATAGACAACTCCCATCAGCTACACCAAGATCATAGGAATACAGAAAATGCTCTGCTGGGTCAGCTGGACCAGGCATCTTCTCACATGAACAACAGTCTTTAGGAGGAGCCTGGCCACTATTTGCAATCCATTCATCTCACACTCCTCCTAGCATCCACAGTCATTGACTGGGAATGGTAGAGTACACATCCTTCCCTACCTTCTCTAATCCCTTTGAACTTGCCGATATAACATCTGCCTTGCTATTCCCTGTGGCAGCAAATTCCCTGCTGTGCAGAAAAGCACTTTCTATTATCCCTCTTA
Organism: Gorsachius magnificus; assembly: GCA_034008185.1. Lineage (NCBI taxonomy): Eukaryota > Metazoa > Chordata > Aves > Pelecaniformes > Ardeidae > Gorsachius > Gorsachius magnificus. Next base: position 64,500,914 of record CM067086.1, read on the forward strand.
AATGGATCTCCCACTTGCTTCCCTATGTCTCCCCTCATTCCAGCATTGCGGGGTTTTTTAAACCCCAGAGCAATTGTTTCTCCCCACAGTGCTCCATCCGTAACGTTTAGAGAAAGAAACATCGCGCCATGCAAGGAGCCTCAACACAATTACTTGGAGGTTCAGAGAAATTCAGGAGAAAAGCAAGTTTGAAAGATAGACCTGGGGTTTATGAATTGTCTCCATTGGTTTGCAGTCTCTGTACCCTCTTTGCACCGTGTACAGGACATTGCAAAGAGTTGAGAACGGTTCTGCGTTTTGTACTAGCAGCTCAGTTGTGCGTATTGTTGTTGGCTACCCCAAAGGTACGCGCTAGATGCTGAAGTTAGCTGTTAAATATGTCTTTAGCTGTTTCAGCTTCCTCAGAATGTTCATGTCCTTGTTGCCTCCTGTGAGAAAAATCACATGCTGAGGGAGAGCCGTGCCCAGCATGGGGAGTCATCGGCCAAGTGGCGATCACAGCTGATAAAAACCTTTGCTGCCCTTGGTGGCAGAAAGGGATGCAGGTCCCTCAGGGGTGGCTTTGCTGGCTGCCACCTGAGGAACGCCTGACCTTTCTCAGAGCCAACAAACAGATGGATTGGGGATTAGTGAAGGCACAGGACTCTGTCATGGGGAATCCATTGTCAATCCTTATCCAGGATTGTCCCAAGCCAGGAGAAAACTAGAAAAACTTCAAAGGGATGAACAGATTCCTTCTTGAAGCCCCAGGACAGGGAAAGCTGCAAATTGCTGGGACCTAAAGGCTCTCTGCAAGCAGGGGTTGTGCTATGGAAGGCCAAAGACAGACCTGGGGGACAGGAGCTTATCACTTGCTCCAGTAAGGCTCTTGCAGGACTTGGCCAGACGGTTAAAGCACCTCAGGAACTGGCAGTGCCGGTAGTGGCCTTGATCCTTTAAAGAGTACTGGAAGAAATGAGGCAGAGTCCCGCAGACGACTCTTGTTTAGCCCAGTCCAACTTACTGAGCTAGGTGTTAGACTGAAACACCTCCTCTTTCAGCCTCTCCAAGGAATACAGACAAATCAGGATCAGAGCACTCCATTTACGGGGCTCTCCGTTGCCACCTTCCTTCAGACCCGGCTGTCCAAACCCTTGCACCACATTGCATTTCTCACAACAAGCGTGATACCCACAACAGGGGCCCCAGGCAGTTGGGACGTCCAGGCACAGGGCCAGGGCCCCTCTCTGGCCCCACACGCACCAGACACCGCTCGCTTTGGGATCTGCTGACCCACAGCTGGTAGCTGGGGTTACGGAGCAAAGACAGACTCCAAAAAAAGCCTGCTGGAAGGCAGACAGCCCAGCGACGCTCTCATTCCCTTTCAAATGACAGCACCTCATTGCGTGCGCGACGCCGATTCCTGCACTGGGAGAGATGGGACTTTTAAGAGATGTGTAGCGACACTATAGAACCTGCATCACAAGGAATCCAGCTACAGCCGCTCTTGTTCTTTATGTTAAACATATGCTTCTGTACTTTCCTGCACTCATATATATGGAGCACAGGGGTAGCTAATCCCAAAACCCACCGCCACAACCTGCCCCCACCTTGAAACAGGCCCCAGTGCAATGAAATGTTCCCGCTTCGAACTTCCAAAGACGAGCATTAACACTGGGGATAATTAAAATGCAAACATGATGAAAAATACACTGGCAAGGACTCAAGGCCGTGGAGCTGGAAAGCCAGGTAGCTTAAAGAAGTGCCAGATATTTAACTGGTCTCCAAGACTAGCAGATGTTTTTCAACCTAACATTGCAAAAACTTACTTAGATGTGTTTCCTAAATCAGGACCAAAGAAGAGAATGTGTTCTGTGTATTGGGAGCGTATCAAGTACTTTTCCAGCACTGTAAGATCTTTTATTTAAAAAAAAAAAAAGGGGGGGGAGGGGCAACATAGAAAAAAAATAGGCTTGTTTAAAGGATTCTGGATGCTTACCTAAATAGTGTTAAGAAAAGGAAAATTCCTTCTCCAAACTGAAAAGACTTGGATGCAATTAGGATAGAGATAGCATCAGCCCATTTCCCCGTCTGGTATTAAGCTATTCATCAGGAGCACTGCAGAATACAGTGGTTGCAGCTGATACAGTCTTAGTGATATTTAGGTAATTATTTTTTTTTTTTTCCCCCCCCCTCAATTATCTCAAAAGAAACTATTCAGCAGCTCAGTTTTGGAAACAAACCTCTCTCACCTGGTACGAAACAATCTGCTATAGCACTGCAATTAAAAACTCATCATCCCAAAGCCACTGGTCGGTTCGTCTCCCCACCAGCGGCTCCTCTACAGCCAGAGAGACTGAGTGCACGTCTGAAGATCCTCTCTGCTCCTCTGCTACACCTTGGAGGAGATTTACAGGGATTTGCACGTGTTTTTTCTCGCTCAAAGAGAGATTATGTGGCATGATTAAGAGATATTCTAGGAAAGAAACTACCAGCTTCAACAAGCTTCTTGACATTCCCTTTGATATAACACACATCAGTTACTAATGGGAATGGATTAAGCTGCTGCTTAGCCTCAGTAATGCCACGTTTAACAACAAACATTTCTTCTCTCCCCTCCCTGCGGTGGCAGCCATTGCCCAGTAATTTCTGGACAAATTATTCTGTATCAATATATGAAATTACATATATATATAAAACCTGCCTTTCCGTGTGCAAAGCAATGGGAGAGTTGAGACCAGCTAAGGCAAGTCACAGCTTTTCCTGTAGCATGGGAGATGGAAACACAAGGACTTTCTGGGTCACTGAACCCAGAACCTTGTGAGCATACTATGAGACCCTTTACAGAATCTCACACTCCTGTATTAAAAAAAGGGGGGGGGGGGGGGGGGAAATACGAGGGAGACATTTTATAGATAGAGATCCACAACACTGCATATTAAAAACCAAAATTTGACACTTAGAAAAAGCATTACCACTGTCTCAGAAGCTGCTCCCAGAGACGTTTAATTCTGGGTGGACCTCTCCTTCCCACATTTGCAATGCAAGGAGACCCGAGAAAAAAACTGCTCTGCCTTTCAGGTGGGTGACAGTAGGAAGGACACAGAGGAACCACAAAGGAAGGTGTCTGCTCAGCAGATCTTCCTATGGAATGGACGGGCTGCATGGTTATCCTTGAAATTCAACCGGTCACAGCATCCACACCAGTTGTATGCCCACCACTCCACAGATGCCAGAGCAAAGATGAACCTGCAGGAAACCAGCCCATCCTCTGGGTCTGCTCCATCAGACATGCACGCACCATAACCCTCCAGCCTTCCCACCAGGCAGCTTCGAATCTCTTGCTGCAGAGGGAAGCAATGCTGTCTACAGTTAGCTCCTTTCTCCTTTGCTGGCAGGGACTCACCTCCAGTCCTATAGGAAGAAAGAAACTGAGATAGAGACCGGCGGGTGACACAGTTGTCACTTCTTTCCATCACCTTGTCAGGGTTGTGATACAGTCAGCTACCATATCTAAAGAGGGCACCGAGGACAGCAAGTCTAGGCTCTCCTCCACCCAGCCCAGCTCCCACAGCACACAGCTCTTGGGGATGCATTTACTGGACGTTTCAGAGGATCACCTATTGCATTACACGCAACTATTTGGTTACAGAAACTTACCATCTGCCCCTATGTTGTACCAACCAAAGCCTGCAAGCCCCCTGACAGCCAGGAGGATTAATACTACATTTCCACATTCTCTGCAACACGAGCTGCCCGTAAGCAACAACCTGAAGATGCCTCTGAGCTCCTCAAAAAATGCAAGTTATGGGAAGAACAAGAGGAGCCATGACAATCCAGTTCCCTCTAAGCACAAGTCACATTCACAGCAACATTTAAAACTTGCTCTGTCTCCTGCATGGCTAAATACAGGGAACATTAACAGGTCACATCAGGGAGACATCTAAGTGGTGACAATGCCAATATAAAACCATTCACTGGGTCTGCACCAATGTAACAAACTTTAAAAAAGTATTAAAACAGACTGTTTATTACAGCATATGATGTGTTATATTAATTTACACAATGATATATATATTAAAAAACAGCCATTGATGATGTACAGTAAATTGGACATCAACAGGAATATTAAAACTACTGATACTCATGCACATGACATGCATATGTTTTTTTTTTTTTTCTTTTTCAAAAGCAGTTTTACACAATATACTGAAGTTACTAAGCCTTGGTCAGCTGCTCCAACAGTTCACTCTGACCACGACTGCCATCCGCAGCGGGACTCCCAGGAGGTCGGAGCAGAGTGCACTCCAGAGAAGGCGACTTAACCTTGGAGACAGATTGAACAGGAGCCCTTTCCAGGGGGGACGGTGAAGGCTGGGGGAGGACAGGGATGAGCTTCAAGAATAGAATCAACAAGAAAAGAAAAACCAAAACAGGCCAGGCGACCAGGAGGAAGAAGTTCGAGATGTGGCAACAGGAGCAGCAGAAAGGAACAAGCAAAAACATGAAGACCACCCACACTCCCTCCCCCTTATCCTCTTAAAACTTATGACCTTAAGCTGTCGATATCTTGTATAAGACCCAGAACTGGAAAAACTAGGCAAGGAAGATCCATTCCCAGAAACATTAGCCTTTTTTCAAAGCCTTCTGATACCATGCACTGGAGGCTGTTCACCACTGAAATGGCAGTGTTATGGGTTTTTTTAAAACAAGTATAATGGTCTTTTATTTCCACGTAAAAGGCACTAGTATCCACCCAAGTTCTGAAGACAAGTGACATAATTTACCTTAAGTTTTAAATATTTGTATAAAAAAAAAAAAAATCTGTGGAAATATGTACACAAAAGCACCTTGCTTCCAAAAGCAGAAGCAGATACATTCCACCAAGTCACCTCACTAGACGGTTGTCATGAGCTTCAGGGAGCCCGACCGAAAGCGGAGGATTTTCTTCTTGAGGTTATGGGACGCTTTGATTTTGACAAAGGCCTTCGCCGCATTTTCATGCAGCTCCGGCGCCGTGACCGTTTGGATGGGGAGCGTCTGGACAAACTGAGACCAAATAAGGCCCCCACTCTCATCAGAGTCGCTGGTGGTCGTGCTCTCCCCTACGAACTCCACCTCGCTCAGGCTCGACTCGCTGTCTCCAAAGCAGTTCGTTGTGTAGTTGCTCTGCTCGTCCTCACTCGTGTCCACCACGGTGGAATGGAACAAGGACTCGCACTCTGCCGAGTACTCCGAGTCGCTGGCCACGTAGGCGTACGGGCTGACATAGGGCAGGGGGACTTGCGAGTAGACCCCCACACCTTCCCGCCGGTTCCTCCTCGCCCTCCGTAGAGCCTCCTCATAGGAAATCTCTGCCGATGACTTCCAACGGCGGTAGTCAGCCCGCTTGTGTTTAGGCTTGGCCACCACAACTTCTCGGCCATGCCCGTGGGATCGGATGGTGGACTTGTGCAGGCCAGCCTGACGACTCTGTAGGCCTGACTCCGGCTGCAAGCCACCACCTCTCTTCCCCCGTGAGGAGGGCTTTTTCAGTTTCTTATTTGTATCCAACTCATCAGGAAAGCGGCACTTCTTGCCCACCGGCTTGTTTTTCTCCCGTAAGGTCTGCGAACCGTTTTCCAGCCCATTGGCAAGGTGGGGCCTGTGTTTCAGCGCAGAGCTTTTCAAAATCTTGACGTTTCGGGTGCCTTTATGAAGCTTCACACTTTGCTGCTGGGCCGGTATGTATTGAGCGTTGACCAGCAACCCATCATCCAGGCTCTGGGAGGAAGAGCCCTCGCTTTTGAAATCCAGCGCGGGCCTCTCCTCTACAGCAGGTGACGAGGAGCGAGCCACCTGGAAGCTGCTCTTCAGCAGGACTTTTTTGGGAGGCTGGCTGACCCTGTTCTCTGGCTGCAGCACCACGGTCTTCCCCGGGCTCTCTTTGGGAGACGCAGCAAAGAGCTGGCTATTCTCCTTGGGGACGTCCCCTGCCGTGGCCACTGCGTTGCGGTTCAGCTCCGGGGGTGCTGGTTTGATGCCCCGCAGTAGGTGCTTGCTCTGAAGTTCATTCGCCGCGCTGGGCGGGAAAGCCACTGGCAAAGGTGCCTTCCTACTCTCCGGCTGCTCACCAGCCGGTTCCCTCGACCTCTGCTTTAACGGGGAGGGTGCTGAGTGGTCCAGAGCGGCGGTCCCACCAGAAGGCAAGCACACTTGCTTGGAGCTCTTCAGGTTCACAACATTACCATGAGCCACCACCCCTGCAGGCTGCCTGACGCACATGCTTCCATGCCTCAAGATCCCTTTGGTGGGATCGGCGTTGATGCTCGTCCTCGGTTTGTTAGTCCTTACCGAGTGAGTCTTTTTCTGAACCAGGCTTAAGATGTAACCGTCTATCCTCTTGCTGGTGGAAGGGCACGGTGCTGTCCAGGAGCCTTGTGGCAGAAATGTGTTGGCAGATTTTCCTGAGTCCGTTTCAGATCCGGCGCAAACATCGCTAATATCACAACCAAGCCTCTCCTCTTCTCGCTGGGGGTTTTCAGTCACGGGGAGAAGAAACATGGGACTCTGCACAGCTACTGCGTGAAGTGGGCTGGGGTACCGGTAGACATCGTTCCCGTTTTTAGACACCAGATCACACTGGTACTTTGGATGTACATCTGCAACGACATCGAGGGAATTTGAGTGCGGTGTGGACAAAGAGCGACAGACAGAGCCTGCGGTCTGGTCCTCATGCTGGCCTTCCTTATTATAGTCCATCCAGCCTATGAGATCTGAAAGGCATTTTAGAAGAGTTTAGAGAGCCTGCCAGGGACAGTTCTGCTACGTTTTTCATGTGCCATCAAGGACTCCGGTCCCATCTACACATATGCTGCAATGTTTATACAACAGCAGCACTGTTCAAACAGTGGAAACCATGCAACCAGGGATGCTGTTTAAGCAATCTAGAAGCAGCACTATTCTTCTGTGGGTCTCTTTGTAATTGCATCTATGTAGGATTTCCCTCAATATGACTACATGGCTAAAAAAATAAAAATCACAGCCCTAATAAGAACATTTACTTTGGTTTCAAACCTGTGCCTAGGTTGCTAAGAGCTTCCTGTTTTACTTCAAAGCCGCCCAGAAGTCTGTAAGGGTCTCTTTCGTTTATACGCTACACAGACACCTCTAAAACTCACTGTGGGCCCCAGCACATCTGAATTTTGTATTTCACTTTGCTAAATCCAAAGGGAAACATAAAAAATATAGACAAGGGTCCAACGAATTCCTTTAGCTTATTGACAAATTTCACTTTCAGATTTTTTCAAGCTTATCTTGGGTAAAAAAAAATAATCCTGATTTAATTTTCTTGTTATTATTATCGTTACTACTATTTTTATCATCACAGTATTATTTTATAATTACAATAATGCTAATAATAGTAACAGATGCTCCTTTTGAGCAATAAAGGGTTAAAAAATGAGAAACAGGCTCATTTTTCCACGCAAGTACAAGGAGTGCAGGTCAATCCAGCTGACATCCTAGCCTTGGCTCTGCAAAGAGAGTTCTGTAGGAGAAATCCAGTGCATTTCAGGATGCATGAGTCAGATTTAACAGCTAAGGCACTTACTTGGGGGTAAGCGACCTTAGGAGCAGGGCTTCAATCCAAGCACCTAAGATTGTTATTTTCTTAAGCTTATGTTGCCTATCTCTTCTTGAGTAGGGGTACACTTTAAATGATCCTTCTAGATCACTGTCAGTCCTGTTTCCTACCCTTGGGCTAGAAACTTCAGCCAGGGTACTCAAATTTGAATGCTCAGTGCTCATCACTTATCTAAGGCTTATTTCCAAAGAGGTCTCACAATCATTGATGAAATTAGCTGATAAAGATGATGTTCCTTCGTGAGCAGGAGAGGAAGAACAGGGAAGTTAGGAGCATGAACTTCCTCCAGATCACCTCACAGTTTTCCCACATTTCCTAAATTCTATGTTGGAGTCAGGAAATGCTGAGAAAAACACTTCTTTGAAACTGGCCAGTTTGTGAAATCTCATCTCTGAAAGTGAGATGGTGTGAAAAAAGAGTCTTAGGTCTTCATGATGTATACAGAAAAAAAACCTTACATCAGTGAGCATTAAATTACCTCAAGCTGCTCAAAGGATAACTTAGAATACTTCTCAGCACCCCAGAATGAATGTATCTGAGGCTGTATTTTCCCACTTTAGAGTTAGAACTTGAACTATTTTGTCTTCGATTCACACAAAAAAAAAAAAAAAAAAAAAAATAATCACTGTAAGTTAACCATAAAGAGCAGAATGGAAATTGGAAATACTATGGTTAGGAGCATCCTCCACAACGCAGAATGAACTAAGGCTTTTGAGTGACTATGGCTGCAATCAATAATGCTTGATCACAAAAGCCCTGATGAAGTGTCCTTCACCCTCCTGTTTAACCGTCCCACACATTAAGGCTTGCATCTTCAGTCTAGTGTTCAAGGAAAGTCAACAGCTCTGCCAAAGAGACAAAATACTTTTTCCCTGCTCATGATGCCTATTTGTCTGCACTATATAAATGCAGGACACACCTCAGCATGGTCACCTAGCGGTTGAGGACCATCAGAACTGACAAAATGACAGCTACAAACAGACTGACATGTACCCTGACCTCCTAAAACCTGTAGCTACCTCCTTGCTCTGCCACTTTAATGAGGACATGGCTGTTGAGGTTATCTTTCACTATTGCTATTTAGTAAAAATGCTTTTCTAAAGGAAACCATGAGAAATTAGCCGACTAATGTGTTTATGTGCATAGGTACCACTGCCCTCTACTGGGTAGAGCAGCTGTCATATTTCCACATGTTGTTCTCCTGTGTTTAGAGCAACATATTCACACGTAAGGCTGGACTAATGGAGGGGAAGCGGTCCTGCCTCATGACCCATGTATGTGATAGGCACTGGAATCTTTTCAGAGCACAATACATCAAATGAAAAGAAGAAGGGTTAATCCAACCCAGATACTCCTGAGGCAGTATTTCCAAAGCCAAAGCCACTTCCTGGAGTATGATGTATTCGACCTGCTTTTACTATACCTGCAGATTTAGGGCGTCCATCTGAGATATTCAGTGTTGCCTCCAAAGGGCTGCAAAAGCAAGTGCTAGAATGGCAACTGGATAAACACTCACTGAAGACAGAGTTTGACGAATTGGAGAGCGATCCAGAAGCTCCATCACTCAGCTCATAAAACCCTATAAAAATAAGAGTTTGGATTTATATTAGTTATGTCTACACAAAGTTACCATTTGTATCCCTAGAAAGGCAGTCAAATTCATGTTTATGTTGGCTTACTCTATTGCAATTAGTTACGGGATTTCATTCAGTCACCCAAAAAACAGTGCACAATTTAGTAATATCCTTATTGCTGTGAAGGACTCCGTTTAAAAGCAAAGCACTTAAAAGTAAAAAAGCAGAACTTTACTTAGCATATGAAATTTTGAACTTTTTTTTAGCCTTTACAGGGGTTGGGGTTTTACCCTTTACAGGGGTTTTCAGACTTTAGCAAGAAGGATCCAGGTTGTGTTTGACAGCCCGCTCATTTAATAGCTTATTATACATCCGAGACAGACTCTCCAGCTATTACTTGACTACAAATTTTTTACCAAGTGTTGGGTCCAATGCTATCCATTATTTTCCTCAAAGTTCTGGAGATAAATGTAATACTTGTGGATGACATGAAAGAAGGAAAATGGTAATTAATGTGCAGACACAGAAAATTTAATTTCCTGGTAAATTGGGGCTACTCAAGTAAAATATGACAGACCGTAATCAAAATTTAAATTGTACATTTAGGAATAAGGAATCCAGGGCCTGTCTACAGAATGGGGATGCATCCTGGAAAACAATAATCCTGAAAAGGACTTAGTCAGCGTGGAAAAGCAGTTCAATCAAGCTTAATGATATGGCAAAAAAAAGCTAACGAGACTGGTGGATGTACAAAGAGACTAATGAATAGCACTAGTGAAATTACTTCAGCAGTCTGTACAGCACTGGTAAGAAAGACATTGGAACGGTGTGCCTAGTCCTCGAATCCAGCACACTTAAAACAAAGCTAAAAAATTGGAAAGGGGCCATAAAGCTATTTAAGAGCTGGGGAAAATGCCTTAAAACAAATGACTTCATGAACTTGACCTGTTTAGCTCATCAAAAGAAGTCAGGAACTGTACTGTATAGCACCTCCAAGAGGAGAAAAAGCTGGCTACTAGAAAAGACCTTACTCTATGGGAGAAAAGCATATAAAAAGATCAGTGCTGGAACAAGTAACATTCAGATTAGAAATTAGCAATGGTCTTAACAAATGCAAGTTGGTGGATTCTGCACTTTTTAGTGCCTTCAGAACAAGTCTAGATGCCTCTAGGAAAAGGTTCCCCATAGTTAAACACCACTTACTGTCTTCAACACTGTTAGAATGGGATGAAATTCAATATATGGGGGATCAAACTGATTCAGTGTTCCCTTCTGGCTGTAAGATCAATTTTGACATCTTCCTCCTGCTGGTGGTGCTTCCTTTCACCATTTTTCCAGCAGCCTCCTTCCTAATATGCAGGAGAATCAGAACTTTTTGAACTAATTTGTGGGTAGCCTTGAGATAACAAATGCCCCAAACACTAAAAACCTAATTAAGCTTGAAACACTCTTCTGAATACATTGTTTACCAACAGCAACCTTTCCAGCAGTAGGTGAACTTTGCTAGTAGGCATTAATTATCAGAGTGTGAACATGCTATAGACATTTACTGTTGTAGTACTGAAGACTACAGCCAGTTTAATTCCCGGTACACAGGGAGGCTCCATTTTGCTGAATATTGGCCTTACCTGAACTTGGACGACTGTCTGTCTCAAGGTGTTCATCTGTCGTTTTTTCCACGTCCAGGCGGAGATCACTTATTTGCTTATCTAGCTCTTGTAACTGATTTAGTAGGCCGGCATCCCTCCTCCTCAAGCAATTCTGGAGAATAAGAAGGCAAATGACATCAACTCCTTCAGCGGGGCAGGCATGAAGGGGCTCCAAAGACAGTCAGCCTTCTCCATCCAAGCACCATGGAAATACCTTGTCGACATTCTTTTATAGAAAAACCCAAAACAGAACAAAGCCCTGAAATCCTAGATAGACGCTCTGGATAAATACTTAACTGAAGAATTATGCCGGCACTTCATTCCAGCCTCTTCCAGCCAGTTCTACATGAGGAGCACGCTCCACAACTTAGGAAGACCTTTGCAGGACCCCAGCTGCGACGACAAAGCTGTATTGTATGACAGGGCCAAACCAGACCTGTGCACATGAAACGGGCCACTTCAGTGAAAGGATGGCTTTGCCAGTGTAATAGGGGATGTTCACCACCACAGCAATGTTAGTCAAAGATCACATCTGTTCACACAATGGGACGGAACAGCTCTGCCAACAAGTGCCTGTGGTGTGGGAACCGCCTTGTTCTGCTGCACATTGTGAGCTTATAGTCTACCATACAGACAGCAAAATTCCCAGGCCGTTTTATTAGTTTTGCAGTGCAGCAGGAAGGAAGAGTAATTCTTCCTCTTCTCCCATTATAATTGTGTAAAATTGCTGCGAGGTGAATTTTAAGGCTATTTATGAAGGTAATTTGATGGCATAAAATAAGCAATAAGCAATGATTTTGTAAGGCACTCATTAACCCACGGTCAAGGCAATCGGTTTCCCTCTGTGTATTATAATGTTGCTTATCCGTCGTCTGTTCAGCTTCGCACCCGTTAATTGTTCTGGCTTTGAGGAAAGCGGGGGAGGCAGGAGGAAGGTTTATCTCTTTTTTTCACGTGCATCATTTGATCGGTGCCCAGCAGCGCTCCAATACGCTCATCGCAAAGAGTTTGGACGCTCGTAACTGGACTAGTTCTAAACCCATTAGATCCAGGACAACCTTTCCCCTGGGGTGGCCCAGTCCTGGGGAAAAGGAAAGCAAACTCAAATGGTATTAGCGAGGTTCTTTGAAGATGTGCTGGCGCGTAACACCATCCTTGGAGAACCAGAGGGGCGATCACAAGTCTTCTCCCACATTTCTGATGTGAGCCGGGCGCTGGCTGGAAGCCAGGCTGGCCAAGGCGTTGGGTTCAAGCCATAACTCCCTGCGCCATCTATTGCCATCAGTGTCCCCCCCCTCCCCCAGCGAGCACCGCATCTGGTTCCAATCTGCAATGTCAAGTGCACAAATTAAAGTGCTACCACAAATCCCCGGGTTTTTTTGTTGGGTTTTTTTCTTTTGAGTAATGATTCCCTCGTCCTTCACTGCGGCTCTATGGCATCCAGCCCCTTCTCAGCAGCAAAATCATTTCTTTTTATCTTTTAAAGAACGAAATAATCCTAAATCAACTGCAGCAGAAGGCTAATGAGAAAAAAAAAGGGGGGGGGGGGAAAGGAGGGGTTGGGGAAAAGAAGAAATCGGGCAGATAAATCACGCAATCCAACTTCTCCCTGGGAGAAAGCAAATGCTGAGCCGTGCACAAAGACCGCCAGGCACAGCTGTACGCTATTTTCATTGAAAAATGATCTGCCGCTTCATGCCGCCCTCCATCTCTTCCCACACCAGCTACAAAGCGGTTCCTCCAACAAAAGCATCCCTTATTTTAAGGGGCCTGATCCTGCCCGTGCCGGAGCCCCCGTTACCTCCTCTCGCTCCCAACTTCCATTCAAGGCAACGGCAGCGCCTTCTCGCGCCTTGAATGGAAGTGGGGCCGCCGGCCTGGCTCCGGAGCCCGACGGGGGAACCCTGCAGCCCGGAGCAAAACAACCCCGGCCGCCACCGAGTTGTCACCGCTCCGCCCGACCCCGCCGAGGCCCCGTCCCCTCCCCGCCGCCTCACCTGCGCGCCCGGGCGGGCGGCTGGGACGCTGCGGCGGCGTGACAGCGGGGCGGGCCGGCGGCCCTCGGGGAACGGCCCCGGCCCCCCCCCCTCGCCCTCGGGGAACGGCCCCGGCCTGGAGGCGACCGGCGCGCGTCCCGCCGGCCACCCTCGCCCGCGGCCCCGGCGCCCGCCGCTCACCAGCTGCCTCCGCAGGAGGAGGATGTTCTCCTCCAGGAACTTCTCCTCCAGGCTGCGCGGCGGCGGCCCCTCGCCCGCCGGCTCCCCCCGGCCGCCCTGCGCCCCGGGCGCCGCGCCCGCCGGCCGCCGCAGCAGGAGGCTCTTCACCAGCAGCTCCTGCCGCTGCCTCAGGTACTCCGCTCGCCCAGCCCGGCCAGCGTGGCCTCCAGCCGCTCCCCGTGCCGCTCCGCCTCCTCTCCCGCCGCGTGCGTCGGGCTCCCGCGGCCCCCCCGCCTGCCCCGGCCCCGCCGCCGCGGCGGCTGCAGCCGCGGGGCTCGCCTTCATCGCGGGGGAGGGGGCGGCCGCCGCTGACAGGCCCTGCCCGCGGGGGGCCAAGCGCCGCCGAGCGCCGCGCTGCCGCCGCCGCCGCCGCCGGTCGCGAATGGGCCGCGGGGCGCCCGGCTCCCTCTCCGGCTGCCGCCGCCCCGCGCCCGCCCACCGCCGCCCCGCGCCCGCCTCCCCTCCCTCGCTCCCTCCCTCCCTCCGTCCCCGCCCGGCGGCGGCTCCGCGCCCGCGGTCGCCCTCCTCCTCCTCCTCCTCGTCCTCCTCCCGCCCCGCGCCCCCGTCGTCCTCCCGCGCCGGGCCTGGAGGGCTGTGGGAAGGTGGGGTACGCGGGCCTGCTGACCACTGACCCCACCAAAAAGAATCATAGAATCGCTTTGGTTGGAAAAGACCTTTAAGATCATCGAGTCCAACCTTTAACCTAACCCTGCCATCCCACCACTAAACCCTGGCCCTAAGCACCTCATCTGCCCTTCTTTTAAATACCTCCAGGGATGGGGTCTTGACCACCTCCCTGGGCAGCCCATTCCAGAGCCTGACAACCCTCTCGGTGAAGAAAAATTTTCCTAATGTCTAGCCTAAACCTGCCCTGGCGCAGCTTCAGACCATTTCCCCTCATCCCATTGCCCGTTACCAGGGAGCAGAGGCTGACCCCCACCTGGCTCCCCCCTCCTCTCAGGCAGTTGTAGAGGGCGATGAGGGCTCCCCTCAGCCTCCTCTGCTCCAGACTAAACACCCCCAGTTCCCCCAGCCGCTCCTCATAAGCCTTGTGCTCCAGACCCCTCCCCAGCTTGGTTGCTCTCCTCTGGACAAGCTCCAGCAACGCAACGTCTTTCTTGTGGTGAGGGGCCCAAAACTGAACACAGTGTTCAAGGTGCGGCCTCACCAGCACCAAGTACAGGGGCACGGTCACTTCCCTACTCCTGCTGGCCACGCTATTCCTGATACAAGCCAGGATGCTTGTATCCTCCAGCGATGAGCTCTGGAGCCACACACGGTGCAGTCGGGGGCCACCGGCAGCACGTTGTGGTGCGGTGTTGCTCACACAGCCTGACACGTCCAAAGCAGGAGCGTTACTGACGCGTCTGGGGCCAAACCATCCTGGCATGGAGGCGTGAAGGTGTAAGGAGCGGGTAGGGAAAGGTGGGAAGCAGAGGAGGACATGGCAGACCTTGCACCAGGATGCTGACCATGGCGTAGGCACGAGGATCGCAGCACCAGCGCGGTGTTGCTTCAAAGCCCCTTCGAGTCAACTAGCCAAAAAAGCCACAATGAAGTGAACTCCCTAGCAGCATGTAGACTCATTGCAGTGAGGGGTCTGCAGTTAGGTTTTCTATGGGAATGCGGTGGAAAGAAGCAGGGGGGGAAATGCAGATGCCAAAGAAAAGAAAGAAAAATGTTAGCATCTAAATAGGGCAAAAACTGCGTTCCAGACATGTTTGGGAGGGGGTGGAGAACGGAAGAGGAAGAAGAAGAAGAAAGCATTGAGGGAACCCTTCACAATATGGGGTTTGTTTGGAAAGATGTGAGCCCGCCATAGAGCGGCTCTCACGGATGTTATGAGCATGGTGAAATGCTCCTTCCTGCTCTCCCTCTGTTCCTCAGAAGATTATGAGGAATCTTCTGAGAATTTCATCTTCTCCCCACTCCCGTGCAATTTGCAGTAGACAACGTTTTGCGGTGGTGAGCCGTACACCTGCTTCATCTGTTGTAGCTCTTGGTCCTTGTTCTGAGAGCCTGCAGCTGATACAGATCATTACTCCGCAGTCTTTTTAAACCAATATTAAGTGCTTTCTAAAAAGGAGATCCATTTTCCTCCTGCAGCTTACAGCCAGCCCTCCCAAAATGCTGGCCCAAACGTAGGGGAGGCCACGTGCATCAGCTCAGAGGATGGTCAAAGCTCCATTTCTTTTTGCTTTTGATCTCATCCCAGAGCTGGTTCACCACACAGCCGTGTCAGCACAGTGCACCTATGTTAATATTTTCGTTCGCATTACAAGTGCCTTTTTGAACCAACTCCCTAGATCGTTCTGGTTTCCCGTGCTGCGATTCACCTTGCAGGAGGTTTTGAGAACAAATGAGCTGAGCTGCTCTGGGGCCAAACAGAAGCAGAAGAAGGGAGCACGCCTAAAGCGCCAGCCGCCACTGGATGTTCATTAACGGACCTTCGGGCTGCAGGACGAGAACACAACTAGCCCAAAGAAGCACCCGTGAAATACATACAGCGTGTGTGGCTGGTCCTCAGTACAGCCACGCTGCTCCGCACATCCATGCCGGATGGGCTGCCCAAGCTGCTGCGGTAGATGTAGGTGCACGTGCCAGCAAAGCGGGGAGAGTGAGGCGACACAAGCAGCCAGAGGAGACCAGGCCACTTCTTTGGGGAGCAATATCACTCCTGCCAGATTCAAGAGACCATGAAATTGCAGCCACAGAGAGAACTGACAAACACTGAAAGGGCAAGGGATGTCCCAGGGGCAAAGGACCGACTGAGGTTGCTAAGCAAAACTGGAAGTGAAAACCAAGCCCCATACTGGACCACTGCCTCTCTACTCATTTTATGTATCTGGGCCTATAAAAGGCCCAGAGGTAGGTTCAGCCTCTGCCCCACAACACATAGGCCACCACTGCTCACCTAAAAACCTGCTCCATGGCTTCCTCTCCTGCATGGAGCTTGGCATGCAGCACCCTCCGAGCGTGTTTATGCTGAAAGCTGTGTTGCAATGCAGAGTTACTTTCCCAAGCAGGTACCAGAAGCTGTCCAGATATGGAAGCAGAGAGCGCCCGTATTTTCCTTCACCCTTCTTAGCCAGATTTTGCACGTAGCTCTGTGCCTTGTATGCGTTTGTACACAAAGCCTCACACAATATTTATGCAAAGCTATTTCAACTATTTCTGCGCTGTTGTGCGCTGTGCAATGTAGACCTTGCTTCAACAATAAATTACAGTGCTAAATAAAATCTGTCTTAATGTTCAGGTTTATTTATTTTGCCACTTATCATTTAGCAGATTTTGGTCCGATTCCTCCCTCCCAAGTCACCTCTTCCACTCTGAAGAGTGTAAGATGCTGCGAGTCTCCTGTACTCCCTGCTGATATTTCTGTGTTCATCCTTCGCAGTGCATCGGTTCCAGGAAGGAAAAGAAACACAAGAACTGCCAAAACAGTCAACTGCCTACATCACGTGGAGAGGAGAATGCAGCTTTGACTGAACAACACTTGCTGTGCAGCTAGGGAAGGGGAATCTGAAGGAAGAGGAGCCCAGGTTTTACCCCCTAGATGAAGGAATAATAAATAAGGTGCCAGAGAAGCAGTGGGAATGGGGAGGCTGTACAGCATGGGAGGAGATGTGCAAGTGAGCAGCCAGGAAGAAATGTCAAATTATGTGAATAATTGAAGGAAAACAAGGTGTGACCTAAGACACCAAGAGTGAGGGAAGGTCCACAAAAGAGCATTCAAGAACTAGGATGAGGCTCAGCAGAGCGTAGGTCATGGAGACAAGGGGAGGGAGAGCATGGAAAGGCAGGGTTTGAAGGCAGCAGAAAGACCAAAGAGAATGAGCACAAAATACAGTCCCTTTAATTTACTTGGGAAGACACCGTGGAGAAAACAACAAAATAAAGTGTCTGTAAGCAGCAAAACAAAAAGTCCAGCCATGGGTGGTAGAATATAGACGAAAGACAGAACCAGAAGAGGACAATAAGGTGAGAAGATGGAGAAAAGGCTGCCTTTGCTAGGTATTGTCCTCAAGTAAAACAGGTATTTTAAGCACAGAAAGAACAAGAGACTAAGGCTGGTTTCTCCCCTCTCAGTTACACCGCAGTCGATCATCCCAGTGAAAAACTAGTCTGAGATAAGAGGGAGGCCCCAGTCCCCAGATTAGCTCTGACTGGACAACCTTTGGAGGCCTCTTTCTCAGGAAACCAAACATCTCAAAACTCTTACAAGGGCTAAGTAATAGGACTCTCACATGACAAAAAAATCTGCGAGTCCGAAACTCTCTTCCATTCCTCTCCTGGCTTGTGGCAACAGCTAAAGGAATCACTCCATTGTAATGTTGCTATTCCTTCACTGGGACGATCAGCTGAAATTCTCCAAAACCAAATAATCCCAGATTGCCCATCCTAAACTCGAACATAGAAACTGCAAGGAGGGAGGCAGTGAGTTATCTGCAGGGAAGGAGAAGAGACGATGATCGAGGAGCTCTGTTGCTAGGATGTTATGAGAGGTGTAATTCTGTCTGGTACAGAGGCCGTTATGAAATGGCTCATCTTTTATGATTAACCTGGCTCGTCTCTTATGATTACATTATTAGGTGGTAGAAATGCTGTGTTCCTTTCGCGTTTCATACATATGGAATAAAGCGATGGTCTCTGCCCCACGGAGCTTACAAAACAAGAAGCAGCAGGTGGGGAATATAAAAGGAGCCCTGAGAAATTAGTGGTTGGCGTGATGGGCAGCGAATCCAAAACACACCGGGCAAGGGGCGAGAGTTCCTGATCCCCACATCTCACCATTCATTTCCTTCCCACTGGGAGCAAACCCCTGCATCCCAATGTATACGTTTGTCTTTCCCTCTTCCACCCCTGCTGATCACTAAATTCAGTTTAGATCAAATGAAGCCAATTAACACTTCTCCTAGGTTCATTTCTGACCAGTCACACTAAAACGAGTGCAGGAAATGGCAGAAATTAAGAGGAACATTGCAATTCCCTGTTTGTACAATGAAAGCAATTGCTTTCCTCGCTTACTGTAACACAGCCCTTTGGAGGCAGGGTGATACGTTATCTGGAAACATCCACTTGGGGACTATGCTGAAGACCCACAGCTGTCACTACGCCTCTGATACTTTATTTTAATCTATTCTAATGTTAATTTTCTAAGCATTTCTTAATTGCATTGGATAATATAACAGGGTATAAATCTTATCAGCGAATCAGACTGACTTCAGTTTGTGTTATCATATTACCATGGTTACATTATTATTACAAGTGAACCTTGTGCTTGTTACTAACCACAAACAGTTCTAGCAAATAACCTCAACTGAAGCAAAATATCCTGGCGGTGTTTCCATTTTTTGTTAAACCAACCCGATATCTCAGGGTGATAGGTAACTGTGGCCTACCTGTGATGCATTTACTCTTCTCAGACTCCTTCAGCCTACATTTATTTCCTTGCGTTTGCGCAGCGTTGAAACATCTCCATGCTGTCAACAAGACACAGAAGCCAAATTCCTTAAGCATGGAATAGGATCTTTACCGGAAAGTCAGGATATTCAGACGATGAGCACTACCTCAGCCTGTCAAAACATTCCCACGTTTGTATTGTTATGGCAAAACCTACTAGTGACTGCTACATTGGGAACCACCGGCGGCTGGATTAGGTCCCTCAAGGGTCTGGTTTCTCCTTAGTCTAATCCAATCTGACTGTGGTCTCCCATCAGAAGACACAGTCCAGCTTTCCCTCATCCCCAGTGCCACTGGCTGTGTGTCAGGTGAAGGGACAGACATTTTCCATGGGTCACTCCAATGATCTGACTCCCCCCATCTGATGTACAAGAGGAAACGCACACTAGAACCGGGGAGGACAGCGATGCTGCCCCTTTCCCAGCCGCTGACTGTCAGTTTGGACATTTCCTATATTTGGGTATTCCTCTGCTGCAGGTTATTGTCCCACCAGGTGTGCAGGCACCATGGCTGGAAAACAGACCCCTACCCGGATCTGAGTTAAAAAAAACCCCTCGTCTTCTTTCCTTTTTGTTAACCCAGATATTCCAGCGATCCACTTTTAAGCGTGAGCAGTTGCACTGGCATGACTGAGAAGGCAGAGCTGTACAGGAATGAAAAGACAAGAGTAGGAGACCCTCCAGCAAAACGCTCCATCCAGGGGGAATGTGGAAGGAAGGATGGACTGTTTGCAAAACAAGAAGTCACCCAGGAGGCCGTGGAAGAGGATGCAGAAGGCAGCTGCTTGTGGGGAAGCAACATTAGAGCTTCTCCAGACATTCCTGTCAGACTATGAGCCATGCAAAGATATTCATTTCCCTTTTGCAGGCAGCAGCCCATCTGTTGAGTCAGGAAGAGGACTGATTTTGAATCACCCATTGCTGCCTCAGATGGGGTGGTGCTCCCCAAGGCCATGAAAGACCCACTTCTGCTTAGCGAAGGAGCCAGAGCAGTGCAGAACTGCTGGAGAGGTTCCGCAGCGCTGCTCCAGCAATGCCTCCTGCCTGCGTCAGGTGTCAAACTGGCAAAGAAAATGCAAAACTTGCTTCTAGTCCATAGATTAGGGAAGACATGTGAGACAATTGGATGGGAAGGGTGGAAAGCCAGGCAAGATCAGCTCCATTTTTACCTCTGTTTTACGGATAAGAAAGGGTCTGATAAGGACAGCGTGGGGAGGGGGAACATGGAGTTAAACAAACCAGCGTCACTCATGATATTCGCAGCTGACAAGAAGCAGAGCTTGACGCTACCCCCCTCGTTGTTCACTATAAAGAAACTTTACCAGCGTTTTAGCAAAGCACCTAATACATCATGTCTTAATGCTGGCTGATGGGGACTGCATTCCCTCCGCAGGCTCATGGACACTGTTCAAATGAAGTCAGAGCTGGACTGCTCCAAGTAACACTTTCTTTCTAACTTGTTTTTCTCCCTCATCACAAGCAGATTATGTCAGTTGAGTTCTGCTGCAATTACTTTTTATTCATCCTTTCAATATCACATATGATGTTCTTGTGCTTTGACTCCTTCTCCTGGCCCGGGTTTCATACTTATATTTAAAAATGCCTAACCTTTGGTGACATGGACATCTGCTTAGTTTAATGCCTTCTTGCTCCCATGCTGCCAGTGTTCATCTCAGCACATCAGGCTGGGAACAGCCCTCACCAGCGTGGCCTTTGCAGAAGACTATCTATTAAGCTGTGAATAATCAGCCACTGGGAGTGGAAGAACAGAAATGATGGGCTAAAAGTACACTTGAGATTTAGACAGCCTGGGAAAAATTCCCAAACTGGAACAGCCTGAGGAGGAGAAAGCTTCTCCATCATAAGATGTCTTTGACAAAAGGTTAAGCATGGATATGTAAGGATTGATAAAGACTCTTCCAGGGACAGCAATGCACTGAGCATGAGCTCATGCTCTCCAGGCCCCACATTAACGTCGGCTCCAATGGCAGCCAGGCCGGTAAAGCAAGTCCATGCAAAGGCCAGACCCAGCCCTGCCGCTGGCTACCTTCCCTTCTCCTCTCCCTCTGCCTTCAGCACTCTGTCTGCCCTAGAGAAGCACACATCCTTGCTTACCAGGAAAGGGAGTCCCACCATACCTGTGCTTGGCTACACAGAGATCTCTTCCCCCTGCCATCACCAGCACCTCTGACCTAGCCTTCAGAGACCTACCATGGCAGCTGCATCACTGCGCCTACCTTGCCACATGCCTGTGAACAGCCACAGCTCCGCATTCAACCCAGGACCAGAGAGGTTCATGCATGAAGTAGTAAGCCCTTCCCAGGAGAAAGGACATGATTTGCAGTACAATTTGCATTCAGACGGCCTGCTGGCTGCAGTTGCACTCTTTGAGTGGCCTTGGGACCCCTCACCTGAAGCAGCAACACAATGGGAGCCTGGAGCTGGGCAGAAATGCCCACAGGAAGGCTTTCCAATCAAGCCTGCCTGCACACCGTGGGAAGCTGAGCAAGATCAATCTGCACCAGCAACATGTTTTAGTTCATACAAATCTGACAGCTACAGCAAGGACTTTTGATTTTTTTTTTTTTTTCCCCTCAGAAAACTCTAACGCTACAGCCTTTAGAGGAGTTCATTCGGTCTCAGCTGATGCTCACTTGGTCAAAGGCCCCTTTCACATCAGCTCCATTGCTGATGAAAAATGAATCAGAAGCAACCTGCATGTACCTTGTTTGCACCAAACAATGCATTTTATGAGCTGGCTTTTAACCTTCTTTTGGATATGGACAAGTTGAGGTGGGCTACATAACTCAACCAAGGTCACAAGAGGTCAGTGTCAGAGGCAGAAGAGATTTGGTGTACCATCCCCTGTCATCCGGGCTCTCCCTTTAAACCAGGAGATGTCACATGTGTAAAAGAAGAAGGCTCAAAAGATCTTGTGGTGGTATCGGTCTGCTGGATGATCCTCAGTGCATCACTGCACTCTCACTGTCTCACGTTCTTTGCATCTAAGTACTTCATTTTGCAATTAAGAACTTAATCTGAAATGTTAAGCTTCATCTCCACCCATTGTCTCTCTGCTGGTTTTCTGTACTCAGAGGGTTAACAGGACTGAGTCTCATTTAGTGTATAACAACAAGTCAAGGAACCACTAAAAAAAAAACCAAAAACCAACATAAATCTTTTTGCCTGAAATAATTCCCTTTCCACTGTGCTGGAGAGAACAAACACAGACCTCCTGCTGTTGCTCAAGGCACGTGCCTGGAGAAAGGGAGTTGTCACCGGCTCCAGGCTTCGCATCAGCGAGTCCCATAAAACTTGGAAGGTCAGGTGTGCAGTCATGGAGCCTGCGACACGTAAACAGCGGGATGTGAATTGGAACAGGTAGGGCTCCAGAGGGACTTGCTCTTGGTCTCTGAGCCTTAACTTAAAACCTGAGCTGAGAAACTGCTGCACATGAAAGGCTGGCTTTGAATTCAGGTGCAAACTGACCTGAAACGGTACCCGAATCTTTCTTGGTTTCATTGTTCCACCATTTTTTGAGTGTTGGGTCTCTTATCAGTGTTGGCTTAAGAAGGAATATCACTTTTGATCTTCTTTAATGAAGGCTTTGTCCTGGAAGAACACATTTTCTATCAGCCAGGGCATCTGCAAACCTGCATTGAGAAAAGAATGGCATTTCAATTTCCGGAAATTATTGGCCCAAAACTTTAATCTGAATCTCACCACTGAACTGTCGATTCAGGGCACGCTGCATCTTTGCGTAACCATTTGCTGTATTAGCATCAGATGTGCAGACAGGAAATTTTTTTTTGAAAAATAGCCTGCAAGAGCAAAGCAGCACCGGGGAAGTTATTTCATTTCAAAAGATGTTGGCATTGCAAATCAAAGCCTTTCCCTCATATGGCACTGCTAGCCATGGGACAGCGCTGCCAGCCCTGTCCCGGGACCGAGCCAGCCGCCAGCCTGCCCGTCCCTCCAGACCTGGGAAGGGAGGGCTGCATCTGCTTTGTCCAGAGAAGGCCATTCCATTCCTGTGATTTTAACTTTTTCTTTCCTTTAAAAGGAAACCTGCTTTCTGGTAACCATTTTGGTGCCTCTGGGATAGGCTGAAATTGTTGCCCAGAACTGTTCCCGCTTTTCAGATGATTACCTCCAAGTGGCTCTCAGATTCCAACTGTTAGTCTCATGAATAATGTATTTCATTTCAAGCCTTTCATCTGTGCATAAGTTTTCCATCTATTTCCATCCTGGTCTGAGACACTCTTTTACCTGTAAAGCAGGGAAAGTTGCTATTTCCCCCACTTCTTGCTGGAGTCTCGTTTCTCTCAAAATGCTGCTTGTCTGTTCCAGGTCTTGTGCCACCAAAACGCTGCTTCAGGGGATGAGGTTCATATCCATCCTCTTGTTGCAGGCTGTTGGGGACGCCTCTTTTTCCAGCAACATCTAGGCTGGCTGGAAAGTCCATTGCCTGCAGCTAGTCTCTGTTCCCCACTCTTGGTGATGGATGAGCCAGCTGTGTTCCCCTGGTCACCCCCAAACCCATGTCACCCACGGGGAGCCAGCTCAGCTCACGCTCACTGGCTCCTTTTAACCAAACTGACTTCAGGGGCTCTCACAAGGAGGAGAAGCTGCTTACAAAGAGCAGCACAGCAGCCACCAAAAGAGGACATCGGAAGGCTTGCAGTGTGCCTCTTCATCTGGGCCAGCAAAACAGCGTCCCACTTCGACACGTCAGCATTACCGTGCTGCCTTGGGATCGCTGATGGAAACTGCAGGACAGCTGAACTTCTCCAGGAGTTGTGCCAGGGCGTGTGTTAAACGTCCATAACTCGCCATCCTCTCTTCATAATCACCTGGTGGCCAGGGACAAGTAATTTAGATGATTTGGAATAGCAAAGAGAGCAGATTTAGAGGAACAAGCCTTCAAAGCAGGAATGCAGAGCTCAGCAGTCAAACATCCAGCAGTATCTGGATGCCACTTCTTTTCCAAATCCTTTCAGATGCAGCCTAAGGGGTTAGTATTGACTTTAAAAGCCAGGGGCCCTGATTCAACAAAAACAGCTAAGCACTTAATAACATTAAGCACACGCTCAAGTCTCTTCCTATTCAACAAAGCACTTAAGCACATACTTCACCCCTCTTAGATGGCCCAGAACCAAAACACTGAGTTCTCAGAATTTCTTCAATCTTTATTTAATTTTGGAGGAGGGACAGGAATTTGAACCTTGATCCATGTTTTGCAAAGGGTCCCTATTTGCAAGTGAGTCAGACTCCAGCTCCAGACCTACACACCCAAATGCTGGCACATTCACGGTTTGGACTGGGATCTGAATTTTTCAGCTTGCGCCTCACGCCGAGCTATGTTCATTAAAGAGATTGAACTGTAGGCAGGGAGCTGTTAAACCACATTTCAGTGAAAGGTTTAAATTGGTGATACTTGCCCCAGCTCCACCTAACGGAGATGCAAAACTGAGGCACTGCCTCCGCGTATAGTGTGCAGATGCTCAGCCTAGGAGCATGCAGGATCTGCAGAGCTCCTCCAGTTCCGCTGCTCTTCCAAAAATGTAAACCCACCACAGTCCAGCTCTGTCGCTCAGCTCCTGGAGTCATGTGAAAGCCGCAGCCTTTGGTTCTTACTCAAATGCCATATAGCATTCGCTTAGCGGTTGCAGAGGGAAAGTGCAAAGGGAGTGAGCCCGGCATGCCGGGAGCCCGCTGGGGGATGCAGCCGAGGAAGGTGCCTGACAGCCAAGAGGGAGAGCCTCGGTCTGCCTCCGAGCTGTTGTTTCAAGCTTTCGGCAGGCTGAGAGGCAAACATCACCACATTGCTTTGTGTACATTTCCAAATGTTACTGCTTCCTCCAACACTTTCTTTTTCCCCCCTTTTTTTTTTTTTTTAAATTTTGATTTGTTTATAGCAAAAGCTGAGATCCTCCAGAGCAAAGCAGCAGGCATCAGGAAAAGTGGCAAACAAATAAAGAAATCAAAATAGAAACATCTGGGCCCTGTGGCCAAATCCAAGCCCGCTTCCCATCTCACACCAGTGCCAGCTGCTTCCCAGTGCGTGGAGCTCGACTCTTCCCCTCTCTTGTTTTGGCAGGGGAGCTCCGGGGCTGCTGGCAGGGCAGAATAAAGATACGAAATAAAAGGCCAGACTCTGAAAACAAATAGTCTGCCAATCGTCTGGGCAAGCAAGGGAAGTGGCACTCAGACATCTAAGGCAGCAGTAGGATACGAGAGCCCTCCCATAGGCATTGCCAATGGCCTGGAGGAGGAAGAAAATGAACCTGGTTAAAAAGAAAAGGCAGAATTCAAATAGCCACATCGTGGGCCTGACAGGAAGAGCATCACTGGAGGGTTTGCTTATTAAATGGTTGCCAGAAGGACAAGAGGAGGAAGAAGCATCCAGCCAAGGGCTATAGGGCTCATAAGGAGGCTGTCACCTTGAGCAACAAAAGTCCCAGGGAACCAGTGGGCCCTTCTTTGCTGATCACGGCAATGGGAACACCAGGAAAGTCAGAGCAGTTGGCATCGACAGACATCCAGAGAAACAGCTCTCATCCTTCCCAGGCAGCTAGACTCAGGGGGAGTCTGGCACAAAGGCTAAACATGAGACCGGTAATGAGGAGAGACAGGCATGTCAACTGCCTCGTGGGCAATACCTGCCTGAAACCTGCCCTGTTAATTGGCTTTCCGCTGTACCTGCTCTGAAACGAAGCACGTGGGCTGGAGACACTGAGCATCCTTCATTTGGGGTGGCAGATAAAGAGGCTGCAGTCAATTCCCCATTTTACTGAGCTGGAGGCAGAGATGGGGAGACAAGTCACCTGCCCAAGCAAAGACACAGAGATAAGCACAGAGCTGGCACAGGCACAGGAATCTCACTAGCCACCATCTGGCACTACTGCCGCAAGATCAGGCCCCTTCACACTCCTGGATGGCAGAGTTAAACAAGGATTCCTCCTGGGAAAGTTGGAAAACTTGAAGGAAAAAAACCAGAACAAAACACCACCACCTTGCAGCCCAGCAGCACTTTGAGAGCCTGTCACGCTCAGCCGGGCTCAGCCGCGTCACAGGGACGTGGTGCTGTCAGCTGCCTCTCGGCATTCGAGGTCGTGATGCCGAGGTGCACTGGCGCGGCAGATGATTTCCCAGCCTTTGCAAATGGACGACATCCTGGTGCAATGAGCTCTCAAAATTACCCCACTGCATTGCAAACCAAACAGACAAACAAAGCATCCCGCACCACTGTGATGAGGCAAGAGCTTTATCTTCTGTGGATGGGCATATGAAGGCACTAACCACAGCATATTTGAGAGAGTCACAGTGTTGGGAAGGACTGGATGGCAAGTGTTGGTGCAATAACAAGGGTTTGGCTCCTGGGTGTCGCTCATTGCCCTAGAGGCCATTCCCTGTCCTCTCCCTTCCTCCTCTGAAGCCAGAGCAAGATGAAAGGAGTGGATGGACCCAGCCCAAGAACCACATCCAGACCGTAGGGTGCTGGCTCAATTGTGCTGGTCTTCTCAGACCTTTCCCACCACTCCCCAGATCACAGGTCATTTCCAAGTGGGTACGCCAACCCTAAATGCGGGTGCAACCCCAGGTTTACCACAGCAGGTGTTTTGCCAGCACTTCCAGCTTAATGCACAAAGAGCCATGCAAAGCATGGAAACCTAGAGCCCTTGGAGAGCAGACGACGGCTGCAGCAGCCACCCTGGGAGATTTATGAGGGCAGAAAGCTCTTGGTTTCCCTGGTCACCCTCGGAGGATTTACAGCCCTGTGCATTGAGAGTGAACAAAGACCTGCTGTTCCTCATCAGAGACCTTATGATTCTGTCCATGGGGAGGAGACTTCAAACATAGATAACCTTTGCAAGGAGAAATAGCCATTCCTGGATGTAACACAAGAGATAGGCAGAAAGAAAAGCATCCGCAGTGCTCTGGGAAATCTCAGAAAATTAAGCTGGGAGTTTGCATTATTTGTAAGGGTGGAGAAGAAAGGTTAGTCATGGGGCAGTGAGAGGAGGAAAGGGGGTTGGCAGCAGTTTGTTCATGTAAATTTGGCTTCTGGGCTGATGTGCTCTTGGATGCAATACAATTAAAAGTTGCTTCTGCACAGGACTCAAGTTCCAGTTTCTTCTTTCTACAGAGCACGTGGTGCCTTGAGGTCTGCACCAGTAGCCTTGGACTCCTGTTTCGAGTGGGCTACGCTCTTTGACATACAGATACAAGGCACCTACGGATGGTTTTTGGAGTACAAGGGCTGATAAACTTTCAAAGGCTTCGCTGGAGCCTGTGCACTTTGCCCCTCTGTCTGCTGGGGCTCTGATCTCCCCGCAATCCAGAAGAGCGCTACCACCAATACTTTCTAAAAGACTTTGCTGCAGAGCCGTGACCTGTGTGGTTTTCTTCTCAGCTTGTTATCCAGCATTAAACAACTGGCATGAGACTTGCACCCAGCCGAAATACTTGATTCTGCTAATGGATCTGGCCATGAATCCCACACTGCTGTTTACTGTACCCTTTGTATTGGAGTCATCCATGAAGGAGAAAGGAGGGTAAACAGTAATTACTATGCAGGTTTCAAAGAGAAGTGCGTCCTCGCCTTTGGTTTCTGCTTTGTTTGTTTGGTGACATCTTCACAGGACGAAGTGGAGGTTTTTTTTCCTTAATCCTTAAATTAGCAGGGGAAGTATGAATTTGCTGTGATACTAATTGTCACATGTGTTTTGTTTTTTTTTTAAAAAAACCCAAACAAACAAAAAAACCCAAAAACCAAACAGTAACACCATTCCTTGGGACTGAAGATGCTGCATCTCAGTAAATGGCTTCCTGGAGGAATATATCCACAAAGGAACAAATTCCCATTCTAATTAAAAAGAAATCTCTGAGACAAGCTTTTCCGTGAAGGAAACAAAAAGGCAGAGCTGACACGTCTAATGCATATATTAACACTAAAGACATGGAAATTAATTGGATTTATTACTAGTCACAGCTGCAAAGATGGCTCATTTCTAAGTTTATTTTACAGAAAGTGGCGGGAGGAGTGGGATTTAATAGTCATCTCGGTTAAGCTAATGAGCCAAAACTAATGGTCTCTTCTTGTTTAGAGAGGCCCCAGTTCAGTGGAGCACCTAAGCACGTGTGCAGCTCTCACCGTGGTTTCCAAGGGATGCTCTGCATCTGCTGGAGTGTTTGTTGATGAGTAGGATGCTTACAGATGCTTACAGTCTGGGAGGGAGAGGAAGCATTTTTCTGAACAGGAGCCAAAATCAATGGGATGATCAGTTAGGATCATCCCACGTTACCATTTCTGTCCAGAAGAGAGGAAATTACTTTCTAGAGAAAAAAAAAGACAGTGAGAAACTCAGTGTCATGAGGAGTTCCCCGCTGCCTTTAAGTCCTTAGCGTGAAAACAACAAAATCTCTCCCTGCACTTGCAGGTGCCGAAGTGCAACAGAGGGTCTGGCAGCTCTCACACCCTACGCACAGAGCACAGCCGGGACAGAGGTGACGGCACAAATACAGTGAAAATAATTGCATTTCAGTTACAAATCAAAAGTAAGTAAAGCCAGCCTGCCCACAAAGAGGATTTTTGACTGTGCTGGAAAGACAAGTGGATCCTGCAAGAAGGCTTGTTGCTGGAAGGGTTGGGGCTGGGCTTCCCGGGGTGACCGAGCTGCAGAAGGGACGTCCGTCCTTTTATTCCTCTCTCCCTCTCCTGTCTGCAGTCTCATCCTCTCCCTAGCCCAGCAGAGCACAATCTTTTTTCTTTTTTTTTCTTTTTCCTCAGGTTAGTTTTCTGCTATTATAAGAAGCCAAACCAGTTTTCCAAGGGGTCATATCCATTCCAAAAGAAAGCCATAGCTACCTTGTGAAGGCTCCGAGAAGTACACCACTGAGATGGGAAGCCAGGAGGAGCCCAGCTGCAGCTCACTACCGGCACTGATGTCCCGAAATCACAGCCCCTCACTTGTTTTCTAGGCTGTATCACTTGAAAGGATGCTGAAAAGGTGCCCAAAGGAGCTTTCAGAGATCCCTCCTCTCCTGTAGATGAAGAAAACCAGAAGGTGTTCAATGGGAAAGCTCACCATGGAAGTGGCAAGATGGGTGTCATTTGCAAAGCACTTATCTCGCCTCTCCACGAGAGGGTTTGGAGGATTTTGGTAGCTTCCTTCCCAAATCGGAAACCAATTTTCTGAGGCAAAGACAGGTGGCCTTAGGCAGGGAGGTGTTAGACTAACAACAAAAGGGAAAGGTGCAAAGAGGGAACAAATGGAAACTCATTTAGCACATAATGAAGGTGCTGAGAACAAAATTAATCAAAGCACCGAAGGAAGTGGAAGGAAATTCTTTCATCGCCTATCCACCAAAGGTAGGTCCTGGCTCATAAACAGGAATCACCACTGTACAGGCAAAAATTTGGCCTAGATGGAAAGATGGAAATGGTGGTGGGAAGCTGATTGGAGTGTTAAAATCATGGCTTTTAGGGAAGGCTGAAGTGGGGACAGGATGGAGAACTGTTAGAAATAGTATCATGAGCATCCAGGTCATTGGACTCAGTAGTAAATTAATCTGAAAATTGATGGCTCAATTGTCTAAACCAGAAAGCACTAAATAGACCAACCAGTATCTGCAGTGGAGCACAAAATCAAACCTGTGAACCATCTGAACATCTCCCTGAGCAGCTGCCAAAGGCAAAGAGGGAAAAAGGGCCAGATTGTCACGGGGAAACTTCACATTGAGCGAATTCTGCAGGAAAGCTGCCTCCAGCGCCGAAACAGCCTCCGTATTTGTAAAGATGATGGTGATTATTTCCTATCTCAAAAGAACTCACACATCCAACAGGGGAGAATTGTACATTAGACCTTTTTTCTTGGCAGATACAGAGAATTTGATCACAGGACTAAAAACGCACAGTAGCTGAGGTAGGAAGTGATTGCCACTTGAAAACATTTGTTACGTGCAGACAGAATAAAATCAAACCCAGTAAGATATTGCCCTGCTGCTCTCCCAGGCTGCTGTTACAAATCTGAAAACAATCATGAGCCAAATAAGTTCAGAGAAAGAATTTAAATAGAAAAAAAAAAAAACAAACCCAAGAATTATAACTGGGGAATATTGAAGAACGCTTCTCTGTACTGACCAAAAGCCACAATCCAACATCTGAGAGGCTATTACAGTGGTTAAAACAACAACCCCTCTTCACCAAGAGGAGAATACAAATATCCTCTATGAAACAAATGGGGAAAAGGGAAGCTGATGGCAGTGACTACAAATCGGAAGGTAGGATCTATAGATCATCCATATGGGAAACAAAAGGGCGCAAGAGGCAGGAGACAGCAAAGACGATTAGGGCAATTGCAGCATTTTTTTTTTTTTTTAAGTACAGGGAAACTTCTTGTTTTCCACATAGCGGGCAATAACCCTGCAGAAAAGGCAGCAACATAAAAGCAACATTTTTTGGTGTGTGCCTTTTGAGACCGGCCAGATGGTAAGGTTACGTCATACGGGGCTGATGACATACTTCTCGCTCGAGTGGTAACTAGGGTGATGGTTAGGCACAGGGTAGGTATTTTTAAATAAACAGGTTTGTACAACCTGCACCTAGGCAGAACTGTCCGTGCTAGGCTTTTACCTTGAAATTTCCCATTGCTGCTTTGTTGACGTGAGCAACACTGGGAGTTTTCCTGCACAGGCATGGCCAAGAGGTGTGTTGGGTAAGAATGGGTAACGCAATGTCTAAAGCACTGGGAGTAGCCTTACAGTAAATCTCTCCCCTATCTCCACCAGTAGATACAAGCCAGTTGTACCATTGGCAAACAGATCTTTCCTGTCCTCATAAAGAGCAGCGGGGTTTGACTCCTGGATCCTGGAGATTAAATCTCATGAGGAGCCAGTGCTGTTGTTGCTGGATGCTGCCCTTGGAGCAGTGAGAAGGACCGGGGCATTGGGTGGGACAGGATCTGGCTGATGCTCCCCTACAGCTCCTGGGCTTGGGACTCACGGTGGGATCAAGTGTTTGCCTTTCCAGCTGGACACTCCCAAACCTGCTTCATCTGGATTTGTTAACAGAGATTGTTTATTGCAAAGCCGGTTTAGAAACGCCATATAAATAATCCCCAGCCTCTTCCCTGCTATTTAGCAGAGCTGCAGCCCTCCAGGGAGCTCCCAAAACATCCTCAGAGTTGCCGGAAGGGCAGAGTTAGTCACTGAAACCCTTTACTGATGGAGACAGAGCCAGAGGAAGGGTGAGCCTAGGACAGCTCGATGCTCACATGGCCGGGCTCGCTTCCAGGACAAGGCACTGCACTGCTCTCCACCTCCCTGTCCAAGCCCATGCTGACCGCCTTCCCACCGTAGGTAAGGCAGATCTTCTTGTCAAGATGGGGGGACTGACTGATGCTTTGTGGCACTGCTGTGTGACGATGGCCATCCTGCTATTGACCCACAAAGCTGTTCCCATATCCACTGCAGCTGCATGGAAATCAGCCTATGTAAACATATCCCATGGGCCACTGTTGGCTCAAGAGTCAATAGCTGAGCCACCCCACTCATGGTACAGATGCAGAGGCGTGCACCAGTTGGTATCTTCAGCTTCAACGGTGTTCAACATTGTCTTAAGAAAGAAGCAAATCTACGGAGAGTGGCTCAGATCTGCTGTATTTGTGCAGCCGTGGTGAGACAAGTCTCTAAACAACATCCATACACACCCACCTCCACTTTCCCAGAAAACGTGTGTTATGCCACTACAAAAAAACCCCCCTCAGTTATTAACCATTAATGAAAGCATTCTCCCGAGAGGTGGGAAGGAACAGGAAAGCCAATGAGCCCAGCCCAGCTTACCAGAGCCAGAGATGTGGGGCGTGCAGTGCCAAGCAGTGATTGATGCAATGTGAGTAGTCCTGAGCCAGTAAAGTTTAGAAGAGACCTGGCCTGCTGAAAGAGGAGTTTAAATCTCATCGGCATATAGCTAGGGCCTGGCTGAAAACTTTAGGACAAAAAGCAAAGAGCAAAGCTACATACCTTGAGTCCACCATGAACCCCACCATGCTCCCGGGTGCCACTGGCTACAGTATATCAGTTCTTAATAATATGGCTGTTATTTAGCAAGGGAACAAGTCAATGGAATAATATACTCCGGATTCATTACTGTCAGCTCACTCAGAATTGTGTGTATTAATGACCAGATTATATCTGTTTATATAATACAAATTACCACAGAGCAACTGCCGGCATTGAAGCGCTCCTTGTCTGTTTGACAGACATAAATAATGGAGGAGCTCACGCTGCATTTGGCACACATGACTAACCTCTTATCCCGGGCACCCCGGTGCAGGCTGGAGAAATGTCTCGGGTTTCAAATTCCTCACTCCAGCTGTCATTAGCCTCGCAAAGCGTTAGCGAATCAGCAGCTAATTGATGTCCTTGTTGGACATTATTTTATTAGTCAGGCCTGGTGAGCATCAAGTGGAATTTTAATGCCCTTCTATCCTTGGGTCCGCATGGCCGTAAGGGTTAAGGCTTGTAAATAATTAACTGTGCTCTAAGAGCAATTTTAGGAAGAGACAAGTAAGTAAGCCTGTGGGTCAAGACTGGCCCTGGTGTTGCGACCAATGTAGGCTCCTGGCAGGGATGAGCTGAGTTCTCCATGGAGTGGAAGGAACAGCCCAGACCTCAGTCCCCCAGCAATGGTGGTTCACAGCATGGTTTATCGACCAAGTCTAGGGTTCACATCATCCTTGAGTGTGGATGGTCCTCAGGGCAGCCGCCATGGAGAAAAGGGGAGAAGCAGGAGGTTGCAAATAGCCTTGAGAGAAGGTTCAAATGAAGCTCAAGGGAGAAGGCTGTGCCACGCTGCCCGGTGCTCGTTGCTGCACCAAAAATACAACAGTGCATCAAGCTGTCCCCAACACGTGGTGAGGAATAAAGGATTTTCACAACCCGCTGTGAGCTTCTGGCTTGTCTGAAAACCCACGTGCCGGGTCACGGAGGGGTTGGGGCTTAATGGCTGTGTCGCTCATCAGTCGGGGCACCGAGCGGCGACCCCGTGCTGGTCCTGAGCTCCTTTCAGCAGCGAGATGGCAGCTGGGGGACCCAGGGTGAAATCAAACCTCTCTGTGAGCGTGGGGAAGAAGGTTTTGGTTTGACAGTCTGCATGCAGAGCATGTTGCTTGGGAAACGCTAGCCTTTTTGCTTCTACTTTTTGCTTTAAAACCTGAAAATGAGCATAGAGTTGTAAATTAAGGGCAAAAATTATTTTTTCTCGGGTTGGAATAAAATTTGGGGAATGTTTTCCTTTTTAAAATTTCAGCACTTTTTTTTTTTTCCCTTTTTGTTTTTTAATAGCACTGGGAAGTCCACCATAAACCCAGACCTCCCAGGCTCACAGCTGGTGGATGCCCTCGGTACCATCATCCCCTGCTGATCTCCTAGAACGTCTCCCCTTCCTTTCCCTCCTCTCCCCATCTCTCTGTAACTCCTCTGGGGCAGGACTCCTCTCTTCCTACATGAGAATTCTGTATTTGTTCTCAAATGGAGCCTCTGAGGCAATAGCGCAATGCAAAAAAATAAATAGTTTAAAATAAAACCTTCATCAGTCTCAGGAGATCCTTACTCCAGCCCTGCTTACGGGCTTTCCAGGAGCTGAGTAAAAATGAACAGAGAAACTTGGGCACACCAGGCTATTCATACATTAGGCAATAATTATAATGTATATTAACTGCCTGGGTGTTGAAAGAGTCCCAGCATGAGATTGCTTCTCTAATAGGAGACAGAAGTGATAAAAGACAGTAATAGATTGCCTTTCAGATGTGGAATTAAAAGCAGCAACTCATTAGATTATTTTTTTTCACAGCCTCTAATCGCAAGTAGTTTCTTTTCAAGTCAGATTTCCATTTCCAAGGCTAAGCCCAGCAACACAAACAGAAATTAAAGAGGCAGGGGGGGTCCTATTCTGACCTCCCCGGCATCACAGGAATGGGGAGTAACCGCGCTTGGCTCAGCAGGTCTGCCCAGCCAGAGCAGGAGCCCAGGAGCCAGCCCACCTAGGCAGGCTTCTGAAGAGACGATCATCAAAAGATCAGGATTTGGCAGCTTTTTATTTTATTTTATTTTTTTTACTGCTAGCTGCAGCCACTAAATTTCCTTTTTAAAGAGATAGGCTAGGAGATAAAGCGTTTGAATTAGAGCAATCAAACAAAAAATGAAGTTACTTCAAAGCAGTGGCGGAGATTCTTAAAAACTGACATTTCTACTTACTGATCCAGTTTGTCTCTAGCAAGGAATGCTTTCCAGACAATTTTGGCTGCTGTTTTTAAAAGAAAAGTATAGAAGGCAGGAGAAGAAAAAGCTGAATTTTAGCTGAGCTGGGAAGCACAGTAAATAACATTCATTAGGTTCTCCTGGACAGTTTTAATGACTCAGAGGTTTAAATCATTCATTCAACATCTTTACGGGCCAAACTATAGCAGGGTTTCAAACTCAACCCCTTTGGCAGGAGCTGCATAATCCATAAAACAGTTGAAGGGGGGAGTACAGGGGAGAGGAAAGGAAGTATAAAATCAGGCTGGGAATGGTGCTGCTGGTCCAGTTTCATCTAAATCAGCCGCAAAGCCCGTCTTTATCTGTATTGATGGCACCTAAAAATAACGGAGTCCGGAGCACGTCCGTCTCCCCACCCCCAGAGCCAGGGCCAGCACAACCACGTGAAGGTTTCCACTGCCAGCGCTCCCAGAGACCCCAAGCACGGGTTAACCAGGTTTCACCGCCCGCATTTATAGTAGCCGAGCTCTTAAACACAGATGGTGATTTGGATCCAGCAGCACAAAAGCTGCATTTTTTTCCACTGTGCTGTCCACCTACCCTGGGCGGGAAATAAGCTCTGCAGCAGATGAGAGTTTTCACAAGATTCATGCGCAAAGCCAGGCCTGGGGTTTAGAGCTAGTTTCAGTCTCCCAGAATGGCACGGTCCGTGTCCCTTGGGAGCAATCTTGCTGTGTCCTCCCAAGTGGGGCGCAAACACTGTTAGTCCTGGCAAGCAGGGGGCTCAGGCAGCTGGGACTTGTCTGTGCCCTGATGCTGCTCCTGGGGAACTGGGGGAGTTGAAGGCAAAGCCCTGCCACTTGGTCACGGCTCTCCTCGAGGAGTGTGAGGACGTGGGGAGCAGCCGGGAGCTTTTCTGGAGCCCAGGGGCTGGTTTTGGGTGCACCCCCAGGGGACGTAGCCAAAGCCATGTTCTGGGAAGTCCATCCCCTTGCCCAGCTCCACGAGGTTGAGGTTGGTTATGGTGCTTTATCCTGCCCGTAGCATGCTCTGATGCCAGCTGAAGGGAGTTTTCAGGACAGTTTAGTGCTTGAACAGGCGGAAGCGTGAAGCCCCTACCCACAGCCCAGCATGGCCGTCATCCACAGGAACCCTTCTGGCCGATGGATAACGTGAGCTCATGTGGCCCAGACCTCACGGAGGCGCCAAGGAGTGATAGGGACCAAGTGACACTGGCTCTGGCTTGTGGAGCTACAGTGGCACAGCTGACCCATGGCAACCCCCGGACCCCAGCAGTGCCGGCGCAGGGGGGCGAAGGGTTGGTGTCCTGAGGGAGAGACAGACTTGGAGCAACCAGGCTGTGCTGCTCCCCGGAAAGGGATTGCTCCCACAAAGCCCATTGCACCGCCCGGCAGGGAGGGAGTGGGGAGAGGGCGGCGTCTGGCAGCCGGGAAGGATGGAGAAATGGTGGTGGGGCGTTACAGGCAGTGCCCGTTGGCTCAGGGGCTGGTTACAGGCATCTCTCATTTGACTGGAGCATCTACCCTGTGAGGAAAGGCTGAGAGAGTTGGGCTTGTTTAGCCTGAAGAAGAGAAGACTGAGAGGGGACCTCATCAATACATACAAATATCTTAAAGGCGGAAGTCACGAGGACGGAGCCAGACTCTTTGCAGTGGTGTCCAGCGCCAGGACAAGGGGAAATGGGCACAAACTGAGACATAAGATGTTCCAGTTGAATATGAGGAAAAACTTCTATACTCTGAGGGTGACAGAGCATTGGAACAGGCTGCCTAGGGGTGTGTGGAGTCTCCTTCTCTGGAGATATTCAAACCCCACTTGGACGACGCCCTGTGTAACATGCTCTAGGAGAACCTGCTTTAGCAGGAGGGTTGGACGGGTGGTCTCCTGAGGTCCCTTCCAACCCTTGCCATTCTGTGATTCTGTGATCTCTGTTGCTGGCCCTGTCCCCAGGGACGCACACCCCAGCAGGGCTCCTTGGCGAAAACACCCCGTGGGTGAGATTTTAAGGAAAGTTGTCAGCATTTTGGGAAGTGGAGTGGGCCAGGGGTGCAGCAGCTTGCCCCCAGGGCGGGAGCCTGGAGCTCAGATGACTTTTGTCATTTTGCTGTGAAGGCGCTTGGGATAAGCGTGGTTGGGGCCCAGATCTCACCTCCAGTGGTGTAAATCAGGAGTGCATCCCCTGCCGTCTGCAGGGGTGCAGGAGCAGGGCAAGGCCGTGCCGTTTGCCCGGAGGTGATGAGAAGCAGGGAAGATGCTTTTCTGTACCTTGGTTTGACGAACATGGTGTTGTGGTTAAGAGCTGTCTGGGAGAGCCCTGCGAGAGGAAGGAAGGGAACACGCAGCATTTCCCATTTATCAGCTGTAACCACCTCCTCCATCTCCGCTGTCAGACAAGAAAGAGTTCGCAGGAAGGCGCTGTGGTCTGGGCAGGAAAGGGATTTCGTCCCGATCACAGCACACTGCGGCACATCAGGCCCCGCCGACGGTTTCCCCGGATCAGACATGCTTTGCCTGGATCAGGCTTGCGGCCATGTGCGTTTAATTGCAGCGGCATCGCAGCCGTGCAGATTGCCCAACATGCCCACCAGCTGGATGTCAAACCTGCAGTCAAAAACCAAAAGTCCTCCAAGACAGAGCCTCTCGCCCCTCTCCAGCTTGGCTCTGCTCCCCAGCTCCTCTGGAGACAGAAGGCTCAAGCCCTGTGGCCGTTTACTTCACAGAAATAGGAACAGGACCTAAAAGTAGCCATTAAACCCCCTGCAAAAAGTCGCCACGGATTAATTTTTGTTGCTAAACGCTCTCCCCCTGCTCCCCCTTCCTCCCAGCATCCTGTTGGGGGGAGAGCTCTCGCACAAAAAAATGCACAGCTGAAAATGAAGCATCCCCCAGAGAAATCACGGAAACCAACCCCGTAGCGAGCGCTTCCCCACACTGCCCCATGTGCTGAATCCATTGGAGACGAGCGGGGCAGACCGCGAAACCCCAGCGCTTCCCACTCTCTCGCTCTTTCATGATTACACATCCCCGCCACAAGAAGGGAATAAAATCCTGCAGCCGCATCAAGGAAATGAGATCAATTCAACGGCTACGCACCCGCATTTAAACCTGATCAAGCAGCTCCTCATTCAAAGGAACCTGGGGAATAGCTCTTCACAGGGAGAGCAGGAAAGGAGACAGAATCGAATTAAAGATTCATTCAAATTAAAAGGTTCAATTTGGAAAGAGGCAGGGCCAAGCCAGAAGGAGCTAGGGGAATGTATTTCTTAATGAGCTCGGTGGCGGGAGTATCTTTAATAATAGATCTGATGGGGGAACTGCGTAACCCGGCATTTCCCTCTGCGCCGCAGTAAAGCGGATGGCATGTGTCTCCCACATGCAGGTGGTCCTTAATGCTCCCTTTCAGCCTGACATTAAATTTCGGTGACCAGAAGAAAAATGTGGCCTTGGTATTACGGACTGGCCTGATGATGCTGAGCCAGCAGCACGGGGGAGAAAGTGCTCTAAAAAAAGAAAGGGAAGATAATGAATAGTTATGAAAGAAAATGAATAATTCTCCAGTAGGACGAGGTCCCTGGTAACTCGGCTCTGCCCCTGCCTGGTCCTGATTTGAAAAGAAACTCAGCAGGAGAAATGCTGCCTTCTAGGAAGCACAGATGAGGATTAAAAAGGGAAGGTTTTTCCCCAAGCTCTGGCCTGAACTGCTGGGGCAACCTCAAGGCAGCCGCTTACAACACGGACAGCACTGAGCCGTATGGATAGATCAGGATGCATAAGGTGCTTGCTGTGGTGAACCCTCAGAGCTTTGAAACCACGGCTGTATTGCTGAAGATACATCATTCCCCCACAATTTCATTTTCAAAATGGGATTTCTCTAACTTTCCCTAGGTGGGGGAGCAGAAAATAAAAGGTAGCTTACAGCTAGTATCCTTTTTTTTTTTTTTTTTTTTTAAGCAAAAATGCTTCCTTTGCAAAGAAAACACCAGTTTTGAACAAAAAATTCCATTTAAGCCCTGGTGAAGGGGCTCGGAGCTGGCAGCCTGGGCTGGGGGGTGATACCTTTTGGGAAGAAGCGCCCCAGCATCCTCATGGCCCTCACCCTCATCCATCCCTCTCCTCATCCCACTGCCGAGAGCAGGCAACGCCGCGTCACGTAGCAAGGCGAGGCGGGGAAATAGCCCCCCCAAGAAAAAAAAACAACAAACAAAACCAAACCACTCGTTCTAACCCATGCAAGAAGCAGGGTCCGGTTTGAAAGAGCCTCGAAGTATTTCTCCACGGCCCCAAGCCTGCCCAGAGGACACTTCCCAGCACCCGGCATCTCTGCTGGGGCCCTTTGCCAAAGGCGACAGGATGGGGGAGGTCGCAGATGCTCACAGCTTTGCTATAGTTATTACAGGCAACTTCACCTCCATCATCGCAGCTCAGTTCTGCGGCAATCCAGGCTTTTTTTCTCAGCCAATTTTATCAAAACTTCCTGTCCGATGTTGCATCCCGCAACAGCGAGCGCTGCAGCCCGACGGATTGCCGTCTCCCTTTCCGGGCTGGGGGGGGAGCGTGGAAGGGAGCAGCGAGGGGAGACAGGCGCTCATCTGTGAGCAGGGGGTGAGATTTATGGGAGCAGTTGTAGGAGGGGGGAAAGGGAGGGCTTTGGGGCTTGAGAAAACCTGCAACTGTTTTTTTTTTTCCAAGCGGCGCTGCTTGGCGGGCAGCTGGTTGCCAGCAGCATGGTCAAACTCATCGCTCCCCTGCCGCCGCCGCGCAGAGGCTTCGCAGGAGGCTCCCGGGCACCGGAGAAGTGCAACAAGCACGTCGGCAGCAAGAACGGGCAAGAGCTTGGCCAGGCAGACAGGCAGGAGGGGCAACAGGAGAAAAACAAAGAGAAAAACAATTTGTGCCCCAACATCTCCAGCTGCAGATCAGTCCTTTCCCCCCCCCCCCCTTAATTTTTTTAGTTGACTTCAGTACCCTTCTCTCTTTTCTCAGCAGCATCTGGCTCATTTTTCCCTCCCAGGGGAGAGATGGACTGCCCATGCCAGCTGCTGCTGGCAGGCAGACTGCTTGCAATAAATAACATACATATATGTATTTCTACCTATATCTTTATATAGGTAGTGGCCTGAGACTCCTTAAGACGTGGGTATCCGAAGGGCATGGTCCCACATCTCCCCCCGCCCTCAAACTTCTCCCTGCCTTGCCCTGAATTGGAAGGCATTTCAAAGTCAGGCTTAAGGTCTTAAATTGTTCCGCTGCCTTGGAAAACTTCCCTGCTTGCTGGAAGCGGGGGCTCCGCTGCGGCACCACAGCCCTGGCAGTCACAAGCCCAGCTTACCCCGATGCAGGGTTTTGGTACAAGCGTTTTACAGGGAACAGTGTGGCAACCCCTCTGTGAATGGGAAGAGTTTGGGAAGAGGCCTGACCTGGAGCACCGGGGTTTTGACGCTACTTTATGAAAAGTAGAAAAACTAGAGCCCGGCATCTCTGTCCTGGGAATGAGGAAATTCTGCCACGGATGTGGATGGGTGAATTAAGCTAAGAGAAAGCTTAGCGAGACACTGCACCATGCTAAAACCTGATATTTTGAAATGTTAGAACCTGGGATAGCATTGGAGTAAAGAGCTCAGGGACATTCACCAAACCCTTCAAAACTAAATGGCTTAGGTGCCACCATGCCCTAATGAAGTGTCCTGACCTGGGACTAAATTGTCACTGTGTCCCACCAGCCGCTGGCCACAAAAAACATCCTGAGTTACTTGGAGCCATCAAAAATGTCACGGTACTTAGTCACTGTATTTAGCACAGCTCTAAAGGATCGCCTGTCTGTCTCGGATCACATCACACCAGCTCCCGTTAACAAAACAGAGCAAATCTTTGGCTCTCATGATTCTGGGCTGGAAACCACTGGAAGAACATTGGCCCCTAGACCTGCCATTCCAGAAACAAATAACAAGCATGAACGATCCTGTCCTTATGTAGGGATTTTCTTACCGTGGCCTTCCAAATTTTTTTCAGTTGTTATTTCTGGGGTGATAGCCTATTTCTCACTTGTTTTACAATATATGAGATATATGAGTCACCAAGGAGCAAGTTTCGTGATGTCTTTACAATCCATCAGGATGGGGGCTGAGCGCATGGGATGAATCCGCCACATTGGACACTTTTAAGGCTCAGCTGGACAGGGTGCTGGGCCATCTTGTCTAGACTGTGCTCTTGCCTGGAAATGTTGGACCAGATGATCCCTGAGGTCCCTTCCAACCTAGGATTCTATGATTCTATTAATCCCACAGGGTGGCTGGGTCTCCAAAATGCCAACATCCAACTCAAGTGTCAAGGAGCAACTTTCCCCAGCACAACCATCCACGGAGTCCTTGAGCTAAAGGGGACTTCTTGTACTTGTTTAAGACTTTTTTGTCCTCAGCAAAGCACTATTCAGGACTCCCCGGCAGGGAATAGCCAATTCCTGTGAGCTGGAATAGCCCATTCCCATGTGCTGAGATTGCTGCACTCTAAACCAAACATTTTTAAAAAGTTTTGGCTGCTGTACAGCAAATGCCTTCAGTACCCACTTGGGGTAGGTCCCTTGGAAGGCAATTTCTGATGAGTTTTCTTTTTAATTAGAACATGGCTGCATAAAATGTTATAAAGAGGCCGCTGTTAAACTATACTTTGTAGAGCTGTGTCGTGGGGCAAAATGCCCTTGCTTTAAAGCATGGGGAGGAATCAAGTAGGTAAGAGAGGTGATGGCTTCCCTGGTGCTCTCCTGGTGAACTCAGAGCAGCTGAGCCTAGGGGAAATGCCGAAACAGGCAGCTCAGCTCCATTGCTCTTGCCTTCACCCACCCAAAACCACCACCATGCCCCCGCCACGGCCATGCAGTCCCCACCTTCTCTCTTGCAAAGGATCTGCTGCACGTTGACTTCCACTCAAGGATGCCTCCAAAAGGCTCAATTTAGCAACAGATGCAAGCCCACCATCAATCGCACCGTCACCTCCGGTTGGGCACCCAATGGCTTCTCTTTCTCTTGCTGGCCTGTGTTTGCCAAGAGCAGATTGAAGAGTTACAAAGAAAAGTAATAGAAATTGTTTATTCCCATTCTGCAAAGGAGCCAGGGGGCTTCAGGGAGCTCCATCCAGGCACGGCTGCACCGATACCGATACCAGCCTGACTGAAGGTAGGCTTTGCCAGAAGTTAACCACTGGTGAAAGCTTCAGAAGAGCAGCCCAAGTGCATTTTTCCATCACTGGTCACAGATGCATCATCAGAGGTTCTGTGAGATTTCTCCCAGCATTTTTCTTTTTTTATAGCCTCATAACCACTTAAAACCACTTCTTTTGGAGGAGCAAGGGCCTCTTTGTTCAGAAGCGAGGAGTGGATTGGCAGAGGACAAGGCGAGGACAACCCCTTTCAAATGATTCCCCATGAACCAAGCAAAGCGACCGCATCTACAACACGACGGAGGCAGAAGTCTTTCTTTGCTGGCTCTCTTTGGAGAAATAAACACAACACACATGGTTTATACAGCAGCTCACGTGCTTCACAAAAGGCAGGAACAGTTTCCCTGCTCCTCAAGGTGGGAAATCTCTTTGGTTACACTCACCCCCTTCTCGAGTTGTTGGTGTATCCCAAGGAGAGCACAATATTCCCGTGTTTCATGGGAGCAGCATAACATGACAGAGAGACCTAGAAATCAAGGACCAGCACACAAGCAACAAATACCAACCACAGTGCTGAGCCAATTAGCGAAACAAAAGAAAACCAGTTCAGCCCTGGGTTTTCACTTAAATGTAGCAACGCCTCTGCCGCAGCCTGGGAAGCTCGCGTGTGTTGGCAGGTCTCTAAATTCGCCTCCTGTAAACTCAGCAGAAAGATGAAAAATACATTTCCTGCTCCAGGCAAAGCCTCCGAGAAGCCGCAAAGTGGCTGAAAGAGGTGTCTGCAGGCAGATTAATGTGGGGATCGACGAAATAGTCAGAGCAGCCACATGAACTCAGCTGGAGATGTGAGCGGATCAATTGGGATACGTGAGCAGCCCCCAGCCTGGCCAGTTAGTGAGGGCTTTGGAAATGACAGACCGCCCAGGTCAAAAGCAGCACTTAGAAAATGTAGCCAGAAAATGGGGCTGGAATCATGGCTGAGCTTCTCTCCTCGCTGTGTGAGGAGGGACCTG
The DNA here is from genome assembly GCA_034008185.1 of Gorsachius magnificus. Taxonomy (NCBI): domain Eukaryota; kingdom Metazoa; phylum Chordata; class Aves; order Pelecaniformes; family Ardeidae; genus Gorsachius; species Gorsachius magnificus. Next base: position 64,542,868 of record CM067086.1, read on the forward strand.
ACACAAAAATCAAAGCACCCAAATCACTGTGGTACTTGGAGGGTACTCGCATGGCAGAGAGCAGAGCACACCGCAATATCCTACAAAAGATGAACACGAAAGCATGGACAGAGGTTTTTGTGCCAGCAGCTCTCACCCCTGATGGAGGGATGGCTTCCAAGTTGGGACTTTAGTTCAATTCCTGAGCTTCTACACAGGGAAGTCAACATCTGACGCCCCAAGCAGCAGCTCTGTTTTGCCTTTATTAACCAGTAACCAAATAAAAGATTTTAAATCAGCTTTTACGCAACGCTCCTGTGTCACTGCTGTTTGGCTGCAGGAGCCATGGTTCTTCTGAACTCTCTGTGCAGAAAGGCAGCACCAGGAACAGGCTCTGCTGCTGCATGAAGCTCCCCTACTCCAGAAGCTCATGACAAACCTCTTCTCTCAGTGGGAGCATCAAGCCCAGCCGGCAAAAAAATAAATTATTTTAATTCATATAGATGTTTTGGCATCGCAGCCAATCTTCATCAGTAAGATCAAATGTAAGACTGGTGGCTTCAACACACCTTGCTGAAGAATGGGCTTCAAAACTCCTCCTGATGCTGCTGTCCGTGCACCCATCACCCTCAAAAATGCGGATATTTGAGATTTAGAGGCACCAGGTAACTGCAGCCCCAGCCTGCAGAGGACAGAGCAGCCCAACCTGACCTGGGGGAATGCAGGAGCACCAAACCCTGAGCCAGCGCGGAGGAAGGCTCAGGCTGGTCTGAGCACCCCAGTGCTGAGCAAGGAGCCCGGGGTGCGCCAGCACGGGAGGGCAGAGGTGACAGCGAGCAGCAGTTGAACAGGCTGAGCTGATCACCCAACCCCAGCCTTGCAAGGGCCAGTATTTATCACTCCACAGGTATCCGGGCCAGCAGGTAATGGCAACACAGCGCTGGCTTTAGCACTCAGTAAAGCACAGTCTGCAGGAGATCCCTAATTCTCCAGCTGGTGGGGAAGTTTTCACATAGAATCATGGAATCATAGAATGGTTTGGGTTGGAAGGGACCTTTAGAGGTCACCTAGTCCACCCCCCCTGCAGGGAGCAGGGACACCTTTAACCAGATCAGGTTGCTCACAGCCCTGTCCAACCTGGCCTGGAATGTTTCCAGGGATGGGGCCTCCACCACGTCTCTGGGCAACCCGTTCCAGTGTTTCATCTGGAGACCTGCTCCGTTTAAAGCTCCCCTTAATGGTCCCCCATGACTGTTTTCACAGCCCGTTGCCCTCTCATCTGCAGCAGGGGAAGGAGCAGAGCCTGAGGCTGCCTCGCCTTGCCCACACTGGCTCTGCCAGGCTGAGAGCATCGGCAGCCGCCTGCCTGTCCTTGGCCTCTCCCAGCTGAAACCAACAGAGCGGCTTCACTTTTCAGCTCCATCCCCCCACCCCCACCCCCCCCCTTACTTTCAGAAACTCTGGGCTACACCCCAGCCGAGAGCTGGTGTCATCCCCAGATAGCCATCAGCTCCCGGTAACAGGATGCCGGTGGCTCCTCCGGGCGCTGTTCCACTGACCTGATCCACCACGTCTCCAGTATCTTTGATCAGGAGCTCTGAAATTTAAAATACTATTTTTAAAAGTTGTTTTCAAATGGAAGAGGATATTCCCACTGTGGCTTGGAGCCAGGCTGGCTGCCGGTTCTGCTGTGTAGGGCAATACATGGTAGCACGGACCCACCGGTGCCAGTCCAGGGGGCAATGGGGGAGCCATGGGTGCACTGGGCAGGGAATGAGATGGCTTGCTCCATCCTCTGACAAACCACAAACCCAGGGATTTTCAATCACCCCGCATTACCTGCAGCGATGCCTGAAGGATGCAGAGAAGGACCGGACGATGCTGGCAGGGAGATGGGACCAGAAGGTCCTTTTGCAGCCATTTCTCAGCTCGGCTGGAGCAGACGGTGGTGGGGCTTTGGCACGTTCCTCCTCCGGACATCGCCCATGAAGGGTGTGCAGGGGACGGAGCACATGTCCCTCCTTGTCCCCCAGCACAGAGCACTCCCACCCATCACCGCCACCTGAAGCAAATCCCTCAGCCGGGACAGCAGCAGAGAATGGGGAGTGGCAGGAGAAATCATTTTATTTCATCTCTTTTGCAAACATCAGGAATCCATGTGTAAACTGGCTTTGCAGCAACAGCACCTCTAAAGAAGGATGTCCTGGCTGAGCAAGAAAGCTTTCTGTTAAATAACAGACTTAATGAAAGCTTAAAACCTGTCTATTTCTAATTGAACAACCCAAATTCCTAACTTCTGCATACACTCACTGCCCGGAGACACAGCACATACCACATCTACGCATACCGGCACGCGGGCTGAGAGCTGATACACCATACCCATCGGTTTGTCCGAGGGAGGAAGAGTTATCAGATTAGAGACCAGCAAGATTTAAGAACGGGTAGAGGATTTATCACGGTGCTTTTTGCACTCATCTGCTTTAGGTACTCAACTGGGATTTACTTGGACTCGTTACTATTTGGGCTCTGAGGAGGAAGCACGCAGAGTCCTACGTTTCTCATGCAGTGAGACATCTGAGCCTACGCCTAAATTTACCCAAGAGAAGGGTCTCCCTGAAGCCGGCAGAAGTATTCATATGCTTAAATGTAGGCATGTGGTTTAAATATCTTGGGAAATTGAGGCTTGGGCGCAGTAATCCAAAATACTTCCATGTTTCTAAGCTCGTCCCCAGCCCTGCTCCTTTCAGAGCTTCTGTCAAGTCGCTCAACACCTCTGCACATCAATATTTTCCATTTTGTGTGGATACTGTGTCAGGTTTACTGGCAGCAGCCCAGACAATTCAAACACTCCCAAGGACAAAGTCACAGTAAAAAACCATTCGATCAGGCACTTTTGGGCTGCATCAGGAATGTGTGCCTTACCTTTATTCTTATTTATTCCTTGCTGCAAGAGTTCAGCTTTGCACCCCTTAAGCTATCCGATTTCTGAGCACCATTTTCCTTAGATGTTCCATTTGCCATGCAAAAGTTAAGCATCCCAGCTAAAAATCCCCATTACACCAAACACCTTTAAAAAAAAAAAAAACCCAGAACAACTTTTTCCCTAGCAAAGATACCTAGCAAGGTACCAAAATAGCTGTAAAAATAACAGATGAAGCCTACTGGCTGTACTGCATCCATCTCATTTTGTGTTGCGTTTCTGGTGGTGGCCACCAGCAGATGCCCCCAGCGCAGGAAAAACAAAATCTGTGACAACGGCCTCACATTTGCTGAAAACAATCTGAATTTCCAGCTGATTACCTCGTGTCAAAACTGGCTGCCTGAGCCATCTCGCAGCCTGTGAATAGCTTTTGTGGACAGGACCAGGGAAGGAGCATTTCAGTGCCGGGAAAGGCTTTGCAGGAGAACACAGAGCCCTGCTTAGGAACCCAGACCAGTTTTTCCCTGCTTCTGTTTAAGAGCAGCGTTTCCCAGGCTGCGTTTCCAAGAGGTTTTTGGTTTTACAGCTGTCGTGACAGTAATTTTCTTAGCTTCGCGCGGTTCCCTCATATCCTGTTCGAACCGGCTTATCTCTGTTTAGGAGCGATGTTCCTATGCAGCGTTCTTTGGGAACAGATGTCCCGGCCAATCTCACATCGCAGCACTCAATGTAGTGCAGGGCCCCATTTTGAAGCAATTAGCCTGTCACTGATGACAAAAACCCTAATGGTTTGCTAGTTGCTCACTTCTGAAACAAACAAAAAAGAAATCAGCAATAACCTAGGATTTATACTTTTCCCAAGTGTGCTAAGATGCTCTAAATTTATAGTTCATTAAAATGGCAGAGTGTCCTGGTTCAGCTGCTGGTCCTGAGATTTGTTATCTGGAGAAACAAATCTCTGGGCAAAGCTGCTGGCAAAGAGCTTCCCCTGCCCCACAAGTGTCAAAAAAAAAAAAAGTAATGAGAATCTTTATTTACACAAATTAAAAGCTAATGAATTAGTGAGGGAATGTTTAGAGCAATGGCGTCCGTAGCTTTTGGACCACAGACTGCTGTCGGCACATGGAACTTACTGTGGAATACCAGGCAGCCTAATTACAAAGTCTTTAACGGAAGATGCTCTGGAGGAGATGGCAAGCACCCAGCTGAGGGCCGCGTACCCATGGCTGGGACTCCAGCTGCCCACAGACAAGAGCTTGGGAACCGTCCGTGCAGGGCGCTAGCGCAGACCCAGGAAATGAGGAGATGTAGCAAATGGCTCTGGTGCCATAAAAGTCAATGGAGCTACATCCAGGTTTGTATCAGCTAAGAATTTGATCCCCTACATTAAGCAGCAGTAATACTCACAAAAAAAGGAACTTGCAGGCTGCTGTAATAAAATTATCTCCCTTTGATCTCATCGAGATACCTCCAGCCTAGTTCCACTCAGAGAAAAACATCTCACGGTCATAGGGATCCAGACCAAACCCAGTGAGCACCCAGCACGGAGCCCATCTGCTGCCCACACACATCCCCGTCCCTATCTGCTTTCCACCTTCCTGGCAATGACTTGTAACCCTGCTTCTTGTCGTCTCCCTTTTTCCCTAGACCTGCCTTTCTCTTCAGGGTGCAGGGATGCGGCGATCCGGGCAGTTGAGCAAAGCCCAAGCGGGCAGCCCCGTGGCTAATGTTTCCTGGCCAGCCCCGGGTGCAATAACAAGGAGGACGGCAACAACCAAGTTCCCAGCACGGAGCAGCTGCCAGGCCACGCGTCCCCGCTGACACACAGCCTGGCAAGGACAGGTCCAGTCTGCCGGGGGGAGGGCAGGAGGCGGCTTCCAACAACTGCGAGCTTCAATTAACTGAAAACAGCAGGGGCTGCCTGAAATAAAGCTCCTTCTCCTATCAGCCGACACTCAAGGCAACTGCATTTTTGACCATCAAAGCAAAACCAAAAAGCTTTGCTCTCTACAATTGCTCACAGACCTTAGCTGGGAATTAAGCCTGCCACGCAAAATTTTAGTGAGCTTTCTCAGGCTCCTGGAAGGACCACACAGCACGGATGTGCCAGAGACATTCCCAGGTATTACACATGCGTATCAGATGCAAAACCCTTCTCAGAAGTACATTTTACTCTTAGGCAGGCAGCCCTTAAAATAGGAGTAGCTGAACTGAAGGGTGGGACAGTGAAACATTTGCAGGGACCCATCCAGGTCACTGCTAACTCCAAATACACGTTTAGCAGCCAAGACTCCTCAAAGAAAGGTTAGAAGATGAGGTCTGCTCATTTGGAGGCTCTCAGGCCAACAGTGCTGTTGGAAAATGACTCTTGGGGTGGGTTCATCTCTACCACCCCCTGGGCCCGGCCATCCAGGGCCGCTGAAGGGAAAGACCCGCCTTACCCCGAAGGAGGTGTCTCCAAGAGCAGAGATGACTTGCATCCTAGAGAGCCTGTTCCAAAAACCATCAGGAGGTGCAGAGAGCTAGTAGAGACGTGGACATCTTCATTGCCCAGAAAACTGAATCCCACCCTCAGCAGAGACACGGCAATAGGACCTGTGTAAAGGCTTACCTTGTGCATACACAGAATTGGCTGGTTTGCAATGAAAGGCAAATCATGGACCCAGCACTTATTCCCCCTGGAATATTCCTACGAGGTTCATGCCTGATTAAAGTGATTTTGGCTCCCCCCCCACACCCCGCGACTGGCCTTTCTGCCTCTGGGTTCTTGCACGTGCCCGGGAGCGCAGCACTTGGGGACTGAGTTACCAGGGTTATAATTCTTGTCCGTGTACTTTTAACTACAGCGAGGCGTTGGCAGAGCTCAGCGCACTAATTCACCCCCATGTAAACATGATTATTTTAAATGAACTCCAGACGAGGTTTAACTGTAAAAACATCTCCAGTTTTTGTAGCATTTTGAAGTGTTCAGCTCGGAGTTGTTTTCGTTACGGCAAGAACTCACCCTTTCTTTAGCTTACAAAGAATATTTTCAGAATTAATGATGTCTCAACACACACTCACCCACACCAACTATAACATGACACTTGACTGGAAGTCATAAGTCTGAGAATTAAGCTGCAGCAGGATTTCACAGTCAGGATCTTCCCTTTCTTAGCTGGCTGTTCCTTTCCTTAAGAGCAGAAATGCTTTCTGCTTTCAGAGCCAAGTTGAAGAAGAGAAGTGAAAGCAGCAAGGGGTGTTCACTTGGCCGCATTTCTTTCAACGTTTCTGGTGTGGGGTTCCTGTTACAGCTTGCAGGGAGAAGTGGCAGAAGAACATCATGTATACATTGTAATGGTTGTACTTCGTCCGAACAGACACGCTTCCAGGAGGCAGCAGATTAAAGAACTGGTGTTGCTTCAGACAGGGGAAAATAACATCTTGCCAGTTGTGTTTATTTGTAGGAACCCGTGATTTATGCTTTCCTATTTGCAGAGGGGTTGAGAGAAACAGATCACGAGGGCTCTGTTTAGATAATCCCTGAGGAAATTCAGACTACATTAGGTGGGGAGAAAGTGGGTTTGTTCTTGTAAATGAGAGAGGCTGGGAAATGGTAGGGAGATGTGAGATTTCCTCAAGATCCTGGAATGAAGTTCAAGGCTCCGATTTTCTGAAACGATTGAGTGTGGGTTGTGAGAATGAAGCAATTAAGACAGCAACAAAAATAGCCCAGGTAGGCCGGGACAAGCAGTTCTTTGCTGTTATTTATTGGCCCAGTGCAGAGAAAAAAATGTTCCTCCCCAAAGGATCCTTACCTGTCAAACAGTACAAGAAGACACAAAACCGTTCCTACAAGCCCGAAGAGGGATCTGCCACCCTCCGACCCACGCTCCTGCTCTTTGTTTTCCGTAAGGATGGCTCTTTGTGGTGTGGTCTCCATCTCACCCCTCTGCACCCTCCTGGTTGTAGCAGAACTTGCAGAAACCAGCCACTACTGTCCCTATAAAGGTCTGTAAGAACCTAAACAAAAGCACTGGCATCCCCTGCCCTGAACAACATCCTTATTGAAATTAGAGGAGGCAAGAGTGTGACTGCTTTTAAAAACAAAAAAACCAAAACTTACTGCAAAGATGGCTTTAGTTAATTGATCTGGGGAAGCAAAACAAAGCAAAACAGAGTCAGCTGGCGAAAGTTTGGCATCGAAAGAGGCACTGGCACAGCAGCCCGAGCGCAGAACGGGAAAACCTCCTCAGTCTTGAGCGGCAAAGCTTATCGGCCAGAGGAATCCCTTACTCTACAGCACCTGGCACCGTACTGCCTAGAAAGCTGCATTACACGACCAGCATTGACAGCTGTAAGTGCTAGTTAAGCAGGTGCTGGGTTTCACAGCAAGGACCAGGTCTGATCCGTGGCTCGGTGCCTGCTGCTTTGCCATAGGTGCCGATTAAGGGAACGCAGCGGGGAAGGAGCCACGACCCTGCAGCACGGCAGGGAAGGCAGTATTTACGCGGCAGATGCAGGATGCTGAATGCCCTTCTCCAAGGGCACATCACGCACGAAGAGCACAGTTTCCAAGACTGTGAGAATAAAAAGAAGAGGGAAAAAAAATGACAGGATTCCACTCACCCAGCAAAATCCCCAGTCGCTCTAAGAAGCATCTCCCAGAATTCATTAAAAATAAGCTCTCAGTCGTCATTTCCGTGGCCAGATTTTTACATGGTGATCAAACAGTTGGCTATCCAGGTGATAACAGGCTGCAGGGGAAGCACAACTGTACGTATATTAAGGAATAGGCACCAACCAGGGGAGATGTTTTCAGCTGACAGTTAAGAAATCAGTGTGCTGGGATGGAGCAGGGAACAACCCCAGCGATACAACCGAGGCATGTCCCTGCACAGGGGGCTCTGCCTGCAGCCAGCTCAAGGCAAAATGAAACGTTAGCAACCCTAATTTTCAGGGCTGGGCACTCCTGCCATGAAAAGACAGAGCCGAGGGAGGGTCCGAAGAGTCAGAGCTGGTGCCTTGCCAGGCAGGGTGAAGACCAGCACTGCTGGGAGTGCCCTGCCTGCTGCCATGGTGGTCACCCCCTTCCTCCCCCTCCCCAACCTCCTTCCCAGAAGCTTCCCCGGGCTTCCAGCTCATCGGCAAAGGAGACAGCAAAAGCAGGATTGCTACTTTCCAAGGACATGAACCTGTTGGAGTGGGGCCAGAGGAGGGCTACTAAAATGCTCCGAGGGCTGGAGCCCCTCTGCTCTGAGGCCAGGCTGGGAGAGTTGGGGGTGTTCAGCCTGGAGCAGAGGAGGCTGCGGGCAGAGCTGAGTGCGGCCGGTCAGGGCTTAAAGGGGGCCCATAGGAAAGGGGGGGACAGACTTTTTAGCAGGGCCAGCTGTGACAGGACAAGGGGTAATGGGTTTAAACTAAAACAGGGTAGTTTAGACTGGATCTAAGGAAGAAATTCTTTACAATGGGGGTGGTGAAACACTGGCAGATGTTGCCCAGAGAGGTGGTGGAGGCCCCATCCCTGGAAACGTTCAAGGCCAGGTTGGACAGGGCTGTGAGCAACCTGGTCTGGTTAAAGGTGTCCCTGCTCCCTGCAGGGGGGTTGGACTGGGTGACCTCTAAAGGTCCCTTCCCACCTAAAGCATTCTGTGATTCTATTTGGCTTTAGTTTCTTGAGTTTTAGTCAAGTTCTTCGCTCAGCACCCGCTCAACATCTCAGATGACTGATTTTTGCATCTCTCGTTTTCCCCAGCTATTTTCCCAAGACCTGCCCTAGACCTGCAGTGGCAATTACACAGGCAAGAACCCCACTGGCTTTTAGTTCAAGCCATTTCAGGGACTTCTTGTACCCCTTCAAAGTATTCAACAGCTTCAGTGCAGGACCCACCAGCCAGGAAGACCTATGGGCCTTGGGGGTGAAGTCTGATCAGAACAACGATACTTCTCTGCCCCAAGCAAGTTCTACAGAGAGGTGAGAAAGTACCTCCCCCCCAAACAGCCCTTTCTTGGACTGGAAATATTGGGGAGCGACCTCCTCCATGAACAAGGTGCCTCACAGACTCCCAGTTAAAATCCTGATTTCACTTTTCTCTTACCTTCTGGTTTCTAACCTAAATATGAGGCGATGTATAAGGAAGAAAAAAACAAAACCCTGAACTATAAGATGCCACTTTCTGCACTCAACTCTAAAGGCAGAGAGCAAAAGGCAAAAGCGGGTTTCACCTTCTACCCAAAATATAACAAAAGCTGCAGACATGGACACAGGATTGCGGGTTTGTATTATTATTGCCATTGCAGGAGCAGGGCCCAGGGCTTCATTATGGGCTCTGCTCAGCTGGCCACATCACTGTAGTGAGATTTCAAAAATTTTTTTGAGATTTCTAGAAAAAAGCTTCTGTTGTAGTTCCCTCACCTGGCTCAAGGACACCACAACATCAAGATTTGGATAAATGACCTGGCCACATTTGCAGGATCAAAGAAGCAAAATCACATCCAAGCTCTGGAAGGTTGGGGGCGGCATCAACGCACAATCACAATAATGAATATTTTAGAGACAACTTTTAAAGACGTGTCTAAATCAGGAGTGCAGCAGAAGAAGAGGAGAAAAAAAAATGAGAGAGAGCTCCATAGGAACACGCCTGCCAAGCAGCACAAGTATCACGATGTTTATACAATAGCTTTCAGTCCCACACATACTGTTGGACACCTATAGAAAGGATGAACTTCTCATGTCATAGCAATTCCACAGGATGCAATCCTCCTGCCTTTCTGTCTTAAACTCTTGTGTCGAGTGCTAACAGCGAGCTGTTAAACAGCTGCAGGGTTCCAGCTCTTACATGGCTCCATTTCAGTCTGGGATCCAGCACGTTTTTGCACATGTGTAATTTCAAACATCTGAGTACTCAATTCACCGGAAGGAGGTTGGCACATACATCTTTACCCAGTCAGGACAGAAACGTTATCCTGCAGTGATTTGTAAAGCACCTTGGAAGGTTAGCTTATGTTTTTAGCAGCTAATTTTGACAACTTCCATCTCTGAGCTATGAAGGTGAACAGGAATAACAAAAAACCTCACTTTACCCAATTTCCCCCAATTCAGATAAGATTAAGCACGCACATGAAATTTTCTGCTTCCTCTACTGAAAACCGAGATAAGTCCGCAGAAGGGGGAAGGCTGACACTGGCATCAGACGAATTACCTATGGCTTATGGCTGGAGTCCGGTCCCAAGAGCCCGAGCTGGCCTGGGAGCAAGGATCCCCGCCTGCACCAGGAATTGTAAGACATCCCCGCACATCCACCCAGTCTCCGTATTGCTACCACCCTCACCGTACGGCATCTCTCTTTTTCCTTCAGGGAGGGGGAGAGGAGGAGAAAAAACCCCAACACACTGGATTTTGAGCACCTCACTTCCAAACGGCCAGATTTGACTTATCGAAGTCAGAAAAAGATGTTCTGCAAACATAAACGCTTCTGACATTTCGTTTTTGCACTTTTCATAGACTGCAAGTCCAATCCACGAACAAATACGCTCGTTCTAGTGCTTGCCTAATGTAAGACACGAGCAAGCTTCACCAGGAATTTAGTCGAACCAAAAAATAAAGCCAGAGTTTTGGTTTCCACACTACAATCCTGAAATCCAATAACACCCCCCTACTCCCTCCCCCCCGCCTCTCTGCTGCTGAGAATTAACTGAAAAATATAGCTGTATAGAGGTGGTTTTTTAATACTTTTCCTAGATGGAATTCTATTTGATGCTGTTAAGCTTTGATGACATACCCCAATGACTTGCTTGGAAGAAATCCATTTAGCAAGCTTGCAAATCATGCTGTTTCAGTTCTGTGAGTGCCCATGAGAAATGTGCATTTTCAATCATAAAAGCTGTAGAAACAAAATGGAACTTGGAGATGCAGACAGACGAATTCCTTATCACGGCTTGGCTGTGTTCACAGAACATGTGCTTACCATTTCAAACTCCGGAAAACTATTTACAGGAATCTGAAATACAAGACTGAATCCAAAAGTAAGAAATAGATAAATTTCTAGAAGATACTTTTTCCTTTTTTTTTTTTTTCATTTCAAAGGAAAAATGGAGACTCTGATTAAAACCAAAGCAAAAAACCCTACTCCCCCATGCAGCCTTTAGCTTTTCCTAGGAATATAAATGCTTGTAATACAATCTATGCACAGGGTGCCAGATTTACAGAGGTCCACTTATGTTTATGTGGCAGGATACTTTGTTTTGGGAAAGCTTTGGGGAAGGAAAAGCAAATAGTTTGCCTGTTCCTCACCTCTCCAAAATTCTCTTTGAATGGGAAGCGTGGAGGTTGCAGTGGGGATGAACGTTGGCACATCCCGCTGCCGCAGGGTAATCCCCACCAGCAGCAGATCTTTGAAGCACAGTGCCAGGCACCCAGAACCTTCCAGAAAGATTTATCAGTCACCTTGAGTTGGGAGAGAATGTAACTCCATGGGGAATTTTCAAAACAGATTGAAAACGGTCTTCACTGGGCGTTTTCTGACATATTTTCCTAAAACCACAGCTCAGTTCTACAGGATTCAGTCAATGACAATGACACCACCTTTGATTTAAATGCATTTGTTCCCAAGAAGAGAAAAATAAGAGAATTAGAGCAAAATGTGCAATGCTCAGCCCTGCAGACAGTAAAACCTGACGCAATTATTTTCCTGGTACGATGGGAAAAGAGCCTCTTCCGCTGGCCAGGGCGGTCTCATCCTCTCCTTGCCTGCGTATCCGTCTTCTGTCTCCCATCTCACCCGCGGTTTCTCAGCTGTCTGCATGTTCTCCCCTCAATTTCTGCACGATGTTTAGCAAAGCACAGTCCTGATCCAGGTCTACAGCTCTGGGCGCAAGAACAGTATGGCTCATGCGCTTTTTACGCTGTAACAAAGGGGACCTAAATTACATATTAGCAGCCTTAACAGCCTAGCAGTTTGGCAGGGCACCTGGAACATGGTTCCATGAAGGTTTTCTCTTGCAGGAAAGCTGGTTTAAGCAGCTCTTCCCCTCTCTGCTGCATCTCATTACCCTGCTGTCAGCTGTTCCAGTGCAACCGCTTGATGCCCCTGCTGCAGGGCAAAAGAACGTCTCCACCTTCCCAAGAAAGGCTGCCAAAATAGTTTTTTAAAACCTTGATGGTGTCAATAGTCCGATGTATAGCACAGTTCCACAGACAGCAGTGTCAGCACAACCTCTGCTCCTGGTGGTTTGTCACGGTCTAAGAATGCCTGGAAGCAGCTTTACCACGGGAGACAACGTTCGTGGCATCACAGGCTGAAAACCAGCTCCCAGTAACGTGCGCTCATTTGTACCTTTTCTTTTTTTTAAAGCGACAATGAATTTTGCATGAAGCCTGCCACGCTCTTACCTCTCACCCAAACCCACTATTTGCATGTCAAGACAGACAAGAAATCAACTCTGTAAGATGCTAAAGAGACGCCCTTTAAACTTGAATCCTCTGGGTATTACCCACCTTGAACAGTTGAAGCTCTCTTTTTCCATTTACCCTTGCAGATACTGCAGCAAATCAACTGAACCTCGTGGTCAATGAGATCAAAATAAAACCAAGAGGAACTTCTAATCTTTTGCTGTTAAGGGGAGATGAAATCAGTGCAGGCTCCATAAAATGAAGAGCAGTGGGAAGCGTTCACTGTTATGGGTGTCTGCAACAACAAAGTGCTTCTCATTAAGCAGTGAAGCTGTGCAGATGAAGTCATATGCTCCAGTGTCACAACGAGGTGCAAGTCAACCCAAAAGGAGTAGTTTTTTCCTAGCTTTGGAGAGATGCCTTCATGTCCCGTGGCTTCAAAAGAGCCACAGTATCTCCTCTTTTCCACAGATAGCACATGAAAAGCTCAACCTGGATGAGGAATGGAGCAAAAGCTTGTTTGCCCTGCTTGGAGAAGAGCTTCCTTCCTAGTGTTCCTACTGGAACATGTCTGAATTCCAATTTTTTTTGTTTTGCTTGGGGCAGACGATCCTCCCTTCCTCCCCAGTCACTGTTGGATTGACCACGTTGTCCCGGTTGAGGCAATAAAAAAATGGAGCAGTCCCTGGGAGGGTGGCAATATGTTCATGCACTCCTGCTGTCACTCATTACTCTGGTATTTCTGACTAGAGATTATCAGGCTTCTGAAGGGCTGAGACTGCAGCAACTAGCTCTGTCTGATGAAAAGGAGAAATTTACGTTTAAAAATGTAACAAATAACCTTACCCACACAATCTCTCATTCAGCCATGCTTCAAGATGGGAAAAAACCTTTAGGTAAACAAACATCAAAATGCTGAAAAATTCTTGTCATTCTAAAAAATGAAATTCCTCATAATAACAGCACAAACTCTAATGGTCTCTTTTACGTACGATTTTGAATCACTGTCTTGTGATAGCAGTCTTCTAAGGACGAACAAAGTCTGAAGATACCTAGGAACACAATTTTCTTGCAAACTTTGGTTTCAAATATATTTTCCTCTGGCTCCACATTTCAATGGGAGTGATGTTATATTGAGCCAAGCATTTTTTTCCATCAGCGAGGCAGACTTTTGCCATGGATTTTAATACCAATCACTTCCATGTTCATACAATAAATAGTTAAATGGCCTTCACCTTTATTGACTTAAACTCACGACGGTTCAGAAAGAATTGCATTTTATTTGCTTAAAAATATTTGAGATATTCACAAACAGCATCATTGCCTAAATGTATAATCGTAACAAAGTTATAAGAAAAATAGTAGAAAATAAACAGTACTGAAAGACCGGTACTTTGATGAAACTTCCAGACGATCACACTAGGCAGACAAATGCACCGACGGCAAAATCTTCAGCCAGCGACTGTCATAGAAGGCCGTAAGCTTTAAAACGTATCCGTCCCTGAAGAATCTGAGTCGCCGTGTATACTACTCGTACTTTGTGTTTGGTTGTCTGTGTTCATGGAAGGCAGCTTCACTGACACCTTTGCTGCAGGAAGATGTGAATTTAAATGCGAGGCAGCATCCTCTCCTAAAATAAATTTAAAAAGCAGAACAAAACGCATTATTTGCTGTCTATGGCAAACAACTAAACCGTACTGAAGTCATCTCCATATTGCATCACTCCATGGGAATACAGCGGCACAGCCAGCCTTACTGCCCACAGTTCTGAGGCATTCAGAGCGCTGTTTGAGCCATCAGAGTTCTCTTTATCAGGTAGCAAAGGGATGACTTTCTGTGCATATATACACTGGGTTGTATTTACATACAGATACACCATACATACACACACACGTGTGCATATATAATCTCCCATAGAACAATTTCAAATATGCATACTGGTGTTTTCCACAGAAATTAACTGAGATATGCAGACACTAACAGTTATTTCTAAACTCCACCTATATGTGTATGTCTGTTTGCATCAAACCCTTAGAAAACATTCAGGTTGTTCAATATCACATTTATATATGTGATCATAAAAAGCAAAGCAATGCAAGTTGAACCATTGGCTACAAGTCCTATGGAGAAAACCACCTTGTCAATGCTTCAGCCACCCAAAACACAAGTGAGAAGTTGTTTTAGCTCCTTCCCATCTCCAAACCATCTCCCTGACGCGTTAAGGGTCCTTCTTGCTACTCTTTTGTGGTTTATCTCCCTTCTTTCACCCTCTGACAGTCTCCAGAGAAAATGTACACAGCCTCCCCCTGAAGATGTGGCTCGCAGGACTTTACAAGCCATGTTCATCTTCCAGCAAGTCCGAGACGGCACCTTGCCGCTTCCCATCCTTGCGATCTGACCCTGCAAAACGTGGGACATCCTGGGAGAGGGACACATCCCCCAGAATTTCCAGCAGCACTGGCTGCTGAGCAGCTGTGAAAGATGATGGCAGCACCAAAAAGTCCCCTTGTCTGGAAACCACTGGAGGGGTAGAAGACAACCTGTAGCCAGATAGCAGAGATGGGAAGGGAGAAGGGTCATGGGCAAGAGTTACTACATTTAGCCAGAGGAAGGAGATGAGATAAATCAATTCACGGAGCAGGGGGAGCAAGATGTGAATCAGGCTACAGATATGGAATGAAGGGGGACAGGAGAAATGGCACTGGATGAATGGTACCACATTCACAAATTACTTAAAGGGCATTTTGAGATTTCAGTTGTCCTTGGGACATTTATTTTAAGTGCAGCAGCTACAAGCAAAACAAACATACACGAGTCTGTGTACAACAGCAAAGGCTCTCTTGGAGTTTGTTCTTATTCCAATAAGCTATAACAAATCTCCCTTCCTCTGTGATAGACTGGGCAATTAAAACACTATTTTCCCAATAAAACCAAGAAGTTAGGCTTTCTTTCACCCCAGTTAATTATCTACTATGTCACTGTAGTAGTAATCTGCTTTCATCTGACTTGTAGCAAAGCGTGCTTCAAATGCCTAATTAAAACAACAAAAACCCACTGCTAAAATAAAATTTCATCTGGCATTTTTCATGCTAGAATGGCAGCCAGCAGCCTAGGAAATCAAACACGAACAAGGCCAAAGACAGTAAAGCCAGTACATGGAGCAACCGGTGCCAGCTGAGCCTCCTGGCCCTCAGGAAGGCAGGGCTCTGGGAAGGTAGCAAGAGCACAGCGGCATTTTTTGTGTCCCTGGGGAATGAACAAGTCACCGGCCCGCCACGGCCCCTCACGCACATTGCAAGAAGCAATGTCCATAGCTCCACTAGACTAACCTCACTAGGTGGACAGCCTTTGTCACCCCCAGCCCAAATCCCTCTACAAAGCACAGCTGCCAAAGTTTGGGTTGGCACGGGCCTGAGCAAATCTAACACATGAGCAGTAAGAAGACATGAGAAATTCTACATCTTCCAAACAAGATTCAAAAGCGCATTTATGGTAACACCACAAAGATATGCAAGTAATATATGTGGGTTTTTTTTTTTCCAGAAGTACTTCCACGAGCTTAGTCTGTAGCCGTGTTTGCGTGATAAAAATAGGTTATTCAGAAGGGCAAGTGGAGAAAAGCAAAGCATTTATTTGGTTAGACGTGAAGCTGACACACAGTAAAGAAGTGAATGTGTAATGCCCGAGGAAACTTTGTAAATCATCCTAGACGCTAAAGCAACTCGCCAACACTATATGTAGCTTGATGCTTTCAAAGCTTGACTTTGTTAATAATTTCCACAGTCGTGTCACATTCCATGATGTCATTGTTTCAACAGCTGTTTTCAGGTTTGTTAAAAAAAAGAAAAAAAGAAAAAAAGAAAAAACAGAGGTGAAAAAAAAAAGAATATTCCCTTATCCTAAGGTTCTGTAGTAACTTCCCAAGTATTTGATTCTGGGGTGCTAAAAGAAAGTATCGTATTAGTCTCTACATTCTTCCTAACACATACGCTAATATATTTTACAGACAATGTACAGTTCAATGTTATGATAGATATAAAACACTAGAAGGACAGAAAAATTAAAAGAATAATTCCATCTCCATCTACTTGCTCAACAGAGAAGTTACCAGGTCCCAAGTTACCTAAATATCCTTAAAGATAAGCTTAAAAAGACCCAAAGTAAACATTTAATTTTTAATGACAGAAAACTGAAGTCTTTGACTTTGTCAGATGCACGCAGAGAACACAGAAACTGGATTTTCAGCATTTTAACTGTAAAAACCCTACGGATATCCTATTTCTGCTCCATGACTGTAACTTTCCAGGACAGAAAGCTGCTAGTCCTGAAACGCTACGTTGGCCCAAAGATACAACCACTAAGTTACTCTCACACATGCTTTATCCTTATTACCTTTTGCTTAATGAAACCTTGTGCATACACAGTGCATAAAACACATTCATATATACATATAGGGACGGGTATGTGACTAAATACACAAATACAAGCACAGAGGTTTAAATGCTTGGATTCCTGCACATATATGTGTTACTTACTGATGTCTGTGTTTGCCTTTTGCTGTAGACCAGCGATAGCGCTTGTATAGTTCCTGGCCAGCTCCTTTGTTAATGTGATATTCCATTTTATTTCTTCCCCCATCAGAGAACAGCTCATAACCAATACTAAGATGGTTTCCCCTTAAACACTCAGCTCTTCACTGCCACAAGTATGCAGATTGCAACGGTGCTTATAATATTCTGATATGCCACAAAATTGGAATGGAAAATTCCTCCATGTACAAAGCAGCGCAGGGCAGGAAGGCAGGTAATCTCCACAGCTTTTCCCCTCTTTAGAGGCTCTGGAAGTAGTCAGTACAATTTTGTAATCATGTACTTAGATGTATTTATAACAATTTTCCTTGTTAAAATCCAATAAAGGGAACGTGTGACCTGAGGTGACCTCCAGTTCTCCAAATCCATTGTCACCATCAAAGAGCACACGTTCATATAAACTGTGAAAACTGACACTCTTAATAAGTGTGTAAGGGTCCTCGACTGGTAGAAATTCAACAGTGCCTGAAAACATCTTGGTGACCCACTGATGGAAAAGGTCAGATTTCAGATTAGAGATTTTTCCTGTTCTTGGAAATCTATAACAAATTAATATACAGTACTAAATTGCCAGATCTTTGTTTAACAGAAGCATAAAAATTAATGGTGTGTCAACCATCCGGTGACCTGTGAAGGGAGTTTTTCTCTAAGAGGTACTCTCACACACAGAGTATGCTATATACGAGTGCATCGCGAATGTACACCAAATGGAAAAGGAATTAAACACACTGAAGGGAGGTTTGGTTTCTAACACCATATGGCAACAATAAGAACAAAGAAAAATGTTTAAATCTTTCTTTTTGAATTTTTCTATTTGGCGAAATAAAAAGACTAAACAAGTCTGACTTTTAAGCCAAATAAAAACCACATGCTTTAACTCCTTCAAGCCGGTGTCCATACATTAAATAAAACTTCCATTTTTAATTTATCCGGAGGTAAACCAGACCTGTATCTTATAAGTGACAAGAGCTATCTTCAAGCCAATAAATAGGGAAGGGTTTGAAGGATCAGGACCCAGGTGATTGTCTGAGTGTAAAAACAGAACCATAATCACTGCAATTACCTATGTATCACTTCCTAAAATTTCAAAACCACCATCATCCCCAGCAACCCTCTGTCTACTCTCCAATGTAACAACTGAAGCAGCTAACTTCTAGAGCAAGAATAAACTTCCAAGCACATGTAAAACCCACTCCAGTGCAGTGCTCTCATTCCTTCAATAGCATGGGTTGATACGAATGGCTTGTTTCTTCTTCTGCCAGATTCCAGCTGCTTCACTTTGTTTATCACTGACTTCAAAGTTTAAAACACTGTCCTGTCCCAACAAATAACTTCCTCCAGATGGCATTATCTCGAGTGTTCAGAGCACTGGGGACAGCACAGCACCTGCAGATCTGTAACTCAGCATCTTAAAATCTTCAATGAAAGTGCCTTTTTTTTTTTTTTTTCCCCTTGTGTCATTCCCCCATTTTGCTTTTTGCCTACAAAAAAGATTTACATTTAGGATGTAGTTACAAAGACCATTAGTGGGGAAACAGAGTTGTCAGAAATTCCTTACAGTAATGACTGTAAAGTAGAAGAATATCTACAAGCCCTAAGGTAACAGAACCGCTATCAGTTAGAAACACTTTATCTGCTCCTCTTACCTGTACGTAAAGATGCGAGATACATATTTGTGCCAATGTGTGTCTGGTTCGTGTCTCCATGGATATCTGCAGGGTAACAAAGATAAATTCACTCATTTTCATACATGGTTGTACCAAGTTACCAAGTATAGCAACCCAAGAAGCAGCATTTTCAGCAAAATCAAAGTTATTCCAGACTTGCTGGGCTAACATACGCTGAGAAGAAACATCTGTATTTTGATGGAAGCAGTTCTGAAGGCTACACTGAAAGGAGAAAATACTCTGTAATGTCAGTCATCTTACTAATTATAATTATATACAGTATTTCCAGTTCAGACTCATGTCTAGCTATACCCTGCCTATTGGCTACATAATCCAATGCTTCTGGAATTTAATGGTTTATACAGCTGAAAGCAGGTATGGTAAGGAACTAGTCCCATGGCCTTGAGATGGTAAGGAATACAACATTCTCAGGAACAAGCAGGACCATCAACTGTTTCTCAAATAATCCAAGTGTTTGGGCAAAATTATTCGCCATTCATTAGAAACGATAGCCCCTCCACTTTTCTAGTCCTGGCCACCTTGAGTCCACCTGTGTATTTGTGTTATGTGGAAAAGGCGTCCTTTCTCAGCTCTGGCAGAAATGAAGCAAAAATGCTTAAGCACGTGTGTTTTTTAGGGCAGGGACTCTCTTCTCATTGTGGAAATGCTTTGCTAAGCATAGGGCCCCTGGCTGCAGGTCAGACCGCTGCCTTCCGCTAGGACAGGAATACAGAAATCACAAACAAGATGCTCTGCAAATGCATGCCGTTCCATTTTCGTAACTCAAACCCAGACTGCCCCTAACTTAGCTGGGTTCACGACAGAAAAGACTCTCGGCAAACTTAGGCCAAATTTCTAGGGCTGAGTTACATGAAAGGGATAGATTTACAATTAAAACACTTCAGTTGTTTTACAGAAATGGACTGACATCTGCAGGACTTCAGCCAAAAATGTCTGGATTTGAAAGCACGAGTCTACTGCTAGAGCTGAAAAAACAGAGTTTCATTCTCAAAGGCTTCAGCCAACTCGTAAACCTCCAGAAGTGGGCCACAGGCACCAGTGGAGACAGAAAACTATATAGTATGAGTTCAGTTCAAGTTTTGACCTAAACTTGGCAAATTCCACCTTCCCGTGGTGTAATGTACTTCCAGAATCTCTGCATACAAGCACACAGAAAGTAAACACGCATACACACACGCGCTTTTCTTTTTTTTGTTTGTTTGTTTAAACCCCGATGTATATCCTAGCTATAAATATTTCTCAAAAGAAAATAAATTCAGATCCCAAGTCAGTAAAGGAGGGTGGGACACAGGCTAAGCAGCTAACAAATTTTTCAAAGCAGAATATTTGAAAATTATTTTTCTTCCGCTCAAGCCTGAGTTCAAGGTTCAGTGGTTTTCCAAAACATGCTATATTCCCACCGATAGCAACACTAAACAGAACAAAAACTAGAAATACATAAAGTAAACTAGAACCAGATTTTTCAAAATCCTTACACAGAGACCGGTAGGGAAGGGCAGACAGAAAGCAGATCCAAAAACATCTAGGAATGAGATTGCAGAGTTTACTAAATAAATATTTCCTTTTGGTGCCTAAAATCTATTCTGCTCCTTTAGATCTGGCATATTTTGCTCTGTAGAATATCTCATCGCTTAACAAGTTCGTTCCCTGGCCGCAACTCTTGCTGTTGTTTCCCAGCAAATCACTTCCAAAAGATGTGTAATGATCTTCCCAAATAACTACGATGATTATTAATCCTAAGAAGAACTGTTACATGTCAGTTTGATTTTTATGTACAGATGCCTGTGATTTTTGGATGTGCAATTGCCTAGAAACAAATTGTCTTTTCTTAACTTTTAAGCACTGCTGTTTCTTGACTGCAACCATTTTCTTGAGGAGAACTGAGATGAGGGGTCTGTGGTAAACCTTGAAGCAGCAGCTTTTATTTCAGAGTAAAAAAAGAGAAGGAGCTGGTTCATTACTGGTCCAGAGTCTTTGAAAACATTAGGAAAATGTGTACTTGTGTGAGGGCTGGGTGGGAGGAGTAACCTCCAAATCCACAAGAGACAACCTAGGTAAACAGCTGGTGGAATCAGGAGGATCTGACAAGTGATAATTAAAAACCTGCATATCTGATCGTGTAATTAATATTTTATTTCTTCAGTAGAACTAAGTATCACCGACATAGCAATCTTTTTCTCATTTTCTGCAAAATCTAACAGGCAGGTGGACAGGAAAGTAATTTTAAAAGTATGCTTGTAGAATATATTCAGCTCTGTTATTCATGCCTTCGTGTTTGGGGATCCAAAAAGACATTTTAATGCCAGCATCTGAAGCAAAATAAAGAAGCTCAAAAGGCACGTGGACTCGAATGATCGATAGCGGGAATTCACATTAAATTCTAAGATAATGTTATGCAGACTTCCCTCAGGATGCAGAATCATTCACTGCAACCCTAGCAGTAGGACTGGCTCCGCTGAGACCTCGTATCTTAACAATATTAATTGCAGCAATACTGCCTCCAGCTTATCTACATCGTACCACAGTGCTAGACATAATAGCATTCACATAACCTACATGGGGAGTGGCAAGTAAAAAAAAAATAAAAATCAAAGCGTCTTTTTAATTCTTAAAAGTTACATGGTCTGTTTTTATTGAAAAATAATTAAGAAGTAATTTACACAAGTAATTAAAGTTGAATGAACAAATTCAATGATGTTTCATCATAAATGAGGGTTGCAGTGGGTTTGAAAATGAACATCTTCCCAGTTCACGCTTAGAATGAAGATGGGTATCCCAGTGAGGGGATCCCCTAAGCAAACGATGTTCTTTTATAAGTTGGTGTACTGGTCACCACACGTACTGTGTTACTCCAGAGTCCTTTCCAGCCTCACAATTTTTGTTCAGATCAGTTTGGCTCACATCGTTAAATTACCAACAATTACTCCACCATGCTCCTCTTAGGCACTCTTTGATGTGCGGTTGGCCGTTATCACTTGGGATGTACATAATTCGGGGCAAATGACAATCTCTACTTATCAGACAGGTTCAGTATGTTGCAGGTCAAGACCGAGCACGTTATCTGCAGCGATGCTGGCGCTGCACGTGCTTACCAAGCCTTGTGCCCTATCCAGCCCTATTAACTCCTCAGCTGCGTGACTATTGAAATGGTTAGGAATGTAAGGGGACAACTTTCACTGAAGCAGCGTGAGAAGTCACAAGCTACTTCCTATCACTTAAAAATGTGATGAGAGACCTGGATGAGCTCTCCCTCCAACAGCCAAGAGGATTTCCTGGGCAAGCAGGTTTCATGCCCTCCCGCCACGGCAGCAATCGACACCCAGATTTGAATGAAGGCTAGGGGATGGGCATCATCTGGAAGAAAACAGAAATCTTTCTGTACTGCACGGCTCTTCAGGCAGTGCTGCGGGGCACAATTTGCTCATTCCAAGTCACTCTCCACATATAATAGAGTCACTAAATGCATGCTTATAATAAAAATGTACACAAAATATACTAAAAATAAAACCCTGTTCAAATAACAAGTGTTTTTCTAGATGACCACAAACAAAACAGCTGTATCTCTCTATTCTGAATACCTCTACATTCTAAATATTCACATGACCCTATGCATTTGTTTTGATGATTTTCACTTTACAAAGTCATGGGATTCTCCATATGGAAACAGTTTGCCAAGCCTCCTATTACTGTACTACCATTAGAAAGATCCGGCATATTAAAATGCTTATACCTACAGCACAATTACTCAATTTTTGTAATTATACCTTTTAAAAAGGAGATTGTGAATGTTTTCCCTAGGAAAAAACAAAACAAGACAGAACAACACCAGCCCTATACAGCCAGCATTTTCCAGACTTACGTTCTAATAAATGCTAGGACGTTTCTTTGCACATTTCTAGCCGAGAAGCTTGTTAAAAAGACCTCCTTTCAAGCCACTTGTTTAACAGCAGAAGATGGCCACTACAGGTCTCACCATTTGTTCATATTGATTAACTTTGAAAAATGTCTTGGGAATAAGCAATTCTAGGAAGTTTAGAGAGAGGCAAGCCATTTTTTTATTAGCTCAGAAATACCGTTGTGATCTACGTAAGTAAGCATATGTTAAAATAAGGAAAACATTAAATGTCTTTACTGGAAGATCTGCTGGGAGACAGCCATTACGTAAGTGTCCAGACCCTATTCTGCCAAAGACCGCTCTCGAAATGAGCGCCCAGTGTGATGGCAAACCCAAGTTGATGATAAGTACCCACTGCTTCTACAATTTAATGCCCAGGACCAGAGACTTGGAAGGGTCTGAGAGTAAATGTATGTTTTTATCCTGTGCTATTTTAAAGTTTGTTAAAATCTAAAAATGATTAAACTTTGTGCAATAGAGATAAGCATTCCTCCTCATGTAAAAAACAAAACAAAACAAAACAAACTGATCCAAGAACCTTGGCCTGTTACATGGGAAAGAGTAAAAACAAAATTCCTTTGGAGTGCTTGGATGAATCTGAGCTCAAAATCAGTAGAATAAATGAACTGCAGAAGTGTAGTGCTCTACATCTATGCTACATATTCAGCACAGTACACCACCTTCTTAACTCTCTCTTACCACGTCGCTACTGATTTTAATACGACGCACACCTCCATCTCTGCTAATTGCTATAAAAAGCAGGGAAAACACTGCAGACTGCTCCCAGCAACACTGTGCCTCCTGAAGATTTCGCTGCCGACCAACGGTTCCCCAGCAGCAACGGTGAAACTGTTGTTAGCAACCCAAGAGCTGCTCTGCACAAACCTTCGAGCAGCAGTCAAACGATGCCTTCCGAGACACCGAACATACCCATTTACATTCGGTTCTCATTTTGGCAGATGTTCTTTACCTCTGAAGCTGCACACACACACACGCAAGTTGAAACTTTGAAGATGCTGGCTGCGTTAACTGATGGTGACAACTCCTTCTGGTGTCCAGGACCAACTTACTTTAGAAAGCATTGCAGCACTTTGACATACGCTCTTCCCAGTTCAAACTGTTGGTGCCAAACCTGGTTGCACTCAGTTCCTCAATAGTTTTCTTCATTACTCTGGGCCACAAGCATGATTAATAGAGCTTGTAAGCAGCCTGAATGAAATTTATTTATCATTTTTTTTGGGCTCAAATATTCCTGGCCACAGTACAGGGAAATCTGCACTGGAAAGGGGCGTGTAGGGAATCCAGTCGGCACGTGTGGGAGCAGCCTCCTTGCAGCGGTGTGGGCTACGGGACAGGACTTGTGCAGGTGAATGGCACAGATGCCTGCGTCTGTTCACTGCTCTACAGCGCACACTGCAACTCCTGAATTTATACAGCGTTCATAGGAAGAGCAATTATGGGAAGTTCCTTAAGAAAGCAGCTTTTACAAACCCTCCATATACCTGACAGTGACACAAACCCAATTATTTAGCACAGTCCTAACCTGCCAGTGACACTCAGCGTGTACCAGTATGAAAAGCACAAAGGCAAAAAAAAAAAATCTTAACCTCGTGTGTCTCATGGAATGTAATGGCTCCCCAGTATTTTACTTCAGGCAAATTCATTCACATTATTTACACACACACGCACTCGCAGGTTCAGCAACATTTCCTCTGCAAGTATTAGATAAACCAGTCTGCTTTTTAACAGTTTCTTGCACACGCTCAGAGTAAGACCAGAAATACTAAATGCATTATCCATTATTTTCTTTCTCTCCCTCTCTTAAGTATCACAAACAAACTGAGTCCAGAATATACTTAAAATTCAATAGATAAACAAGATGAGGAATATGCTTCCCCTCGTCATTACTCTGTCACTGAGTTACACAGCTACACGGCCTCCACAAGAGCAGAGGAGAACAAATGCTTAAAGGTCATCTTACTTCATACAAGTCAACGTTTGACTGTCACTGCTATTTGATGCAATATTGGGGTTTTTTAAACCTTGGAGGGAGAGGACATACATGTTGCAAGCTCTGTTGGAACTGGACTGTCTCCTACCAGGTAGGAAGCCTGGCAGAAAGGGGACTGGATCATGCCTGGGGCCTCTCGGTGATTCTGCAATGCAAACCCTAATACAGTTTTACTGCCCAGGTTACCGAGTTACCCAACCCTTCCCTATTCCTTCAGAGGAGAAATAAGCAGGTTAATGCAGCCTCCTTATGCGTTGCTCTGTATTTTTAAGATAGCTTCTCGGAAAGTGAGTATGTAGTAGCCAAGGTATAGGGTTATTCACACAACCTGTGCTTATCAGGCACAGAAAAGTTTCCTGGAAATGTATTCTAAATCTGATAAGAAAAACCCTCATTAAGAATCATTTGCTTGTTTAATTTTCACTTATTGAGCTTTAATGTACCATAAAAGTAAGCAATAACAACAGTGCCTTAAATAAATATTGCTTGTCTTGTACTCATTAATGTTTTAGAAGAACACAAAATTGCCTCTAGATACAGGAAGCTGCTGGAAAATAAAAACTAACCAATCATATAAACTAAACCGAGAGCTTTAAAGAATTTTTTGTTGAACACAGAGTTCAACAAAAATGTATTCTGTTCACTGTACACACGACACCAAGGGGAATAAGAGCCAGTTCAAGTTCTAAGTTACCATTACTTGGGTAATAGCTTCAAGCTGCAAGGCACAGCTGTATGGGCCCAGCCAGACAGGCTATCACAGCAATGCTTTGATAGCATGGGGCCCTTAAGTGTCAGGATATAGAAAAGGCAGCAGTTGTTGGCTGTGAAAACAGTCTGATACAAACCAGATGGGGACTTACTTGATGGGCAACACAAAGGAAAACAATTGGCTCATTCAACAAAGTCAGGCCACTGCCCCAGAGAATTAACAGAAGACAATAACAGTCAACCAGAGTTGATGCAAACAAGAAACAGCCATGTGGTTACGGTTTAAGGAATTGTTTCTCCTCAGACTAAACATAAAGTTTTGATTTCTAATTCTTATATTCATTAATTTCAGTCTCGTTTACAAGCCCCCTCTTCCTCCAAAGTCTTCCGTATAATTCATTTATGCAGCACCAGCCTTCCCACACCTACTTAAACAAGAAAAAAATTAGATGACGAAGGCAGCTATATTAATCTAACGTTTCCTCAAGAATGCCAAGACCACAGACAACTTTCTGAACCGTGTCAGAACAACATTACAGATACACAGCACACTGTGTTATTAGACCCATTTGCATGCATATGGCAGTCTATTTACTGATTCTTTTTGATTTGAAATGCATAAAGCCCAGTAGGTCACATGCTGGGTTACTGGAGTACAGCTGTCTTCCAGTTTTGTGAAGAGTTCTTCTGGTTTCTTACTTAACTTTTTTCAGAAGGAAACTTCATATCAATTATGTTACCACATAACAGTTTTGTTTGTCAGGCTACAGTTAAAAATCTATTAAAATAGCTATTACCAAACTTTTTTTTGAAGCAATCAAAAATGTAAAAATTGGCTACTTCAGCCGTAACTCAAAAAATTCCCAACCCATTCATTTTTAGAAGCTTGTAGAAGATTATGGTCCAAAATCTTAATTGCTCTTGCTGTTTTATTACAGGAAATATAAAAGTGACATGTGCAAAGGTATTTTGATTACAAATTACTTACAGAGATTGCACAATAAGTCAGACCTCTAAGGGCCTTCTGCAATTTCACTCTCAGACTAAAAACATCTGAACTTTCTTTTCATAGACTTCAAAATATTCCCTCTGGCAGGCTCTGCACTGCAGTGCTCTACATGAGTGTGGATGGTTGGATGGCACATTCTGACAGACAGTCTTGTACTTAGGTACCCAAACAAATATGCCTATCAAATGCAGTGAAACGCAGATGTCCTGGATGCCTTATGAAATCTCATCATCCTGGGACCCATCAGCTTCAGCACACCACCACACATAGAAACATAGAATCGTTTAGGTTGGAAAAGACCTTTAAGATCATTGAGTCAAACTGTTATCCTAACCCTGCCATCCCACCACTAAACCATGTCCCCAAGCACCTTGTCTGCCCGGCTTTTAAATACCTCCAGGGATGGGGACTCGACCCCTTCCCTGGGCAGCCCATTCCAGTGCCTGACAACCTTTTTGGTGAAAATTTTTTTCCTAATGACCAACCTAAACCTCCCCTGGCACAACTTGAGGCCATTTCCCCTCATCCTATCCCCTGAGCTTCACTGCTTCTGGAGATTGCTTGATGGCTAGTTCACGGATTTCCGAGCTAGCCATGTTGTGTGACGTAAACATCTCCTAAACACATTGCTCGGACCTACAACGGGTACACATGAAGTCTACGCTTCTAAGTGCTTCACTTTCTGTGCAGACTTGCAAAAAGCAGCTGGGTTAAAGAACTGAATGTATGGTTGTTATTTAACAGCCCACACTGGACAGACAAAGCAAAGGAGCTTGTCCTTAAAGTAAAAAAAAAAACCAAAACCCTTCTGAATTAATGACGTATAAAGTCAGGCCCTAATTGTCATCTTAAGTGGTTCTAGCTTTTAGCTGCTGAGGTTCTCAACCCTGTAAGCATGGTTTTACTTAAAAAAAAAAAAAAAGACTAAAATGCAGCCTTGGCTGCATTCAAAACAACCACCACATAGTAGGTAGAAAAATAAGGTTTTTACTGCAGTTTCCTGCCATAAGCACAGAGCCAATGCTTCCAACAAAGCCGTTGTGTGCTGCGCTCTGTCTGAGCTAAAACATCTCTCCAGCAGAATCATGAGGCTTATTTCCAAAAGCACAGCCAAATTCTTGAAACCTCCAATGAAGGCGTGGGTTGTCACATTGTAGCAGAGAAGGTTTTGCCTGCAGTGCTGCTATTATTCATTTTTCACATCATATATATCAAGGTCAGAACATATTTTTCACAGACAGCTGAAATTTTGGGTTGAGTCTCTTCATTAGGCCGTTTCTAGAAGATGACGAACCTTAGGAACAGAACAGCCTTTATCAAGCCTTAACCTCAGAGATACCGGCTCTCGTAGCCTTGCATTTAAAAGCAGATGAGAAAGGAGACAAATCTTTTTAAATCCCAGGTCTGCCTGTAGAGGAAAATCCCAAATGCTCTTGTAAAAATGGGTTTGGACATCGTTCGTCAGAGAACGCCTCCACAAAAGACGGCATGTAAAGGCCAGCTGGAGCAGGGGGAGGCACGACTGCCCGGCCTCTGTTAAAGCGAGGACTCCAACAGGAAACTGCTCCCCTCTTTTTTTAACTCTTCTTTTTAATCAGGAAGGAAGCTTCATCTTCAGAAACAAGCATTCCCTGTGTAATCTCCCTGCCTGCCTGTCTCTAGGAGCGGATCCAATTACTGAAATAAGCAACATGCGCTTTTAAGAAGTTAATCATGTTTTTACACTGTAACTCAA
This sequence comes from Gorsachius magnificus, assembly GCA_034008185.1. Classification (NCBI taxonomy): domain Eukaryota; kingdom Metazoa; phylum Chordata; class Aves; order Pelecaniformes; family Ardeidae; genus Gorsachius; species Gorsachius magnificus. The sequence goes on from CM067086.1 coordinate 64,570,775, forward strand.
ACTAGTAAATATTTCCCATTTGTAATTTTGATTTTACGTAACAGGGCACAATGGCAACTGTTAAGTAAATAAAACAATTTTCTCAAGATCTGTGATTATGGTTTTAGGATTATAAAAACAAACTAAACCCCCCAGAAATTAAGCAACTGCCAGCAAACTCCATGCTTTTTACTTCTACTGAAGATGCAATGGCCTGACAAGGACAGAAACTGCAGCTGTTATACCGTCTTTAAACAAACATAGCTCTGCCCAAGTCTTGCAATATGTACAGCGCATAAAAGAAGGCCACGCTATGCAACCCTGAGATTACTGCTTTACTCTAACAACCCCAGTTAGGTTGGAGGTTTGCAGGTCGACCCATATTAAGTCAAACCTGCTTTGATTGCGTAGTTTGGAGCCAAAACACAAATGTCATTCTACCAGACGCAGAAAAGGTGAGATACACATTTTCATTGTTCACATATGGTTGTTAATTCGTTATTTTTTATTAAAACTACATGCTTATCTGACATTAAAAAAGGAAGAGTTAATGAAAGTCAAAGTTGTGCCATACACAAAAAGAAACGGTTACCTCCCTGCGGCCACAATAGTGGGGAAAAAAATGCATTTTACCGTCACACTCAACAACTTTCACTCAGGTTATGTAGAACTGTGCTTAAAACCAGTTCTTCCTTCTTTAAAAGCAAACCAGAAGTTTTAGATTAGAAAAGAATGACAACACAGATACAAAGGTTCTAAATCTAAATTAAGTTTTTCTAGGTGTAGGGTTTTTTCTTTCCTGAATGACAGCATTCATGATAAAAACCAGAACACAGTAGTCCACAGACAAAATTTAACCCATCTCCATCATTTACTATTATTCCTTGCAAATGCAGTCACCAAAAGCACATCTGTAACGGGTATTTCAGAGATGAGGAATTGTTGTATTTTACTTTCAAAATTAGTTTTATGGAAGATAAAAAGTGTTTTAACCAAGTTTTACATTTGCACATGTTATTCAACGCTATTACAAAATGCAGTCCCATACGCAACCTCAGCAGTGAGCAACAGGTCACGCATGACGACTTTAATCTTCGCTCACCAGTCCTTACCCCATTTTTAAGAAGAAAGCTACTTTGGCAGATTGCATTTCTCAAAATCAGCACGTTATCAAAGAGTAGCATTACCATTATTTATATAGTATTCTTCATTTGGAAGACATCCTAGATAAGGCAACAACATGAAGTAAATGTTATCTGAAAGTTTCCTGGGCTTCTACTCTTAAGAAATTAATCACATGGGTGCTGGAAACACATATTTATATTTAATTACAGGCAGTCTTTGTATCACTGTATTAAGAAGCTGGTGCTGGAAAAACCTGGTCTCTCTTCAGTGCATGAAGTAGAAGGTTTGTTTGCTCCTAAAGGAACTAGAAAAATAAGCAAATAAAGTACTTGGGTAACAATGCTGTTCAAGAGCATGAAAACTGCTGGTAAGTCAAGCCCTCTCACAATATCATAAGCAGTAAAATGAAAAAAAAAATTACGATTTGATTGTGGACACCAATCATCTAAATACCTGTCTTTACTGGCTAGTTAGGTTCTATTCATAACTTTACAGCTATGCCTCACCTCAGCTAGCAGTGCAAAACTTTACAAAGCATTAAAAAAGAAAGAAGTTTAATGGGTGAGAATTACAGCTTTTGTAAAACCCCCATCTCCTTTATAGAAGAGGTTTGGAGACAGACAGGCAGAATCTGTGGGTTATCCATCGTTCACATTAAGCTACCTCCACTGGGCATATACACTCTTGTCCTGGGAATTTCTCTTCTACCCAGCCACTCCCCACACGAACAGCTGGCTCCTTCCAGTTTTTATGTAATGCTTTAAAAAGCTGAATTGAGAGCTCTTGACAACAGGTAAAGCTGAAGGGTGTCCAGCTGCCTCTGCCCAAGGATCACCAAAACCAACACGGTGGGGAAAGCAGAAGCTGTTCCTTCTTTTGTGTTGCTCTCAGAGATACACAAGCCACTGAATTGTAAAGGGCAACATCTGCCTTCCCCACCAAACGGAAAAATAAACCAAACCCAGTATATAATGAAGACAGAAAGCCTACATTTCTCCTATTGCAGTGCTATAAATGTTTCTCCAAGTTGAAATATGTGTTTGCAATGCTCCTTGTCTTCACCTGTCACCACACAGCATCCGTGCAATGTGTTGCCAGCACCCAAAGGCATCGAGACTTCCTGGTCTGATACTGATGCCTTTTATAAAAGAAATGCAACTTTCACACCGAGAAAGAAATGTGAGATAAGAGGTCTACTGAAATGACCGTTAATCCAGGAAAGGATGATCATCCTAAAAGATCCTGCAGTGCATCTGCCAACTGAACTAACACAGAGTCGGCAGCAGGTCTACCTGAGACAGCTGGGACGGTGCCTGCCTCCAGCTTAGCTGGCCTTGATGTACCAGGCTGAAAACGATAGGGACTGAGGAGTGGAAATACACCCTATTCAGGAAATTGTCATTGCAGGCTGTAATTTCTGGCAGGGGCTGTAGCATACTCCTGGAGATAGTAACTCCAACAAAATGCTCTGCCGAGTAAGAAAAAGACCACGCTATTTCTTACAGCACATCTTGTTCTAGTGACACACTGAGTGCATCGTTTAGAACAACTGGGACACTCGATTTAAATTCTCTGCTAATGAAGAGGCATGTGAATTAAAGTAGCTCAAGACCATAAAAATCAAATGCCTCTTTACAACAGAAGATGATGTGTAAAGGGACTTCAGATTCGATTCTATGTATATAAATGAGCAGCAGGTTCAGGAGAGACTATTCTGATTATTTTCCATGACCTACCACCACACACAGGCCACAGAACAGCTAAGCACGCTTACTTTCTAGCCGCACATCAGTTCTTTCTTATTAAACCATGGGCTCAGAGCTGTGGAACCACTAATTTGTGAGAACCTTCTCCCTCCAGAGAAGAGCTAACTGGAAACAGCCCTCGGGCTGATGTAAGCATTAAGTACATGGGGAGTCTCTGTCCTTAGGTGGCTTGCCCAAGCCCATTAATTTTTTGTGTGTGTCCCCCATTTATATAAGCAATGTTTGCATGAAAGGGGAAAGCAGGTCAGCCTCGTCAGCTTGCTACCATCTGCTTTTATTCAGAGTTACTCAAGATCAGTGCCAGTGGGATCAGTGCCCGTTAAGGGGGTTTATTGTGTGTGTTTATTTTTTGCTCTTTACAATGAAGGCAACAGCAATTACTGTAAGTTTGTAAAAGTGCATACAAATCATAATACACAATACAAAGCTGCTTCAGTCAGGTCCTAGCGTGTTTACGAATCCTACACAGGCTGTGAGAAAGACTGTTTTGGCACAACAGTTTGGATAGACTAGCGAGGAGTGTGTTAGTGTCCAGGAGATCTGAGACTGTATTTAATACTTGCTATCAAGACCGTACCCTACTTGCAACGCACAGTGACTCCGGCTGATTCACCACCACATAAGAACCTTACGTAAAAGAAAAAGCATCACATTCTAGCTTGGCCCCCAGACAGGCAGACAATAGGTGGATTATACAACTGGAAACTGGAACTGGTAAAAGATCAAAGGTAGACTGCCAAAGCGGAAAGAGCAATTTAGGGCTCTCTGTTTGTACATTACAACTCTTAAGAGTGGATATGCAGCAGCAAGAGGTATGCTCCTCTTAATGAGAATTTTGCTTACATTATGCCTGGCCACTAGAGACACAAGCTACAGAAAAATCAACAACCCCCAAACCAACCAATGTCCCCGTCCCAAATCTGCAAAAAAGGAAAAAATGGGAAAACATGGAGAAATATGGAGGGCAGAAAGGCTCTGCAGAGGGACATGGGCAGGCTGGATCCATGGGCTGAGGCTGATTGTGTGAGGTTCAACAAGGCCAAGTGCCGGGTCCTGCACTTTGGTCACAACAACCCCACGCAACGCTACAGGCATGGGGAAGAGTGGCTGGAAAGCTGCCCAGTAGAAAAGGACCTGTGGGTGTTGGTCGACAGGCAGCTGAATATGAGCCAGCAGGGTGCCCAGTTGGCCAAGAGGGCCAACAGCATCCTGGCTTGTATCAGGACTGGTGTGGCCAGCAGGAGCAGGGCAGTGATGGTGCCCCTGTGCTGGGCACTGGTGAGGCCACCCCTCGAATGCTGGGTTCAGTTTTGGGCCCCTCACTCCCAGAAGGACATGGAGGGGCTGGAGCATGTTCAGAGAAGGGCAACAAAGCTGGTGGGTCTGAATCCCAAGGCTGCTGGGGAGCGGCTGGGGGAGCTGGGGGTGTTCAGTGTGGAGAAGAGGAGTCTGAGTGGAGCCCTTATCACTCCTTACAACTGCCTGAGAGGAGGGGGGAGCCGGGGGGGGGTCGATCTCTTCTCCCAAGTAACAAGCGATAAGACAAGAGGAAATGGCCTCAAGGTGCACCAGGAAAGGTTTAGATTGGATATTAGGAAAAATTTCTTCACTGTAAGGGTTGTCAAGCATTGGAACTGGCTGCCCAGGGCAGTGGCTGTGTCCCCATCCCTTGAGGTGTTTAAAAGCCAGGCAGATGAGGTGCTTAGGGAAATGGTTTAGTGGTGGAATGGCAGGGTTAGGTTAGCGGTTGGACTTGATGATCTTAAAGGTCTTTTCCAACCTAAACGATTTTATGATTCTACGAAATCCACATTGCAGGGATGAGGCAGTGGTGCTGCGTGCAGCTTAGCAGAACTGCCTTGCAGTCTGGACTGCTTTGGTTCCAGCAGATAGTCATGTGTGTTTGAAAAGCAAATGCTATCATGAATCAAAATTTTAAAAAGAAATTCTAATAAACTTGGAAGTAAAATCCTTTACATTATGAAGATATACATAAGCAGAGAAGATCGTCAGAAGCCTCGGGTGTCTGTGTGATGCAATACAGACAGCTGACGCTTGGCAGGCACCCATACTGGGTACCACATGGTATTTTGAGGCAAAGAGGACATACAAACTCCAGAATATACATTGGATGCTTTATGCAGCAGTACCACAGGTTTTCAGCTTACTAGTATGAAAAAGGGACTGGTCCCTCATTATTTATACATTACATCCCCCTGGTATGAGTGAAATACCAGGCTTAATTTTGTCATTGCCCTGAACTTTAGTTTATGTTATATAAGATGCACTTTGAGGAATGCCACAGGTCACTGGATTAGATCACTTGCAATCCTTTAAAATCTAGCCTTGAAGAGGGTACCAGATGAGATTTCTAGATATTTACCTCGAGCCCCAGTAAACCTGAAAAAACACAAATAAAAATCCAAGTATTTGACAGTCTCCATAGGAAGTAATCCTTCAAGTAGTGATCACGTCAGTTTGAATAACTTTTTCCTTCCCTTTCCACAGAAAAAACCCAACAGGTGCTGGAATTCCAGTGAGAATCCCTGCTGCTGTGTACAGACCAGTGGAGGGACTTGGTACAGGAATACACCCTGAACCTCAGCAAAATCAGTGTACTTTAAATGCAAAGATCTGATCAAAAGGGAGAAAGGAGCAACTATAACTGCTTTCACCTGCTGAAGTAATGAGGCTATAGATGGCAGCCTCACCTCCTGAAATTAAAACTTCGGAGCAGAAACACCCCTTTAAGCCCACACTGCAAGTTTTCCTGCTTTATTCTTTTTACTGCATGAAAAGTGCAAAATACCTTCCCTCCAAAAATTAATCATACTCACATCCAGCATGGAGCAGCAGCTGATTCTCATGAGAGCTGTACAAGGGAAACTTGAAGATACACAAAGCTGTGCAGATTTCACGATGGGTGTAAAGCATCATCTGTAGAGGCACCAAGGGAAGACTAAAAGGGGAAGTTTTACATATGTGTATATATATACCTCCCACAGCAAAAGGCTCAGCACAAGAGCGGAGAAATGCCTTGACAATACTGCAAGAGCGAGAGAGCACTGTATCCCTCCGTGCCATTTAAGGAGGCAGGCAGTAAGAGGAGAACTAACTCTAAACCTCTTAGAAGTTGAAGAAAATTGCCAAGTGAGCAAAAACCTAGTGCATTAGATCCATAAGAAAAGGGCCAGGTGATATGTAGTGTGGAACTCCAGAGGAGAAGGACTTCTACCCAAGCATGCCAGTTGGTAGGAAATCCTCAGACTGCAAGGCAGCATGAGTTGGCTTGGTACAGTTTTCTTTAAGTATAAACCGGGGTTTTTTTTGGTTTTTTTTTAATCTGATTACTTGGATTTCAATTAATTTAGACGCCTCAAAAAAATCCAATGGCATTCTAGGAGTCTAAAAACCGTACCAGGAGATGCGTGCTTCACCTGCTAGAAGTTCCTGTTGTTCACACATTTTGCACAAATAAGTGAGGGGAAGAAATGACAGGTCTAGGAGACCAGAGTATCATTTCCCAGAACGGAATCTCTTGGGAATGGGTCCAGGGATGTGCACAGTCACATGAAACCCACCAAAGTTCCTGGTGCTTGGTTTCCCAGGACCCTAACTTGAAGCAGCAGAACACAACCACAGCAGGAGGACATCATTGTCTACAATAACAATTCTATGCAAGACTTCGCCTTAAGCTATGAAAAATCAAATTTCTGTTTTAACATTTTGTCTGAAAAATAACTGAAGTAACTCAATGGGAAAAGAAGCAACCATAGATATAAATGGCACTTCTTAACAGATAAATAATATTTACAAAAGCCAAGAAATTCAAAACTCCTGTTCCAAATGTACTGGAACACAGCTAAATATTGACTTACAGTAATTCAAACTAGAAACTCTCAAGTGTGGCTACTGAGGATTTTGTACGGAGATAATATGCAAAATGCATTATAACTCAGATGCATGTTTTCTTATGTATGGGCTATCATGTAACTGCTATGGTCACAAGTGCAGAAAAAGCAAATGAAAACTCTTTGAGAAATGGTCTTTCTAACCACTTGGAGCACCTAAAAGCTAATGACCTCTTACAGAAAAGACACAGTGTCTGTGGGAAGCGCAGCTTTGCATTTCCTAACTTGCGTAAATGTAAAATATATTAACTGAGTTATGCCAATAAGCCATCTGATAGCACGGGAAGGTAACGGTATAGGAAAACCAGAGTCAAAATAGACCAGAAATAAGAGTTCTGAAGAAGCACTGAAAAACTTACATAAATCTCTAACAGGACATTTTCTTGAAAAATGCCATAATTATAGCTAATTGATTTCACAACTTCAATTTCCAAGATCTTCTCTCAGAAATTAATCAAATTCAAGGAGAAACACAGGCTACACAAACCATTCCTACCTCTCAGGTTGTGGGGGTACTATCTACAGCATGAAAGAATAGCTCTGTTTTGCTTCACCAGCTGCTATTTTCAGGGTGGTATGGATGGTCTTTAGCAAAAGCCTTTAGTCCAAAAAAAGAAACAGCAGGATATTAAGGAGAAAGTAAACTTTCAGTAGAATAGTTGTTAGGAGTTCGACCAAAACAGTTCCAGTTCCAAGAAAAAAATAAAGACCTTTAGCCTTACCCTAATCTCCTTCCTTCCTTGAAGCATCTGTTAGGTATTTGCTTCATGCCACAATAGTTTTAAGAAAAAAATAACCCAAAATCTAACTCAGAGCAATGGCTGGCTAAAGAAAAGAGGCGAAGGAGTATTTAGTTATATCTGTATTTTCAATATTACAGTTTTCAATACAGCATAATGTCACTGTTAACACAGAACTAGCCCATTTTCAATACCTAACAGGGACTCCAGAAGCTTTATTTTTCATACAGATTATTTTAAGGACTTCTTACCCTCTTATTAATTTATTGCACAGATCATCTCTTCCCACAAGCAATTGTGCAATCTCTCTGTGGCAACAAAGCCAATTGCTTAGTGTCCCAACATTACTTTCCCATGTACTTATGGCTGCCTGAATATAATTCACTAGCTGGATATAAAAAGGAATTACTACCATGAAGCTCTGCTCTCTAGGTCACATTTTGAGAGTCTGCGCTGTAGAAAAATAATTAGGTGAAGATACATCTACCTCTTGGTTCTGAGCTGCTCATATTAAAGTTTAAAAACACTCTGCAGGCAAGCATTGCCACCTGTTCTTTCATTTTCATTTAAAAATTCTGAATCGTGTTAATGTAAGCCTGAAAATGACTGTGTTCTGGAAATATGTGCATTCACCAACCACAACAATTATTATCATATTAAATTGATGAAGATATATGAAAGAATGGTACAAAGATTAAAGGGTATGATAAAGCCAAAAATATATATGCATGTATATTATATACTGCAAATATATGTTTTCAAACCACTGTCTCCGCTATGTCTAGAGAAGGCACACATTTCAATTAATAATACATTCAGGCTTTATTTTCAGTTGTAACTTTCAGGAGACATTACCCTTTCAGGCATGATATTGTAACAGTCCTACTGAACTTCATCTTTCATTAGAAGACATCAATCAACTTACTTTCAGTAAAAACACATGTTCACTGTAGACCACAAAAATTTTTTCAACAACAAAAGAACGCTCTATCGTATATACATTTATGACCGCAGACAAAAGATGAATCAAATCTTGTCATGTATTTATCAATTAAATAAAAAAAGCATTTTTTTACATCCAACTCTTAAGTCTAAAACAATTTCCCTTTTCTCCCAACAGCCTGAATTCACACTTCATTTCAGGGCTCCAGATTTTCTAAGCTCTAATACCAATACAACCACTTACCCTTTCAACTCTGAAAAAATACCTAAATGGTCCTGCCTCTGAAATGTTTCTCCATTTTCAGGCCAGTACTCATTGTCCCTTGCTAGCTCAGTAAAGCCAACCGTTTGACATGAAGTTTTTATAAACAGAGTGCTTTGAACTTACAGTAACAGATGTGCTTAATTTTAAAATGTTGTATTTACTTAAACCCATATATACTTATCATGTTGCAAGTTTTCATTTTTCTCTCAAATGATTCTTATTAATTTTTACCCTCAACTTTTTGACTGATTAAGTTGCTGTGGTGAAGCTTATAGAGACAAGACCTTCTGGTTAAAACTGACAGGCAGTTGTTTTCATTTGCAAATCCTCTAGATTTTTATTGGCTCATTAAATATGTATACTTTGAATGAGATTTAAATTATCCTGGTATATAAATCATCTTTTTTTTTTGTTCCTCTTAAAGAAAATTGACTACTGCCATCTCGTGGTCAAACATTTTCATCTGGCACTGAGACACAGATTGTGCCCAAATACCTTGTATTACAGTATAAGGTAAGTTAGGTTTTTTTAAAGATAAATATTCCAGAAAACAAGAGATTTGATAAAAAAGATTTTATTCCATTTCCAGCCCTCTCCAACACCCTACTCAAAAATACAGGCTGGAAGTGCTGTCTTGTTAACACTTTTGAGACCAAGCTGAGGTGTAAAAGCATGAAGTACTGTGTTAGGAAGACTATCCCCCTTTCCTCCTCCCTGGTGCAAGTGTTGGTAAGAAGAAGAATAAAAGGAATATTCCTATAACCGCTATTAAGGAAAACTGCTTTTAAAGTTGGGAACAGGTTGACCCTGAATGGGAGACCTGCCACATTATTTTCTTTTTGGCGATTTAGAGGTCATACTCAACTTACTGGAAATTCACTTTCCTTAGGCAATTTGGATTTTCTGAACACCAGAGGAAAAACATAGTTCTTCCTATTAGAAAAAGTCATTGTAATATTTTCCACCACTGTTAAATAAAAGAGTTAACCCCCATTTTTTAATAAATTAAGTCTTTATTTACCCAGTTTTAAAACACGTGATAAATGTCTCTACAACAAATCATATAAATGCACTACGGTATGCCACTTCAGTTCGGTAAGCTTTTCCACTAATTGTCCATAGAAGCTAAGTTTCACATTATTCATAACTTTCTTCATATGTAAGCCATGGTTTTGAAATTAGTTTCCAAGTCCCATGACCAACAATATTGGCCTAGGGCTTACCACTTATAAATATCTGAAGCAGAGTAATTCCATCAGAATTATAATTTGATTAGATGTTTTAAAAAAATTGAATGGAAGTTCAAATAATTATTTTTAAAAGGGCTTGAAGGAAGAATTTGTCTATACTAGGGTGGAGCAATTACAATTTCACATATCGTAGACATGCAGGTTTTTAGATTCCAGTTCTTAGCAAGTAAGATTAAAACTACTACATATCTCACTCTACCACCTCCACAAACTTATTATTTCCTAAAACAATTAAATAAGGCAGTAATATGCACAGTTTATGTTATTCCAACACTGACTTGAACTACAATAAATAAACAACATTCTCTCCCTCCCATGCAACTTCCTTAACACTTTTAATAAACACTGTTAAGTAATCTCCAAAAATAGTGTGGTTATGCATAGATAATACAAGGTGTCCTTCACGAAAGAAAATTACTCTCTGTTACATGCTAGCTTGAAGCCCATCTCAAACCAGGCCATTTTAACATTGAAAATATCTCCCCCTTCCCCCCCCCCCCCCCATTTTGCATGATGTTAACTTGGTATTATCTTTCAGCTCTCCTCTAGGGCCCCTGCGTTTTCTCATGCGGATGAACCACTGCCATCTATCACAACATCATGAATATTTTGTTTGCTGAACAGGGTTCTATAAAGCAATTAAGATTCAGTTGACTACATAATATGCACATTGTAATGCTCTTGGCAAAGAAAAAATTAAATAAATACTTAATTGCAAGGACTCTGATGACTTACATACAGATACATTTCCAATCCTTTCAGTGCACCCCAACTATACCATAACTATGTACACAGATTTATACACACTATATATAAACAAGTGGAAATTTGGGGAATTTGAAGGTAACGAAAACCAAATTTAAAAGAATTAGAACTTTATTATACATCAGTATAAGATGTTAAAGAACTATGTTTCAGTTAAGAACTTATTGACATTGATTTACCTTCTTGTTGCATCTCTTCAGACTTCCTTCTCACATGAATAACTCGCGGTCTCACAGTCTCAACTTGTGCAGCTCCTCGGCTTTCCTCCTATATATCATACATTAAAATCATATTACAAATCTGACTTTTGATGTAAAAGCACAGTAAAATTATATGGAACTTCAAGAAACATCCAAAGAGATTTTTAAAGATTCATTAAAGGATATGCACTTGTTCTCCTTCCTTTCGACTTCAAAAGAATTCAGATCTGAATTAGCCTGTTGCAATGTTATTTCCTCTAGATGAACATCCTGGGAGCAGCAGGAATGGCAAAGTGCCATTTAGACCTGAAGACACAGGAGACCCTCAATTTCTACTCAAAGCATGTGGCAGAAAGAACATAAGATTTCTCTGGCTTTCTTCAATACTCAGGACTTCTCCTTAGGTATTCTCCCCCTGAGTAAAAAGAGGAAGTTGAAAGGGAAAATTAAAACAGAAATTTCAGCACACAGGTTGGAAAACCCATGCCTAGTATAAAATTTATTTCCTTGACCATATTCTTAAAACGATTTTCCACTCATCCCTGAAATGCTCGTCAAGGACCTAGGTCTGCCACAATGCCTACAGGAAAGCAGTTTCTTAGAAGCAACAAACGCTCTGTGTATTAAAAAGGAAGACACAGTATTTGTCAAGTATGCTTGTTATGTGGTAACTGGAACAGAAATTGTGGCCCAAGGACATTCCACTCCATGCAGACAGGAAACATAAGTGCAAAACACAGAGTCATAGAGTCCTAGAAACCTTAAGTATTCTCTAAGACAGACAATTTTGATTTCATCAGTTATTCTGCTGATTCCATAGATGAATGTAAGTTTTTTAATGAAAATTCTTAAGGAAAGAGGAACACAAGAAAGATCATAAATGTTTGCATATCCCACAGCATTTGGAGCCTATGGGCAGAATTGTTGTATGACTTCTGGAAAAATTACGTGCCCTGAGAAGCCATGGCACGGGTATTCTCTTGCTAAACCTGATGACAAAAGTACCAGTGGTATTTTGCTCCCCAAAAGCAAAGAAGGAAGAAAAGGGAAGTATGCTTCAGTTCTGTAAGAGAAACCTTCCACTACTGTGGAGGCCACAAGTGAAACAAACAGCCAAAGATATAGAGGAAAAGAAGAAAATGTTTATGTCTAGCAAACAATAAGCATGGTGCCAGCTACCTAATCAGGGCTTCCCATTTCTTTCATCTAACAACTGTCTCCTATGGTAACAGGAGTCTCAACAGTAATGATATTGCTTCTTATTTACTTAACGATCATTTCAGCCAGTGTTGCAAAAACCAGGAGGAACAAAAAGATAAGCCATTCAGTCACTGCCTTTTCCTCAATGGCTGCATGGACTTGTTTACACTCCCCAGTAAACAAAGCATTGAGAGGGCTAGAGTAGCAGATAGGATGTCACCTCTAGCAAGAACCAACACAACCTCACCAGCACAGCGATGAGCGGAAGCTGACAAAAGTGAATATACATGTATTTGAGATCAAGCTAGCATCTCCACAAGGCACTGTATGGATAGACCAGTTAGGACTGGCACTAACTCAGGCATCCCTACACACCATGACGCTGACCAACTCATCCATCATGCTGATCAACTCAACCATCGTTTAAAGCTGACAAGACAAGAAAGAGCTGAGATGACTTTCTGAAAGCAAGAAGGTCTTATGGAAATGTGATCAAAGGCCACCAATGTTATAGAACACTAAATGTACGCAGCGTAACAGCATATTCATGAGTCCATTTGAAGTGTAAGATAAACCAAAAACCAGTTTAAACTGAACTGAGCTGCAAACAGAAGTGGAGATAACACATAGATTCATAACCTACAATTACACATTCCTGAAGATTAAAAACACACATCTTTTGAAATACTAAAAATGAAAGCTAATGAGAATACCAAAGTGACAATCCCACTTAAAAAATGTTGATTTTATAAAAACATTCATACTTATTTAAGAACATTATGAAAATATTTTGCAACCAACTGATTTTCTAAGGTTTTAACAATGCATTTGGGACTTCAAATGATTTAGATTTACCATCTTTGAAATGTTTAGCCACACAAATATGACTTCAATGTTCATCTGCTTCCCATGGTCAAAATGATTTATCTAGAATAGGAAAAGCCCAGCTTCCTCCTAGTCATCCTCTTGCTTCTTAGAGCTAAGAGCACAGGGGCAAAGTGGCCACAAATAACAGTCAATTCATGTACCGTTGCACAAGAATGGACAGAAAGAGTCAAACCTAAGATGCCGAAGTCTGGTATTCTGTCTAACAGTGGCTAAAAGCATATATAAATCTCAAAAAAATCCAATGCCAGAAATGGAGGAAGAGCCAAGGAATTTGGGTAGATAAGAAAATTCCTGTATTATTTAAGCCATTTGTTTTGGAATGAGTGACCACACAGACTTCACTCTTCATGACTAAAAGGCATTTGCTCCTGCCCTACATGAAAAGACAATGCTCTTTCTGTTGGTCAAAATCTACAAAATCTGAGATCACCGGTGCCAGGGAGCAAACAAGCTCCACATCACTGCCCACAATCTGCCTGAAACGAGGATCCTGTTCAGACAGATTACAGAAGCCACCCGAGCTCTGCCATAACAAACCCTAACATCCCGGAGGATTGCTCCCAGTTAAATCAGAATGAAGCTCTACCAAGCCCAAGGCCCAGCTGGACACCATCCGAAATACAGTGTATTTTCTCAGGTTTCTCAGCAAACACCATGAAAAGCCTAGGTTTGCTCCTAAATAGATTTGTCTTCTTGCTTTGTATGTAGTCAATATAGTTTCATTTCAATGAAGGCAAACACTGCCTAGAGATGAAAAACAAGATGTGAAACAACTGATGTGAGAGTCAGTGACTAACTTGGGAGGAAATCTTTTAAGAAGTTTAAAGTTATTATTGCCTTAAACATTGCATAGAATGAATCATTCTGAAAGCCTGAGTATCTCTTCCTCTCTTAGCTGATATTATGTTACCAGAAAATCTGTTTTCTACAGGCAGGTGACAAAGCAGATCCAGCCGTAGATCTGAAAACAGATGCCATCCCTAATTGAAACTAGGGGAAAGGTTCATCATTGTTACATGGCAGATAGATGCTGTTAAAACAAGATTTCAAATCATCTGGTACAGGGATTTAGTTTTTTTTTTTTCAGAGAAGGATGTACAGATCTAATGGAGGATCTTATGGAGAATGGCTTTGCCACATCCTGGCCAGATGTTTACAGTGGTTATTGCTAGTAGGCATGGTCACATCATAGAAAAGCAAAAAAATTAGCCCACGTGAAGCAGTGATTGAGAGTCTTCCATCACGAACACCCATGTACAGGAAGAGATCATTTTGCTTGGGGGAAAAAAACAAAACAAACAAAACCACACAAAGTTCAGGGGTTTGTTTGAATGCTTTGGAGGGAGGGTAAGTTTTTTATGCCAGCAGGCAAAAAAACCCACACTATGGGTTCAGATGCAACAAAAAGTTTCTACAAATAGTTATATATTATTCTATGAAAGATATTATGTCAGATCACCTTACATTTCTTGAATAGGTAAGACTATGTACATGGGTAACCTTGCACATGGTACATTATCATTTGCCATTACCCAGGCAAACAAAAAATCAATCCTAACCCCAACAGCTAATTCTCCAGAGCATGAGATGCAGGCATCACTGGGTCCTTTATCACAGATAATGGCACTAAAAGAGGAAACATGTTTTACTCTCTCTGTCCCTTTTACTTTTGGCTAGTGAAACGGTAACAAGGATATGAGCTTCACACCAACAGACACAGCAATTTAAGAAAATCCAGTCTTGCCTGTGAACAGACATTAAAAAAAATAATATGTTCTGGTGTTCTCAAAGTGGAAGAGGTGTAACATTTCAAATCCTCTTTGAAGATGCAACACATCACTTCAGATGACATGTTTAAGAACTGCTCAGAACCCAATGGCATGATACACATCAAGGCTCAAAAACATAAAATCAAAGATAGGTCAATATAAGATACTTCAGGTTATTTTTAACATAGAGGATCAGGGAAGGACAGAATGCATCCGGGAACATAGCAACCATGGTAAGTATATTATTACTTTCAAACACACTGTGAAGCTTAACAAATTAAAGAGCAATCTGCCACCTCATTTTTAGCTTTTGCCACTCGCTATTTGAATTTATCTTTAGTTAGTGAGTAAACCATCATCTCTAGGTAACAGCACATACTAATAAAGTAGCAATGGATTCACTCTATAGGTTTCAAGCAGAGATCAATAGGCTCTTCCTCTACCTTCAAGTATTCTGAGGTACATCATCATTACCACCTTTCCAACCCTGCCCCTATGAGGACAAGTGAAGCTCCTGAAATGATGAATCTGTGGGTTACAACTGGTGAGGCCAAATGCTTATTGTCGCTTCCTCTCCCATATATCCATCATGTTGTCTTCTGTGAAGCACTGTGTCCCTAAAACATTGGAATGCCCCATCTGAACTGAGTATGTATAGCATTAGATCCTGTGAGACCAGTGAAGTTGTGGAGAAGTGCAGAAAAGGTAAGAGAGAAGGTCTGAGCCTCCACAAAGCATACTGTAAGGATTCCGCCACAGTAAACACAATCATTTTTATTACACACGTGTACTTCTGACTTCAGTTTCTCAGCTGATTGTGTCACTTTACGTGCACCGGTTCTGTGATGTCAGTCACCACAGTGAAAGAGGAAAGATTATTTTCCTATGATTCTGTTTGCACTTTTTGACTAGTCGTAGAAAAGATCTTTTGAGTTTACCTGGGACAGATTCTCTGAGAGAGATGTCACTCTGCAGCTTGGTTGGGCTGCTTGCAGAACTGGATTTGAAACTGGTTGCGATTCCAGTTCGGCCATAAGCATTGGACCACGACTTGTATCTGCATCTCCAAGAATTCCTGCTGAGAAAGAAAAATAAAGAGAAAAAAATTCCTTGATGAGCTGGAGTAATAATCTCCTGGTCAACTCACATGGCAGGATGTGGAGCCTTTCAAGATTCAACAATGGAACATGCGATGTTAAAAAGAATTACTTCCTCCTTATATGGCTCATTGGATATCCTAAACTGTTCTTGGGGGAAAAAATGAAATAAGAAATACATGCCTGTGGAGATTGAAAAAAATAAATTAGTTTTATCATCTGTAGATTTCTAACAAGGCAAGCATTTGTGATTGCTTTGAAGCTGTACAGTTCATCATACCATTATATGCTTTGAGCTTTATCACACACATTGGAAAGAGACTGGAAAGGCTTCTTCATGAAAATATTTCACTATTGTGTGAATGAACAAACCTGTATATAGCCTTTTTTAAAGGGATAATTTGCTATACAATCCAGCATTTATCACGCATTTGCAGCTTGCAAGTGTGTAAAGCATCTTTATGAAAAATGTACTGACAGCTCATGAACTAACTTTAGTCTTCTGCTATCATACAGAGCCAAAGAATGAATTTTAAGCCTAATTAACTATAATCATTGCTTAATTAACTGTAATTATTGTCCTCTTTAAGACTACATGTGCCACACTTCATTTGCACGTTGGTTTTTATATCTATGACTTTAAGCACTGAAAACAAGGATTTATAAATGAAAGACTGATCATCAAGATGCTGTTGTATACCTACATAAGCAACACCTGCTCCAGCCTATAAATAGACATGTTTCCACAATGCAAATAAAAACTGGTCACAAAACTGAAGATACACATAGACACAAATCCTCAGAATTCTTACAGACATATCTATGAGTGACTTATTTGGGCAGAGAAACTGAGTATCCACTGCAAGGTTATATGTACGGAGATCTACACCCTGAAATATATGAACTTTTACACCCATTGGTGTACCAATTATTTAATTTTACCCCTAAAAATAATTATCAAATTAAATGATGGACTTGCAATAGACCGAAGGACATGCAATCTCACATACCAGGGGATGGATACAAAACATTTGGAAGAGAAGTGGAAACAATCACAGATCATTCCTTCCCGCCTACGCCACATCCCCCACCCCTGAACAGATTTTTTCCTATTCAGTGTTGATTTCACTGTCGAAGGGACTTGGAAGCAAGATTTTCTGTTCTCTCCTGATATGAAAACACTCTTGTCTTGAAAGTAGATCCTAGCTTTTATACCATGTTGTCTCCTTAGCAATGTCAATGAATATACTGTGCTGTGTGTTCAGAGGGGCGGAGGGAGGGAAGCTAAATTAAAAATCATTAGAATGCAACAAAACTCAGTCTGGGATTATTACAGATTATTGTAAAAGCACAGGGAATTCCCCAATGGTAGTTAGTCCAGGGCACTTGCCTCTCTTAAAAAAAAAACAAAACCAAACTACAACAGAAACAATACTACAAGATTTAGAGGTACGAGCATTAAAAAAAAAAAAAAAAAAAAAGAGAAGCACACTGCTTCTAGATTATCATCACATGCAGGAGCTGGTTTTGAAAAGTGTTAGATAGCTACAGGACAGACAAAGGGCATCTGAAATTAAATTAAATAAATTTTAAAAATAGGTACAGAGGAGATACAAATAGCAAGATAAAGCTACGGACAGTCTGGGTAAGAAGGAAATATCCCTAGTAGACAGGTCCTCCCATTAACTTGCATCTTCTAACTCTCTACATGGTCCTGAGCATTATCAGAGACTTAGAGCAGATTGATCTAGATCACCAATTTATTCCCACATCTTAATGCTGACTGTACTCTAACAATACAGTGTTAAACAAGTGACTTGGAGAAAGGGACAGTAGCATTAGCTAGCCCTTTGCCAGGGAGCCTAAGGTAACAAATCTCCAAACAACATTAAGAGAATCATAGAATAATTTAGGTTGGAAAAGACCTTTAAGATCATCAAGTCCAACCATAAACCTTACACTGCCAAGCCCACCACTAAGCCATGTCCCTAAGCACCTCATCTGCCTGGCTTTTAAATACCTCCAGGGATGGGGAACTCAACCACTTCCCTGGGCAGCCCTTCCAGTGCATGACAACCCTTACCATGAAGAAATTTTTCCTAATGTCCAATCGAAACCTCCCTTGGCAAAACTTGAGGCCGTTCCCTCTTCCCGTTACCTGGGAGCAGAGACCAACCCCCCTCCGCCTCCCCCCTCCTGTCAGGCAGCTGTAGAGAGCAATAAGGTCTCCCCTCAGCCTCCTCTTCTCCAGGCTGAACACCCCCTAGTGCACTCAGCCATTCCCCATCAGCCTTGGGCTCCAGACCCCTCATCAGCTTCGTTGCCCTTCTCTGGACACGCTCCAGCCCCTCCATGTCCTTCTGGGAGTGAAAGGCCCAACACTGGCAGAACCCAGCACTTGGCTTTGTTGAACCATCTCTTTCAAATGAAAGTTTGATAATATGTAATGTATGCAATATATATTCCTATAAATAATATGTAATAATGTGTAAATACCAGAATGTATTTTCAAGGCTGACAGTGGTGTAGCTGGTCCAAACCGGTAGGTAACAGCTACCTGAAAAAGCTTACTCTCTGTATAACCAGTTCAGATGTGAATTAGTTCAAAACTAAACAAATACTCTTATTTCTCCGAGATAATTTTTGCCACATGTTGAACACATTCAATTTCAATCCACTTCCTACTGGTCAAGGGCTGATAATGTGAGACATGCTTCTCTTGTCAAATTCATAAATGTGAAAATTAAAAGGACAGAAAACCAGCTGTTTGATCACTTTAGTTTACACAACTTTTGATGAATCAGTGCAATCACATTTGTGCTGTAACAGCTTAATAATTATTTCCGTTTAGTTTAATCATATTTAAAACCAAACTCAACAAAACTAAGAGTTTCTACGAGCTTGCAGCAGCTTAATTAAGGAAGTATGAAAGTACATTTTCAGATAACAATATGGAAACTGGGATAACAAGATAAGGGAGAGGAAGGATGGTCTAGTGGTTACAGCACTAGTTTCAACTGAAAAGAAATAAATTAATTACCCTGCTTTACCACAGCAACATTTTCCTGCAGTACTTCATACAAGCCACTATGTGTGCACCTCAGCTACCCATTTGGGAAAAAAAGAACTTCCATATTGTTACAGGAATATATGAAACTGAAATATATTACCAATTATGAGACACTGCAGTATCCCCTTGATGGAGTGATAAAAACAATGGGAAGGAGTGCTGTGTAAGGGGACAGAGAGAAGTAGCTTGAACTGCTGGTCTTAATACCTGCCCTATGGAAACCGACTTCAAGTACAGTCAAACTAAGTGTTTTTGAGAACTGAATTTTACTTAAAAGAATAAAATACAAACTTTACAATCAACTTTTCTATAGGCACGTATGTACTCAGCATGATTTTTGTTCAAACTGTAGAATATTACAAAGAAGAGTGAAGACACAGCTTAAATTAAATGCAGTTTTCAGAATAGGAATGCTAATCATGTCATTGCAGCAATTGCCTGTAAATTTTTAATACTGGATTTTACATAGTGTTATAGAAAAAACTCAGAATCAACATAAATATCACAGAAAAGAAGTAACAGTCTCACCTCCCATTTGGGCAAGCTGCCCCGGTGATGGAGAACGGAAACCCTGGTGTGGTCTGTTCTCAGAAGTCCGAGCAGTTGGATGGTCCATATAAACCGAGTGTCCCATTAGGATTCTCTCTGCTGCTCTCGTCAGCCTTGGTCTTTGACCTTCACTGAGCTCCCCAACACTGTTGTCAGAATCCTACATAGAAAAGCAACATCAGAATAGCAGGTATAAAAAGCCCCAATGCATTTCTTCCAAACCCAGGCATTGTTATCTAATTACATTAACCCTTACAGCATACATAAGTCTATACTATTAGCATTGAATAAAGAAAACTGAAACTGAAGAGGTACCACCTAACTGGCTTTGAAAGAAAGATCTACGTTTATCAGTACTGGATAGAAAAGAATCACTTACAGCCAAAGAACATCACTCACTTTGTTAGTGGTATCCAAACATGATCAGAATCTAAGTTATATTTTTAGCACATGAAGTCTTTAATGTTACACATATGGCCATAGTTAACTGCCTGACCTTGTAACACTGGAAGCATCTAAAAGCTATTGATACTCTCTGTTGTATAGCATGTCATATAAAAAGTTAAATTTTTAAGTTTAGATGGCACTTAGAATAGGGGTGGTTCTCTGGATTCTGACTTTCAAAGCTGCAGAGAAAACACAGCTTGCTTTATGCAGGAAAACAGGCTGAATACATACACAATGTGCAGGGTATCATTCTAAGGCTACATTCTTAGTAACATCTAGGAGAATATTCCTTCTCTTATAAATGAGAATGTATGCTTGCACACACCTTGCCAGAATCTCAGGGGGGAGTTTATTAGTGTCTTGTATAGACAGACTGAGCAGTCCATGACTATGGGAAAGGGAAAAAGCAAATTAGAGATGCATTTATAATTGGCAGTGCTGATGAGAAAATGTCACTACAATTACAGTCAGACTCAGAGCTGACACTGTAGAAAGCTTTTCACTGAGTCCATCCACCAGAGCTCATTAAGGAAAATAAAGACAGACAAAGGAACAGCTAAGGAGGTGGCTGAAGCTAGTAATTATTTAGTCTAAAGTGACCCAAGACAGAAGGAAGAAACTGCATGTGCATTAATAAAATCACAAAAAGCAAGGCCTGCCGTAAATAAAGGTGTTCATGAACCATATTGCAGTATTCACAGCTCACTTCCTTTAAATATTCCTCCAGCTACGTCAGTTAGAATAGACACCCAGTCCAAACTACTATTTTCCACATAGAAAATACTTAGATGTGTGACAAAAAATTACTTTTGTCCTTTGTGATGCAGATAGTTCTATTTTTCTGTTAGTCTGGTTTTTCTGCCAACCAAATATAAATATTTAGAGGTTTTGTTCCAAGATCAGTATGAACAGCACGTGCAAAAGTGCATGTAAACATTTGCTGAGTTATTTGTCATACTTCCCCCAAAACACTCCTATGGCTGTTAAGTGCAGTGAACTTGTACTGCTAAACATACCACCCATATTGCTGAAGTGACAGAAAACTTCCCTGGTGTTCAAAATGACAGGACAAATCTGGTACACTGGAACAGTAACATACAGACCTTGAAAACTAGGTACGTGTAATACTATGTACAGCTAACTTGTTTATAACAACACTTAACCTTCAGTGTTTTTGAGATGTTTTACATGAGAACATAGCCAACAGAAGTGGGATCACTTCCATCAGGGAATGAAGTGTACGAACCTGTTCTATAGCCAACAGGAAGGATAAGCTTGAAATATTTAATCTACTTTTGAGTAAGAAAGTATCACTTCAAAACTACTGTATTGGAAGGAAAAGGACTGTAAGTTACCTCCAAGTAGTACGTTCCTTCTTGTGCAACAACAGGAGCTTGATTTAATTTGGCTAAAAGAGTCAGGACAGGATCCTTGTGATAGCCTTTGTCCAGTCTTCTCACCACTTGCCCTTCACTGGGAGGATCATAATCCTAAAATAAAGAAACAAAATCCACATACTATATGATCCAAAACATGATTTTTTGTAGGAACCTGAATCATTCTTACTTCAGTTCACAATTAAGCCTTTTTTCTTTTATAAAGGAAGTTGTTACAGCTTCCACACTGAGAACTTGTCTCATAAAATCCTAGGTATCTAAAAATAAGCGAACTGATGCACTGTTTTCTCCTTTTACCCACAGACATACACAGTTCTTTATCTGATACGTAAGACTGCAATACTCAGAGAAGAACAAGGTCCTTCAGGCCTTCGAAGTTCAGGGAAACAGTTAAATCCTCACACATACTAGTTGCTAGCAACAATCTGGCTGTGGAGCTGCTCTCACCAGCAAGGATTTAGCTTCCTCAGCCAGAGAGCCTAGTTTGAGGATGGAGGACTATTGGAAGGAGTTACGATCCAGCTGACAAAGACAGGGAAGGACATCTTAGTGAGCAAGCTTTCTAACCTGATGAAGAGAACTTTAATTTAGGTTCACCTGATAACAGAGTTTTAAGAGAGGAAGTGTGGCAGACAGAGAAGGCATGTAAAGGGAAGCCCACAAAGGGAACTTTTGCAATCTTGATCAAGAGGGAGGGCATTCTCCTCAAGAGCACCTGACCAACAGAAAGTAAGGGGAGGCTTTCTACAAAACATTAACAGGGGGTCTTGATGATTGGAGGTCTTCATCCTCATGGCAGATTTCAACTATCTGGACATCTTCCAGAAGAGCCATGCAGCATTGTGGAGGCAGTCCAGGAAGATTTTAGAAATCCCTCTGAAGGTCCCTTCCAACCAATACTATTAAAATTTCACTATCAATTTTTTTTTTATTCTTTCACAAAGAAAACAGTTTGGTTTAAGCATAGTATTACTCTACCCGGTACTATCATTTATGTGACAGCTATGTCCTATCAAGAGGCATTACACAAAGCCAGAGAGATAAAGTTCATCCTGCATTTGAGGAAACGTCTTAAAAGAGAAAGGGAATGGAGAACACCTTAACCTGGGAGGCTTCCAGGACAATGGACTAAAGCAGATGTCAGATAAGAAACTACATTGGAAGTTTTAAGCAGCTTT
Organism: Gorsachius magnificus; assembly: GCA_034008185.1. Lineage (NCBI taxonomy): Eukaryota > Metazoa > Chordata > Aves > Pelecaniformes > Ardeidae > Gorsachius > Gorsachius magnificus. The sequence continues at coordinate 64,593,313 of CM067086.1, forward strand.
AAGTAACTCCAGCCCCAGCTAACCTACCTTAGTAATTTAAGCACACAAGCAATTAAAAGATGCCTCAAAGCAGAAACAGCTCAGAGCATAACAATGCTCTATTCTGTTTAAGATGTCTTAAAGCTAAAAATAATAAAAAGATGAAAATGCATGTTAGCTATCTCTCACCTACAGAAGTATATAAATAATTCAACTTTTTTTTAAAATAAATTAGTTTGTATAATGTGTTTTGTCTTTGGAGCTCTTAAATTCTAACATTCTTTGTAACTGTACAGTTTAAAAGCGTAAATTTAAAACGTTTATAAGTGAAAATGCTTGAAGCACATCCAATTTACCAAGATGCTCAAGGCAGAATACCACACTAACTCCATTTCCTTGTGAAACATTTCCTTACCATTTCGTTGGCATCTTGTAAAGTACTTGTTAAGCTCTCAGCGAGATTTGGAAGAGACAGTCCTCCTTCTGCTAACGCTGAAAAATATTTTAAGTTACAAATACTAAAAAACATGTGAGTTATATGAAAGAAAGCCAAGGCCACATTCTTTAATAATTGCAACACAGTGCTTTAGTAAAGCTGGAAATTCCTACTACTGGATGTGTATTATAAAGGCGTATTTTCAACTTCCAAGAAAATCGCTTATACTTTGCTTTCAATAAAAACTTAGTACTTAGTACCACATGGTACTTGTGCAAGACAGTCCCAATGATATTATGACAAAACAGCAGATTTAATCTTTTTTTCACTAGTAAGCAGAAGCATTTTGTTCAGAAACAAGAAAAAGAGCAATGAGGTCTCTTAAATCCAAAACCATGAACTGAAAGAGCTCAGGTTTATGCTTGCAGTTTATCAGGAAATGTATGAAATGTTACTTCACTAGACTGGAAAGGAATTTTATTTAAAAATTTTTAAAAAATCCAAATTCTAATTTCCACAAATTTGTCGAGTTAGTTACCTCCTGCAGCCAGCATCTGTCCATAGCTGAAGAGCACCTCCCCTTCTGAGATGGGTCTGTCTGCAGTTTCTGTTTCTGTTTCTGTGAGGGTAAGGCTGCTTTCCTGTGTGGACTGCCCAGAACTAAGTGTAGGCACAGGGGATGGAACCTGTGGGTCGCAAGGAAGAGATTCAAAGGGCCTTGCTGCCGACTGCTGCGATGGTAGAATCAAGGCCTCTGGCTCCTCATCATTAGCCACTGACATCTCACTAAAATGTAAGAATATGCATTTTGAATACAACAAAATCCACTGAACAATATAGACTAAAGTCTTGAATGAATACTGAAAACAAATTAATTTGCAAGTGTTTTTTCAAATGAAAGAGCACAGACAGCATTTCACAGAACAGACCGGGAATCAACATGGTTAAATAACATTATTAATGAATTTCTGGTTATAACTAAAATTTACCATGTGTATTCCCACTGAGGTAACAGAAAAAATAAAACGTTAATAATACAATGTTTCATTGCTGCTACATTTATTACTGGCAGGTATAATAATAACAGTTTACCAAGTACAGTGTTCAACAGGAAAATGAATAAGGACCAATAAATTCTGAGAAAGGTCCTGATTTCACATTTTTCTCCAAAATAGAAGTCAAGCGATTAAAAAAAAAAAAAAAAAAGAAACCTGGCTTATCTCAATGACTCCTGATATACACATTAATAATTTCTCTACTGACTTTTTGAGGAAATAATATATTATAGAAATAATTTTTTTTTTTTTTTTTTTTTTAAGAAATGAGAAAACTGTGCAGCCTGTTCAACTCACACAGCCTTGGGACGGAATGATTCTTCAGTTGAAGGACTGGGTTTCTCTTCTTCCAGAGGAAGTTCTGCATCATCCCATGGGTTTGGAGGCTTTGGCCTTTCCATTTTTGCAGCTTCGGAGAGCCACTCTGAGGCAGGAGGGCTTGGTGTGGTTGTTCTAGGAGGCGTATTGACAGGGGTAACCACAGGTGTCCCAACACGACTACTGGCAGCTGGAATCTCAGCTCCTGCATGTGTGAAGCCAAATTTCAGATCAGAAAGGAAAGCAGGAAGTAAATCTCAGACAGCGAGTCAGTCAGTTCCACTAAGCCCTTGTAATGTTTGTGACACCTTTTGATAATTATGGAGACAAGACTATACTAAGATTAGTTTCTTTTAAGTGCAGTGTTGGCATCTGAAAGAGCTAGAATAAAACCTCAATTGCTTATTTCCTTTAATAAGGGAGATTGCTCTGCATTTTAAAAACTAAGCTGCTTTACATGGAGAGTGTAAATTTGGCTTAATTAACATTAGAAACACAGGAAGGAGCAAAAGACAGCTACTCTTCTGACGTGAAAAAGTGTGGAGGGGCTGGGAGGCGTAGAAATCACACAGACCATAAAAATGTGCATTAAGTTTGAAAATAGAACTGTTACCAAAAAGGAGATGTTTGCTTTTTATATGAATTAGCCCATAATTTTTGTACTACATGAGTTCGCACTTGAATTATAGCCTTAAGAACATTTATCCTGAGAGATAACGTGTCTTTGAAGAAGAAAATTAAAGGCAATAGATTAAAGCATATTTGTGACTTCTAAACTTCAATTACTATTTTCACTACCTGTTTCTTTAATTTTTTCATGTTTATGAACATCCCCACTCATTTCTGTAAGAGAGAGAGAAGACTCTGGAGTTTTGACTGGAGGCAATTCTTTTTCTGACGGTGGTGTTTGTGGTGGTGTGGCCTGGGGTGTTGGCAATGGAGTAGGCACAAGAGACTCCTGAGGGGAAAAAAAATCGTAACCACAGTTATTATCTCAATGCAAAATTCCTATCTTCCAAGTATCCCCAGAGTTAACTGAGGAAGAGAGAGAAAGGCAGGTTATCACAGAACAGGAACAGTTGTTGCTTAGACACAGGCTCCATGGATCTAACTCCTCCATCTAAACATAAAGTTACACCAGGCTAAATGGTATGTCTGAATAAGAGAAATTAAAAAACAATAAATTATGCGTTACCATGATTACATTTGGAAATCATTATGTATAATGATAATATTATTATAATGATAATATCATTATAGAATAGAGTATTTCAGTTGGAAGTGACCTACAACGACCATCTAGTCCAACTGCCTGACCAATTCAGGGCTGACCAAAAGTTAAAGCGTGTTGCTAAGGGCATTGTCCAAATGCCTGTGAAACACTGACAGGCTTGGGGCATTGATCACCTCTCTAGGAAACCTGTTCCAGTGTTTGACCACTCTCTTGGTAAAGAAATGCCTCCTAATGTGAAGTCTAAATATTAATTATATGATTATATGAATTTTAATAAAGCATTTGGTACAACCTTAAGCAAGAAAATATTTCATTACATGGATAAAATTGAGTCAGCATGATAATTTTATGATAAGAGAATCAGCTAAATAGAATATTACAAAGAGATAAGCTAAGACAGTAAAGCACTAAAATAAGCATACAGTTGTGATGTTCCTTAAAAAACTACAGTGATGGAGATAAATCTGACAAGCAAGTATGATGGTTGCAATTCAGCCTGCTATGGAGGAATATGATGGACCTTTCTAGGTGTTTTCCAGCCCTGTTCTCTGACATTTATAAAGAAAAGATAATGGGGCTAAAGGAAGGCTTCCAGGCTGGTTTCTGAAGAATAAATCCTCAGACTGATGATTTTTATTAACAACTCTTAGGGGAAGTGGAACACACTAACACATTTGGCAGTTCACATACAACTGCTTGACATCATAAACACCAAAGAACTCAGTAACTGGGCAGCTGAAGTCGTAGATAGGAAACCATGGTAAGAAGGGGTAGATCAAGAATGCACAAACTAATATTCAAGAACTTCTGCTATAAGCTGATCAGAAAAAGAAAAAGGAGAAGAAAAAACTTATGAATGTACAAGTTATCCAAAGAATAACCATTAGCCACAAGTGTGGAAAGACTTTAAAAAAAGCACACAGTTGGCTACCTGAGATTCCAGTAAAGGCTGGACAGTATCACTGCTATAGCACAAGGCACTGAGGAAACCCCATTTACATACTACCTTATTATTTAAAAAGTGTATTAGCATATTAATGTTACCTGTGGCCAAGACCAATCTAAATTGGAAAACATAAAAGCACTGCCCATCAGTAAGAGTCAAAAAATGGTATGCATACGGACGATTATTTTATTTAGCTTGATCAAAGGCTGAAAAGGACAAAACTAATCTCTAGAAGTGCACAAATGAATATATATAGAAAGGAGAAAACAGCAATTTCAGCCTAAGGACATTTCAGTTTAAGTTGGTACAGAAACAAGAAGGCTTAAGAGGGCCGTTAGTAAATGTAGAATGGTTATTAGATGGGGTTTCTAAGTATCACAAGAACAAGCTACGAAGAAGAGTCCTCTTTAACATCATACTCTCCTTAATCTGTAATGGAGGGGGGAAGAGCTCTTTAGATGCAGGATGGCTGTATTTAAGCCTATAGCAGTGAAGTGATTACTTTTGACTACAGAATAATCTGTTGCTCACTTACAGCAGGCACTAGCTGGTATTTCAGTCTAGATGCTCTGTAGCAAAATAGAACAACTGATCTCACATTCAACAAAGCTCTGTAGTTAGAGTTATAAGCGCAGCCATTTCCACATTCATCCCAAAGACATTATACAACACCAGATTGTAGCACAGCCATGTTGTTATCAAAATAGGAGCCAGCTGTCATTTGATTATCACAGGGAACAGAGAAAATTATTCTGTATTACAGGAAGCTCTACTAATCATTTAAGCATTTATAGAAAACTACTGAACTCAACACTCAGAAAGAATTAATACTAATTTTTACAGATACTAAAGAATGGCTGCAAGCCCATAAGATCAAAAATATTATCATTCTCAGTTTCTATTTCTTCTTATATGAAGAAGTAAGTTTCTCCATATTTCATTTCTAAACAAGAAAGAAGCACAGCTATTTTTGTGGAAAATAACACGAGCTATCTTTTGACAACATGAAATTAAGTACCAAGTCTTTCCCTTAGAAATCAGTTTTGTGCTCAGCCTTAAAGTAAATAAATAAATATAGTGTGTTGCACGCAGCACAAAGCAATTAATTTTTTTCTTTTCAATTTTTTTTAAGTGAAATAGGTTTAATCTTGTTGCTTGCTGGGGTATAATAAGGAATAATGAAAAAATGCAAATCATGCACATTCAGTTCATCAGTCTTTTTCTGTCACCTTTGTCTTGCACATAGTTGAACCACCATGCCACGAAGAAATTATCCCTTGGAACTTCAGTAGGAAAGCTTAATAAAAAGGACCCTTACCATCATAACTGTCGTACTTGGAAGAACGGTTGTAGCAGGAACTGCATTCTGAGCCTGCGTGTTACCCAGCATGGTTGCAATTGTCTCACTGAGAGCTTCATTTACGAAATGACTTATCATTTCTGAGTCCACAGGCACACCAGCATTGATAAAGAGTTGAAATCCTCCACCACCTGCAACTTCAACTGAAAATGAAGAAACATAAAGCATACATCCAGGCATCATTTCTTAAATGCATGTAACCGTACTGCGGCCACTCGTTTTCTTTTCCATGAACTTTTCAACATTTCTTTACAAAGAGTGATTTTTTCATTTTACAGATAAAGAAACAACAGTAGAGAAGCAATTCAGAACGATAAAAGAAGGCAGCAGGGAAGGGCAGTGACATCACAGGAGAAATGCATTTGTCTCCCATTCTCACACATTTATAAGGGAGATTATTTTTGACATAACTATTAACAAAAGAAAGGCAAACAAACATTACAGGCATAGCAAAATGCCAAATCTGATTTAGATGGCCAATAACACAAGTTAATTTGTACACTGGTATATTTTATGTCTTCTTTTTCTTTTTTTAGATAATTTATTTCAATGGCCTTGTAATGCTTGCTCTGTCTCAACATAAATTAAAGCATGCACTTTTGCATTTTATAGTTTCACTGGTTCAGCATTATCCACTCCTGGGCTCAGGCAACAGCTACCTACATGGCTTGTTAGCCAAAAATTGAGATAATCTATCTGATGAGAACAAGAACTCCTACTTACCTATGTCAGACGTTACGGTCTCACCATCTTCACTCCCTGAGGTGCTAACGCTGGGCACTGTTTCTTTCTGAACTGGGTACATTCCACTGATAATTTTTGCCATTATTTCTTGTTCCACCCTAGCAGAATAAAACCTGTTTAACTATCAGAAAACACCAAAACACCTAAAAGTACACAAAAGAGCGTTCTTGACATAAAATGCAACGCAGCTCAAAGGAAAGAGGAGAAGAGAAACGGGGTGAGGTGAAGAAAGGGAAAGTATTCTTACGGAGTCATTCCTTTTACATATATAATTATCTTGACACTTTGTTATATTGCGACTCACCAGTTTATCAACCTGTTTTCTATAGTTTCTCTCCTTTGAATCAGTTCATCCAAAACATCAGAAGACTGCTGAGGAGCAGAAGCGACTGGAGGAAACAAAGGACCATTGTATTTTGGCGAGGCAACTCTAAACTGTCCATTAAATTCCAGAAGAGGTTCAAAGAATTCTGGAATTTCATCCCTCTCCTCTTCCTGATCCTAATAAATAAGTAGTAAATTAAGTTATGGTGTGTTCTAGAAGGCAATGACATCAAGGTAACCGTCAGATTTTTTCTTTGAGAAACATTCGTAGATCTGTCACAGCACACAAACCACATTCTTCCTTCTTAGTATGTTGTAGTTAATTGATACAATTCTAAACTTAGCAAATCATAAATCTGTATAAGTATAAGGCTATAGGAACTGCTAAGTAAAACATGATTTGGCTCGTATTTCCTGCCTGTGCTGCACGGGGCAGGGAGCCAATGGTAATGCTAATCCTTGAGAAATTCGCTTGTGACATAAGTCAGGTTTCTTTAATACATACTCCAGAAATGTTCCTCCTTTAAACAGAAAAGTTTAGGAAGCTTTCTACAGTCACTTGTTGGGTTAGGTTTTTTGGTTTGGTATTTGTTTGGGTTTTTTTTTTTTATAGAAATTAAACTTTTACTTTAAAGTCTCCTGTCTGAAAAGATATATTCCCAAAAGTTGACGAGCATGCAGTCAGTCAAAACTCTAATAACGTTGCCAGCACTGAAGACTAGACATTAATAGTTTACACATATGTTACATGTATGCTTATGCTTTCACTAACTTCAGCTGCTGAAAATTAAAGGGTATTTCTGGGTAATCAATTCACAAGATCATCACAGACACTTTGAATTTAACCTTAATGTGCTATTTCTAAAAGTTATGAAAGTCACTCAGTGTGCGTTACAGTGTCTGTTTCCAAAGATGCCATCCTCTTTTCCCCCCCCAAGCACATACACCGCATCAAGTCCCAAAAAGCAGTCACCAACCCATCGTATCCTACTGTAACACTTTAAAAATGTCTCCTGATGGATAAGAACCTGCATCCTTCACTCATAATATTAAAACCAAATGTCTCTAATAGTAATATGATTCTCTAAGAAGAAAATTTGGCATGCCAGAAAGAGATGAAGAGCTGAGCCCTAAATTACCAGTGAGAAGTATATGATATTGCATAAAAGGGCTCACGGTAAATCTACATTTACTAAGACTAATCTCCAACACACTGAAAGGAGAAAAAAAGTCCTCTTTTCCCTTACATAAATTAAATTTACTTTTAACCATAAAATAAAAAAAGGGCTATATATTTTCTAGGAATGAAAGAACAAATCACTAAAACCAGAAAGAACAGAGAAGGAAAAAAACCCCAGATAGTAACATTTTCCTGTCTCCTTCCCCAGCCCAGGATTAATACTTCTCTCCTACCTTAATATACTTTAAAACTGATAAGTCAGATAGGTCCATGATAGGTATTACAACAAAGAGCTATTGGGGAGTGGGATCTTTCTGGATCTTGAAATAGTAATAATTCTTCCAAAAAAAGCTGTAACTTACACAGCAGGCAAACCCAAATATGCATACTTGGGTACAAAGACAGACCTCTAAACCATTCTAGGCATAGAAATAGGACAGTAAAGTTAAACTCAGAATGGCACTGGATGCCTTGCAAGCTGATAAGCAGCTCATTCTGTTAGGATATATGTATTCATAATCATAATTCATTCTGACAGCAAATGTAAAGATGTCTTTGTCCAGTGTTTCATTATGCATTTTCTTCTGACCGCATTACTCCATAAATTTTCTTTGATGTTGCCTATTTAATATAATCTTTTCTGAAAGTATGCAAAATACAAACATCTGGATTAAAGAAACCAAGTACATACAATAAATCTTACATAAATTTAGTAACTTCTGACAAACTTTTGCAGTTCTGCATTTCTAAACAATGTGCAAAAATAGGTTATATTTAATAGTGCACAAATCCAAAAGAAAATTATATTCATTTGGGGGTGATATATTATCTCTGCTGAAATAAAAAAAAAATAGTAATAGTCAGTATTTAATTATACAGATTGAACTTGCACATATATCACCTTATAGACCAATCCTGAATAATCTGCACTCCATTCTGCATTTTACCTCCCTGGAGACTGTTGAAAAAATCTATCATGACTCCCAATCAAAATCCGGCATAAATTAGAGAGCCTTTCAGATATGATTGGAGTATTAATCACTGTACTTTATTATAACGTATCAAACTGAAATTCTATTTCCCAAATTACATTCAGATAATTAAAAAAATGTTTGAAATTATTAGGTGGTATAGATTAATTTTGTTCCATTACCAAACACGTATATGCATAGCCTTTTATTAAAGCCATCCAAAACTCAGCCATGGATTTCTTCTCGACAGATTTCTAAAGCAATTTTCACACGCAAAGTCTGGCTGCATTGCAGGTGCCACCTGTGATCTTTTGTCTGGAGAGTTTTACATCTGGAGATGTAAAAAAATCACTGCCCCAAAGAGCATCAACAGAAAACCCAGGATGAGGAAAATATGTTCTTCCTGATCTCTGCAGGTTATGTATTTTGCAGTGGTATTCAAAATAGAAGCAAAAATTCTGAGAAACAAGTCCCCACCTTGCTATTAGGGCGTGTTCAGAGACAGCAGAAAGTGTCTCTGACGTTAAATCCTGTAAGTTTGATACAGGTACTGCAGGATGTGGCTGCTCATAAGAGTTGGAGAGTAGACTCAATAAATCCAAGAGTCTGTTCTGGGCTCATGTTAGCTGAGCAAGTTTCACACCCCGGAATAAGACAGGGTCTGTGCAAGGGCTGGCCTTGCAAAATCTCCTCTGTGCAGAAAGTCTGAACCTACTTTGTTGTAGGTGCAATCATGTATCAAAAATAAAGAAGTGTGTAACTCAAAGTTGTAACAGCTTTCTCTGCTTTATTCCACATGTGAATTTTCTTACTGTGAAATAAGAGCACCTAATTCAACTGTTTTGGAAGAGGGAGCTCTGGGTCTTTAAACACTAGACAACAAGTTTGCAATGGGAGAACAAGGCACATCACCTCTTCCCCTGCCAGGGCTTGTGTTTTACAGGTTGGGGCACATTGCATTAGTCCTCAAAACTGTTAAAAGAAATTACTGGTAGCTTATGTGACAAAAACGCCAAGGAGCACAGAGGAGCGACGGCAGGTGGGAGAACCCAGATAACCTAATACGACAACCGAGCACCCCAACATGGCTACTCCCAGGGTTATCCCAGGAGAGGGCTCAGCCCCAGGGTTCAGGAGTGAGACCCAGCAAGGTGAGCCCGTGGGCAGACTCTCCATAGCACCGTTCTTATGGCTGGGCAGGTGCATTTGGATGAGGTGATTACACGATGACTTACTGTGGGATGCAGGGAAGAGTACTTTGGGATGGTACAACACTGTTTATGCGGTGTTTACAGGAAGGAACCAGAGGTGTGGAAAGGGAAGAAACAAGGTGTTTGGAGAGGTACAGGTGTGGGAAAATAGAGGGATAAGGGGACAAAAAAGGGCCTGGCTGCATGTAAACAAGCGGCTGGTCAGCATGCTTGCCTGGCCTTGCCCTGTGCCCTGGAATGGGCTGCCCAGGGAGGTGGTCGAGTCCTCATCCCTGGAGGGATTTAAAAGAAGGATAGATGAGGTGCTTAGGGACATGGTTTAGTGGTGGGATGTCAGGTTTACATTAAAGGTTGGACTTGATGATCTTAAAGGTCTTTTCCAACCAAAGCGATTCTATGATTAGCGCAGTCTGTCCTGTCTCCTCACTAAACTCTATTTCCAACTACTTTCCTGAGCAAGGAGCTTTCAGGGGATTGCATGTCCAGGTGCCAGAGCCAGGGAAGGCAAGGACCTAGGGCCAGCTACTGCATAGACTGAGTGTCTAATGCCACATACTGGAGGGATCCACACTGTGCGTCTGTATGCCTGTGTATGTACACGCATACACAGCCATATATAGGTACATACACACAGGCACATGTATATCCCAGGCCCCCATCCTGAACTGCCAGAGCGGGGGAACAGGATCAGCCCAGTGGTGCTGTTTGAGTGCTGACCTGTGCACCCACTCGTGCACACGCATGTATATGTGTATTGCATAGGTGTGTTTGTGTGTGTGGCCACTCATGCACACGCATGTATATGTGTATTGCATAGGTGTGTTTGTGTGCATGCTGCTGGCAATGCTCAGCCTCGCTACCGGCTGGACCTGGGAGCAGGCAGCTGCGGCAGCCTTGTCTCTCCTGGGCCACCAATGCTAACAACTAGCATTTCAGCTCTTAAGTACCTCTTAAATAGGTATCTTCTACTAGGAAAGGTAAAAAAAAATATCCTAGGAAAAGGAAATGCCTGGGCCACAGCCCTGAGACCTTTTTGCAATATCCACCAGGGAAGAAAAAAAACCAGACAAAAGGAAAAAAAAAAAAAAAAAAAAAAAAAAGGATATTTCACACAAATACTTATCCTCTTCAGTTCTAACAGAATTAAGCTTTCATAATAAAAGGGGTGTGGGGGGAAGACAACTATAAGCTATTTTCCTGTAAATCATTTCATGCACATTTTTTCATAAACCTGAAGCCTCTTTTATAACAGTAACTTTGCTTTCTTTTGATGTCTTAAATACCCCTGCCACTCCAGAGGTTGATTTTATGCTTCTACATTGTGTTTGCCTTGCACATTTTTAAGAACATTGTCTGTGTGGTCATAGGCCAAACATATGTTTCACTTAGAATATTTTTTTGGTATTGTGGTTAAAATATATTCCATTGCCAAAAATAAAAGATAAAAGCAATCCAGGAGAAAAATGAATAAAGAAAAGATGAATAACTATTATTCTCATATAAAAAAATTTAACACTGCAGCGGGTTTTTTTGTTAGTTCATAAACTGATTTCTTAAATAGCTTTCCCATTTATTTTTCTAAAATAAAGCTTTTTTGTGCAAACAGAAGAAAGTTGTCCAAATAGATTTAACTCCTCCCCTCCAATAACATAAGGTAATTTTGAAACTAAAAACGAATAAAGCATTTCCCCACTTTTGATAGGTAAACCGCCCCTTTATGACTGTTTTAACTGATAATGTTAAATGATGAACTCATTTTCAATATAAATCTACCACACTGACCTATAGGCTATAGAGTTAATACTGGATGTATGTATGCTCTAATCCTGGGATCAGGAGCACACAGAACAGGTATAAAGAATACATTTTTTGGGTAGATTTTGATACGCACACAGCAAGTCTAGCTCACTAGAAATAAGCTTGAGGAAAAAGCACTTCAAGAGCAGTACTAGCCAGCAACAGCAATTTCAAGCTCCTGGTCTTTACTGAGTCCTAAATGCAGCAGGAGGTGGAAGCTGCCATCTTCCACAGAGGCAAGATACTCCACAACACCCGGGTGGCAGCACCTTGCTTCCTTCACAGGCAGCCTTTCCCAGCTACCATTGAGTTTCCGCTTCTGCTCTTAATCTGGAGAAGTGAAACACATGCTGGTTCACCAACCTTGAGCGTTTGTCAGCCCCCACTCTGACTGAAAAGAGGTCAACTAAGTAATAAAAGAACTTGCTACCTAAAAAAATTAAACTGTAAAAGAGTATCTCAAATAAACCCATGTTACCAAAATCCAGAAACAATAATCTTGTTAAACCTGTACAGACACACTAACAAGGCATCCACAAAACAAAAATTTTGGAAACACTTAATGGGATCCATGAGATGAGTAGTACATGTTGTCTGTGTATACTCACATACACCACTTTTCTTTTTTTAAGTTACATAATGTTTGACTGAAACGAGGTATTATATGAAAGCATTTCATATGCTCAAAAGCATAGGCACATTGCTCTGTATCAAAATTTTCTAAACGAGAGCCCTCAGAAAATACTTTCACATTTTAAAATATAGGTCACCTGATTTAAGATCTGTGAGAGCATCTTATACATGCATTGCACTTAGCGTTTGAAATTGTGAAAAGTGAAAGTGCTATAATCACCACTGATTTTAGAGGACTACTTTTATTTCTAGTGGATTCTAACACATCCAAATAAAAGCTAATTTCAGTTTTTATTGTAATTCTTCAAAGGACCTTTACTTACTAACACACAGTAATTTCTAGTATTTTTCACAGCACTGTAAACAGTTCAGTGTTGCTTACAATGTGTATTTTTAAAGTTGCTAGTAAAGCAAACTAATTTTCCACATTGTGTTTTCAGTTATGACAGAATAATATAAAACTTATATAAAAACATTTAAAAGGAAAGGATATAATTACAACTGCAATATAATTACCTGCATGACATCAGTAACATCAATAAAATTAGCTCCAGGGAACTTAGTGTCTTCCTCCTCACTATGTATATCTTCTGGAGTCTTATAAAGACAGATTGAAATTGTTAGGTATTTCATATTGGGGGAGAAAAAATGTGTAGCAGAAAAATTTCAGGACAAGAATGCAATTAAATCACCACTCCCTGTCAATAGCCTGAATCCAGAAAAAATGCTTTACCCACCTTAAAAATTAGGAGGAATTTCTTTGCATAGCATAAAGAGAGATTATTAGAACTTTTTCTTTTTTGCCGACAACTAAAAGCTGCTGTTACCAAATCTAATGGAATATCTCGACATCAAAAGTTCTAGGGCAAGACCTGTAACTCTCGTTAAAAAAAAAAACCAAAACGAGTAAGACAAAATATTGTAAAACAGCACACAAGAGTCTAGAAGTGTCTTAAGCAATTCACTTATGTGCGATTTCTACAATGTTATTTAATAATTTATTTTTAAAATAATAATCACTATTTTAGTACATGGTGGCTGTCTAGGTCAGTGAATACCTTGAGCACAGGACTCTGGAGGACCTAACTCCTTCAGTCAGAATAGCAGCTAACACGCAGGGAAGATAGAAGGTACAATAACTATACAGCAATAATCACTGCGTCACTGTGCCTTCACACTGTCCAGTCTGTGCCATGCACAAGACAGAAGTCCACTGGAAGAAGCAATATGCTATCCTGTAACATGTGCCCTAGTTTACAACCTTATCACTCAGCGTGCAGCAGTTAACCTTTTAGTTGCACAAAAACCTTCATTACTGCTTAGATGAGATTAAAACCACTTCTGAAAAGTTATACGGAAAGAGAATAGAGTAGACTGGCCAGCTCCACCCCCGAGAGGCTATCAGTGAACAGGCTAGGCATACATGCCACTAACCACTTAAGTGCAGCCAAGGAGCAGACAAAGGAATGAAGAACATCCTCAGTCTTCATGCCAGAACACTGAAGCCAGTATAAATAAGACAGACATGGGGCCAATAAGGGATTACAACTCTTAACAGGACAGAGAAACGCTGTTTTTCTCAGAGTTTTACTATGGTGATTACTTAACCTTGGAAGAACAGCATCTTGCTGCAATTTTTCATTTTCTTAAACAAATACCTCACATTATACATTACTCAGAATAATTACTCCACTTTTCCTGGAACTGTCTAACTTCTCTAACTAAAACAAGCTAACGAGAAAACTTTGTGGTAATTTAACATATTTTCTTTTTTAACAAATTTGAATTCACAGACATTTAGACCAATCAATACCTGTATTACAGCATCGACAGGAGGAAGTGCAGGTTCAAAGCCTGGAAGAATGTGGTTTACACTCACACTGTCACTTGAAATACTGTCAATATCTACATTTGGCAACACCTAGGGCAGAAAAAAGCACCAATCTGAAAATCTATGTATTAGCTCAGCTACTATCGCTGAACTTTTTAGATTCTTTCCTCCACTTGCTACTGAGCCACTAAACTTCAGACCTCCTTTTCTCACACCTGATTATCTGATAATAACTTGGTTCTGAAAAACGTACAAAAGCTAACCACAGAAATATTCACCTCTTTCTTTCAGTACCTGATTCTTCCTGGTCTCTAATTCCCTGATACTTTGTCTTGCATGTGACAAAAGGTGACTATACCCATAACTATTTATATAGCAGATGTGTGTTTGACCTGCAATTCATTTACATTAAACTGGCCTACAAGCCACTGTGTAGGCTGGCTATTGGCTTCACATTGTCATCCATCTGGTACAGTAAAATAAAGGGATAATTGTATTACAATATAGTTTGTAATAAAGGCATGTCCATTACAGTATCAAAATGGGGTGGATTTTTTGTTTGTTTGGTTTTTTTTTGTTTTGTTTTTTAAGATCAAAGATTTAAATGCTTGCTTCATTCTTTGTGGGAAAAAAAAAATTAAAAAATCACCTTAAACATTTAAGAACTGGGTGAAGTAACAGCAAATTGCATGTGGGTGGAAAACAGTGATACAGCAAGGGAACAAGCCACATCTCTACCTCTATTTAACTTTTTGTTCCATGAGTCATTTGTATCTGAAAGGTGTGTGTAGGAGTGTGTATATTCTCAACAATTTGAATCCAAAATAATGAATATGTAAGAAACATTAACTTTCTTGAGAACAGACTCATGTAAAAAATGAAAAAAAACCCAACCCAACCCCCTAGGTAAGGACTGTAATGCTTGATTAATCAGGAGTGAAATTCTTCGGTTGACTCTCAATGCTAGAAACAGAAATCTTAAAGGCTAAAGAATTCATCCAAGAAATTTTTTTTAAAATTTTTGGCTCAAAAATTAAAAAAAAGGAAAACATGACATAGAACTATTTTACAAACACCCTGCATAGGTGACTTACCCAAGAAATAGTTTCATATTTTGGTTAAATAAGATAGATGTTAAAATATGAATAAAAATATCATCATAGCATGACAACTTTTTGGTCCCCCCATTCTATATGTTTCTAATGCTTATTGAAAACCACCTACTGATGTCAAAGTAAGTTACTGATGGATGAGACTGTCTTTAGTTAGCATTTATTAAAATAAGCAAACAAATAATCATCACTCTTGAAAAGTACCTGCACAGACAGTTGAGGGGGATCCTTCTTCTCTGATCTCATCTCTATTACAGCTATGTTTGGTTTTTTTATCTCATCCGGTGGTTTTGGTGGCACTTGAGGAAGGGAGGTCGTAACTGTAACAGGGTGCGGTTTACCAATAACTACTCCTGCAGGCTGCACTGAGATGTCGCTAATTTGGGTTTGACCTAAGGACAGTTTAAAAATAATTAAAGATTTATATAAAACTCCGAAGTCAGTAAATTCATAAATTACTAAAAATTAAATTCTGTGTGTTTGTGTTTTACATGAGACAGACAGAGATCTCGTGAGTAATTACAGACCAATTAAAGAGTCCCCTATTAACACTAGCTAAAGCATAGTGCTTCACCAGGTAATTGTAAGGCTTTCCCAGCAGAAACTGAAACTCAACACTGCCATTTTTCAAAGTATTCACTTCCCTTGGCTCTGGTGACACCTACTGCTGAAAACGAGAATAACATTAAAATGAAATAAAAATTACATACCATGCTTCCCCCACCTCACGTTTTCTTAATCATATTCAAAAATACTATTACACTTAGTATAGCAATCCACAAATTTTTTTTTTGAGACACCCTTTGTTTTTTTACTAATTATCTTCCTTAAATGCCAATATAATACTAGCCCTTCCCAAAACAAGGCCTATATAAAGGTTCTATTGAAGGTCCAAAAATACAGAAGCCATGACAATTAATTTAGCAAGTCTGGCACAATCCTACTGAAATCGTTGGGCTGAAATCATTGTAAATGTTGAATCCAAGGGCCAGTGATTCAGTTCCCGCTTACATGGATACCAAACTTAAAGCCAGAACAGGAACCCTAGAAATGTAAAGTGTACCAAAGAAGGTATGTACAGCTAAGCAAGTAATTGCTCTGTCAAGGTCACCAGACGTCCAACACAAAGAATGAGGAGAACCAGAACATTTTAAACTGTTTCCTCATGCAGATTTCCCATGAGAAGGGCAGCTGCAAATCTCACGGGCCAGGGCAAATCACTGACTTAAAATGCAAGTTGTATTTCCATGAAGTAGCAGTAATTAACCTTCACACATCCTCTCTGCCGGTCATGTGCCCCTACCTAGTGGAATAGCCATAGGAATTAGGTGACCTTCAAGCGGACCACATACTGCAGGTACATCTCGACTTGGACTGAAGAGATACTGATTTTCTTGGGTAAGTGCATATAAAGGATGCTGTTTCCCAGGGCTGGTTACTACCTTCTGCTTATGAGAAGTCTGTGTTCTTGCTGACTTTACCTTTGTACCTGAAACAAGAGCAGATAAACCATACATCATCAAATGCATGTACCAGCAGAATAACATCACACACTACTAATTTAAGCCCTTCAAATGAAACCATTTGAAGGGCTTCAAATGAAAAATTTTTGCTGTGGGATGGAGGGAGCAAGGGAGCGAGACAGGAAGGGTGGAATCTCAAAGTGCTAAGTTAGATGTCACAGTATTGACAGCAATGAAGGAATTAAACTTACAAGTTTTGAACATCTGAGTCTAGCAAATAAAAGCACAGAAATGTGAAGAAAAGGACACAAGGATGGCAGTAGGTTGGAATGAAAAGTGTGATTTAGCAGATAAGAAGAAACCCATGATTTAGGTTTGAAATACATCATTAGAACAGCATGCAAGCTTGGCATAAAAAATAGACAGGATATAGAATATAGCCAAACCGCCTCAGTTTTGTAAACATGCCTCCATGTCTGCAGCCACAATATTGACAGGTACTCAAAGGAATGGGTATAATCTACAAATTCCTGGTTTAACAACTCACTGCTACTGGAAAATAAAGCCATAACCAATACCCCTAGGTCTTGACTTGCAACATCGAGGAAGCACTGATTTCTTGGTCCATTTTTGAAAATATATTGATATAATAATAAATTAATAAAGTAATAAAAATAAATTGCCACCCAGAAGTAATTTGTATGTAACAATGCCTAAGCATACAGCAGAGCAGAATATTTACTGCCATGTTGCATTTCCCACTATACCATCATGCAAGGTCTTATTCAACCTATATTCTTTGCAAACAATGGATATCATTAAGGCAATTATTAACTTTAATCTAAATAGACAAAAACTATCTGAAACATTCCCAAAAAAGGAGTCAATAATGGTGAATGAAACAGAAGTGCTTCTACTATGATTTTGTAGGCATTAGGGAAATGAACCTGGAATTAATCACATTGGTAACCAACTCTATACCTTCACTACAGCAGAAAAATGTCATCTTACTCCTCTCTTTTTTCTAATCATCACCCTTCCTGTATTAATGGCCAGTTAACACATGGCAATAAGCACTTTTTAGCTCTGTTCACATTTAATAGCTTCTAATTAACTGAAGAATAAAAGCAAATTATTTTAAAATTTAGGCATAATAAAGACTGATAATGTGACTTTAACAAACGCAGACAAGCAAGTAAGGCAATCCAGCCAAGAAGTGCTATTTTTGTACACAGAAATTATGGGTCATAAGCCTAGAAACAAGAATGGCAACTCATGACTCTTCAAAGAAAAAATACAGGTCAGAAAGAGTTGTCTCTGAAAAAGGCTTTAAGGTCATGTAGGATAAGCAATGAGAAATCACAATACAATGCTGTGGCCAACGGGATAAATGTAATCCTCAGATGTCTCAACAGGATGTCAGTGATGTGGAGCAGGAGAAGGCTTCCATACTTGATAATACCACATTCAGTCCTAATTCTGTATCTCTGTCAATATTAAAATAGAGTGGACATTGAAAGGCCTTTTTCATTTTTTAAGGAAAATCACCTGGAAACTGAAGTAGCTGTAAACTGAAGCCGAAAACTCACTATAAATCAGATACTAAATTTGAAGTGTCCCATTTACTTTTGAACCACAAGGTATCTAGCCATGGGAACAAGTAATTAAGGGCAGAATTTCTGATGTCTTTAAATGATGAGCCTGTGCCTTTCTGCAAAGCATAGGTTAGCCAGAAAAATTACATTCTTTCGTCAAAGACAAATTACTGGACTCAGTAACATAAATAGATACAGCTCAGTGGCTTGTGATTTAGAAGAGGTCACACCACATGATCTAACAGTCCCCTTTGGCCTTGAACTTTTGAGTAAAAGCAGAAATTGGCAACATATCTGTAATATCGCCAACTTGTAAAAACAAGGTTCTCACAGTAAGAATGATTAAGTACTGTATACACACAGCACCTCATTTTAATTGCTTTCAACTTTTCATTTCCCCCTAAAAAGTTTATTTGCACTGGGCAGAAACTAGGCATTTAATTAAACTTAGCTTAAAAAAACTAGCGGTTTACATATATTTATCAGTTCAAATTATACAAGAAAACAACTCCAACTTTTTTTAGAAATGCTCTCTACTCATAAAACTGTTAGTTGGATTTTTTCCCTAACTTCCCATAAGAAACCAAGCATTAGTCACTACAGTTTATTTGCAAAGAAAATGGTTGAGAGAGTTATAAAATGACTGAAAAGAAACTCTCCAGATGGCCATTTCAGTCTTAAACAAACATCCTTATTCTAACACTAATTTAAAACAAGCTCAGTAGACTGCTCTAACAAAATAGAGTCATTTAATAAGTCTGGATTTTCCAGCCAATCAAACCCAAGGCCAATGACTCCCAATAATTTTTAAGCCTTTATCACCTGGTACACCAAGGCCAGGAAGGGAATCTGTGGGTGCAGACCCGTGAAGGAAAGAACTAACCATGCCTAATGCTGGCAAGATTTCTTTCTTTTTTTAAGAACCTGGTGCTTTAAAGTGCTCATTCAACTTTATTTCATTTTATTTATACTCCTACTACAGAGGAGTACAGATCTGTTTCTAATTTTATTATTTATACTTTCCTGCCATAACAGCATCTTTCAGAATAGCAGCCCTGAAAACCATTTAACTATTTTGTCTTCATGAGACCCATGTGAAACACAGAAGTATTACTCTTCCATTTTATTGGCAAGATGTAGGAAAGCAGAGAAATTCAGCAGCTTGACCAACTGTCTTATACGAAGAGTCAAAGACAAGTAATGCTGACCTCAGTCTAAAGCCATTAAAATCAGAAAACTTGGAAATAGGACACATATTAATTGGAGTGCTATTCTTGAAAATGACATGCAAAAATTTCTGTGTTCTTCCTTTCTTCCCTGAGATAAGAATGCACGGGGGTGTCTTATTTTATTTACTGTCAAGATAGAGACCAAAACGTAACTTTCTGTAACTGCAGTCTGAGGTGAAATAGAGAAAGGGATTTTATGGAGGCTTTATTATTGCAAACACACATTGCTGTACGGCTGTAGTATGACTTGGAAGAGAATCAGTTTGGGTAAAGGCTAGCCAGAGTTCATTCTGTTTTCAAGCAAACAGCTTTTAAACTGTATGTGTCACATGCAGGGGTTCTGGAAGATTGAATGCAGCATGGATCCAGTATGCAGTTTTCTCTTTCATTTCTCTTCTCCTCCAACAGAAAACAAGCAAAAGCACAGGAGCAGCTTACTACAACTGCATGCAACCTGTACCTTTACATTTCACCGACACTACCGAATTAAACGCGTTAACGGCAGAAAACAGTATCAAATGACCAGATAACCTACTTAATGTAATTAGATTGGGACACACGCACACACTTTTTCCTGCCTCTTTACAAGGCATTGTTTCTGGAATGATGAAACTGGTCTCCCTGGAAAGGTTATGACCTTCTATAAAGGACAAGAGCCCAATAAATATAGAAGAAAAACATCATTTAGGACTCAGCAAAAGCAGAACTGCTGATGAACTATTTTTAAAGAAGTGTCTGTTCTCAATCCAAATCTCAGAGGTCAATGTATCATTGTTATTGCTACACTAAGTGCTTACTAGCACACATTTTATTCAAAAAAATGTATACAGAATAAACTGAATTACAGGTGTGCAGCATAGCCAATAGTCTAAGAGAGTGATACATATTGCTGGTCCTCCAAATGGGTATACCAGCATTTTTCGTAAAAGAAGTGTTTCAAGAGAGGTCAAATAAAATATATATGCAACAAGAGTAGCAGTTTTTATATACCAAGTTCTCACCTTTTAAAAAATAAAGTAAGTTTTGAAAAGTCTTCAAGATTTCTGCCAGGACTATAACCCACATTTTCCAGGGGGGTTATGAGAATTGCAAATACTTTCTACCAATAACACTTTTTCTTCATGGATCACAACTGGGCTCCAGAGCACAGGTAAGAAAAGTGCCAGGAAATGGCATAAAGACTACTTTAACCTTAACAGTAGATTCTTGTTTGGATGTACATCATAATGTCAAAAAAAAAAAAAAAAACAAAAAAAATAAAAACACAGTGCTTCTCTTCCAAGACCTATATATGTTTTATACCATACATTTTAATGGCCTAAAAACATGGTCGCATCAAGAGACTGCCTTCTCATGCTAATCTTCTTGTATTTCATACAGAATACAATATTTTGACACTTATGGTAAAGACTCAGACACCATTTTTTAAACATGACAGTTAAGATTGCATCATGTGTATTTTGTCTGCATGGGTAACAACAACCAAGTGTAAGCAGCGCAGAAGGAAGCCAACTAATATTTTTCCATTGCTGCTCATCCTATTAACTCAATTATGCCCAATATCACTTTAACTGCCTCTTACACTTAACACACTCTTTCTCTCCATCATTATATTTTATCATGTGATTTGCTCACTCTCTCCCACAGTGAGAAGATGATACACGTTAGTTTTTCTGACGTATCAGTTAAAAGATTAATCTCGCTGTATTAAGAATCAGTTAAGTTTTGAAAAGATAAATAGGAAATAAAACAGATCTAATTAAAACATTACTTTTTAACTCAAGATAAAGTTTATCTACACTTACCTATGTCAAATATCATATAGTTTCACTTTTTTATTTGTACACATTTTTAATAGGTTTGAAGATTAGAATCTTCTCATCCTAACACTTTGCCTACAAAACTAATGAATGGAATTGATTAATAAATCAACTAATAACCTTTATCAATCAAATAACCTCAACAAGCTAGTACAAAAGTTATAATCTGCTTTTAACCCTGACTTGACTAACAAAAGAAGTTACTTGCATTTAGTGAACTTAACCAATGCTTCTGATTAACATCTTTCAATATTCAAAGTTAATAGAGGTCATCTTCACACCCATAAATTTAAATTTTCATATTTCAATTCATGTATTAGAAGTGGGAAATGGACTATCAGGCTTCCTTAATTTTTTCAAATCTCAGTAGATTTCTTAACTCAGAATGAATCCATCATTTATGACATCACTGGATAAACCTGACACGAAGAATACATCCCTCAGTAACCTTTATCAAAAGCTGAATTAGTTTTTCAACACACTCAGCCTTCAAGTGCTTACGTCATTAATTCTAGCAGTTCAGCTCTTTAAGACTTGGGCAACAATAAATACATATTAATATGTTTATTACATTTAGAAATAAGTATTAATTTGACAATCTAAAATAAGTGAGATAAACACTAAGCAAATATGAAAACCTACTGGTATTTTTTAGTTTTGAAAACAGTATCTTTTAGATTAGAATAGAATAGTTCGGCTGGAAGGGACCTACAACGGTTATCTAGTCCAACTGCCTGAGCACTTCAGAGCTCACCAAAAGTTAAAGCACGGTATTAAGGGCATTGTCCAAACACCTCTTAAACACTGGCAACCATGGGGCATCGACCATCTCTCTAGGAAGCCTACCGCAGTTGCTTAAGCTTTAAATTGAAGAGCAGTGAACTATGATTAAAATAGTTTCATCAATACAAGGAATTCCTAATGGAAAAACTGGGAAGGAACACATTGTTCACATCAAAGAATTACTTACCTCTAACACACTCTATCACCTTGGGTCTTTGAAGTTTCGATTTGGGAGAGGGAGAGTTGAATCTCAGATATGGCGCTTTTTTAAGCGTGCTACGGCGGCCCTGGTAAATTGGCTTCCCGTAAACTTGACACAGATAGTCTTCATTTTGTACCACTGCACTTCCATTCACAGGTCCCTGTCACACACCAAAAAAAAAAAAAATTGTTTACAATTCTTCATGTATGAAAATTTAAACACATCAGTAGTGTTGCAAAGAGGAAAAAAGGTAAGTAGTTCTGCAACAGTATAATGCAAGCACACATAAAAACTTACGCATATAGAACACATACAAAAAGTTTAATAACAGCTGAATAAAGTAGCAGGTGCTGGGTAAGACAAACTGGTAACATGACAATGAATTCTAAACACGCTCAGCTTAGGCTTCTACAGCACATGAAAACAAGGACAATTCTGACAACAGAAACCCAAAATTACTACAGTTACACAAACAATTTTTCACATGAATACCGCAATCTAAAGCATAGCAGTCATTACAAAAAAAAAACCCCAACTACTTGGGAACTCACAGCTGCCCTTTTTTCTTTCTTCTGCGAACTTTCAGCAGAAAAGTAAGTTCTAAACTTCTGTTTGCTTGTGTTATCCTCTGCTTGCTTCTGTAATGGCTTAGCCGCAGATAAAGGCCTCTTTGTTGAGCATCCTTGGATTTTTTGAGTTTTCCCTTGAATTTCTTTATTGGTCTTCACAGCCTTGATGGTTTGGGCTCTCTTGATCCATGGGACCTTTTGATCATATTTCACTTGTTCCAAATCCTTTCTTGCCATTTCAGCCTAAAGATAAAACATAAACATAATAAAAGGATATTTTATCTTCAAGGCTATCAGAAGAGTCTGTGGATAACTTTGAAGTTCTGAGAAATGGCCTGTTTTTCTTGTTATCCAGCAACTGTGACCAGCGATTTCATTAAGCAATCAAAGTTTAAAAATAGAGGTAAATATTTTATTATGGCATCTACATGCCAGTAATAATAAGGAGTTTTCTCATGTTTTCAAGTTGTGAGTGAATCATGTTTAACTATTGCTATGAAAAAACAATGTAAGGTGGAAATATATAATGCAAAAAGCTGAGCTCGTTTTTTCCAGCCATACCTGGATTTCTACACTGATTGCCTTAATCCACTCATCCACAGTCTTTCTGATACGAATCTCTTCCGATACATCTCTGAAACAGAAGAAAGAACTACCTTAGGTCAGTGCTTCTTAAATTGCACAGATTTGTTCCTGGGAAAGTAATGACCTATAAACACTATAAAAAGAGAAACCCAGAACACAGAGACAGTGAGATTACGTACTCCTACAGTGTCCAAAAGGCACTAAGCATACCCTATCCGAGTTTCCCAAACCTAAATCTGTTCTCATATAATGTCACCTGCAAACGCCACCCCTGCTTGTACATACTATCATTATTACAACATCTATGAATAAGCGTAGGCATGTGTCAGTTCCTATTTTGATGAAAAACTGAAAAAACAAGGCAACAAAAACATTTGAACTTGAAAGACAAAAAGCAGATGACAAAAACGACTACTTCCTCTAAAAGATAATGATAGTGGATATCATGCTTGAAAGAAATCTTTCATGATTTTATGTTAAAATTCCTTCCGGAAAACACAAGATTAAGGAGCATTTTAAGAAAATTTTCATTATGATTCAAGCAGGAGTATTTAACGCAACTAATGAAGCAAAAGTTCAAAAGCCAAAGGTCTGCTGTAGGATGACTAACACTGTAACATTTACAGGTTAATGAAGCCTCTTCTGTTTAAAATTATTAAATTACTGCTTTATTTTCCTATTAATGCAAGTTTGTCTATAAAAAGCTAAGTGCCCCCTTGTCATGACAGCAGAGCAGTTTGTTCAGATGATAGAGTCTCAGAATTCAGATTAAATTCTGGAGCATCAATCATACCAAGACATCATAGGCATCCGTCAAAAAATTAAATTCACATCAGGAGAGTCAAAAAACATTTGATGTTCAAGAGAATCATCTCATGATTGCAAAGAAGAATCAGTAAATACTTTTTTCAGGGAACTGCCCTAGTTCTTCAATGCACAGAATCAAAAAAATTGAAAGAGTTCATAAAAGGTGAGCACAAGCAACGAGTAGTCACACAAAGCACTGAATAATAGGGTCTAACCTGTTTGTAGTCAAGGCGTTAATAAAAGTATACATGGCATCCCCATCTTTTGCACGAATAACAGCTTCCAAATTTTCTTCAAGAACTTTTTTATTGTTTTGAACTCCTCTCAAAATCCTTTCAGCATCCCTTAGTATAGATTTTGGCACTTTAACATTTTGAAGGATGGATGGTTTATTGAGCTGACGATGTTCCAGAAGATCAGATGCAACAGCAGGTTTTTTTGACTAAAATTGAAACAGAACCACTAGCTTTTAATCAGAGATTGTAATTTCAATTTTCTACAGACTGGTCAGAATTCCTATTAATCTATTATCAAATCAATGCCCATTGTATGAAATACCGTCCACGTGTACTATCATCAACCTCAATTACTCAAGAACATTCAGTATGTTGCAAATATATTTAAAAGTTAAGCAAATGGAAACACATTGAAAAACTCTCAAATGAGAAATGATGTAATGTATGAGAAGCAATTTGCCAGTGAAGCAAATAAGCACATGAAAAGATGCCAATTAGATACATGAAGTATTACATGCAAATCTCTCCATGTAACAGTATTTAAGTATAATTAAAGACACAATAAAAAACAAAGTCCGCTAAATATATGAACTCACTTGGCATCCATACATCCCAAGAAACACCAGGCAATATGCCTACGTTTTAACAACAAAATAAACACCTCAACAGCACCACAATCCTCTCCCCTTTTTCCTGATTGTTGCTTTTTATAAGAAACAATGAAGCAACTATTAGCCTTTTACTTTGCAGAACCCTTTTACAGAGATAAAAATCAAGCATATATTAGCCACTAAATACAAAAGGAAGGGACAAGTATGTGAGAAACAAGGAGCAACACAACTGTAGTTCTCACACTCATTCTCACACTCCTGATGAAACCCAGAGGATCCCAGAGTGCTTCATTTTCCATAAAGGAAGCAAAAAAATTTAAATAGTGATAAATGCACGTAAAGAAAAACCAAACCAAAACGCCGAAACTTGAGTAGACTCTGAAAGCATTAACTGAATGAACAGAAAAAAAAAAAAAAAAAATCTCAGATGAAAAAAAAAAGTCAGTTTTGGCTTTAAGGTTACTCTTTTATCAAATCAGAATTAAACAAAAGTTTATGTTCTAACAGGGGTATGGCCAAACTATTGTATACTAAACTATTTACCAATTTTATATAGGTTTTAATTTTAAAATGAAATTTTTTGTCAAATACTAGCTCAATAAGACAGGTGAACTTAGTGAGAAAATGTTAAGAAATACAGATACACGTTCAAACGTAAAATGATGTAGACTTTTGCCAGTTAGACTCAGATCATGAAATGGTAATTGTATTAGCAGTCCATACCATGCCCGTTTTGAGGCAACAGCTTTCTGCCAGACAAATATGACAAGTCAAAGAACAAGTTAAATTTTACTTTGATTAATGTAATCTGCACATAATAGCAACTTTAAAAAAAATAATTTGGGTATGCAATAGTTACTGTGGTGTTATCTCATTGCCAGCATATTCAAAACTGTTTCAGTATTACAGTATTAAAAAAAGAAAAACCAAAACATAAAAATTCAAGGTATACCTTAATAAGATCATTCATGTCAGATTTCCATGAATTTGCCTCCTAAAAAGACAGAAGAAGAGCTGTTGAAACTTAAAGACAGATCTGTCAAGGTGAAATCTAGAGTAGATATTTGATCAATTTAAATGAGCACAATAAATTCCTTGGGAACTACTAAATCTCACTGCACGCTTCTTTTGGATTAGAGCACCACCTTCTGTTCCATCTCAACCTACCTCAGTTAACTCTGGCCTTTCATTTGCTCGTATCACAGAGCTAGCGGTCATTTATCCCAAGTGTTTTATCTTCTCACTCTACTTCTCTCTCAATAGCTAAGTAACTGACTCAACTCTGCATTTGCTGAAGTCATCAGCTCTGTCTTCCTATCAATCTTTTTCATATGAAAAAAGATACTTGAATCCATTTATGTCAACTGTGTCTTTCTCAGCTGCCATTCCTTCTCCCATCTTGTCCTGTTTTGTGCTGCTTATACTAAGGTTTGTTATTCAATGTAAGTTTTTAGCAATAGTGGTAAGCAAGTATTTGCAATAGAAATGGGGCACATGGCATCGGTCCTGTTACTTTTGAGAAGAGTTAAACATGCAAACCACTAATATCTTACAAAATCTATGAAACAATGCACCAGCTATACTAAAGATAGGACAGATAAAGCTATGTTTTCTAAAGATACAGTAACAAATAACTGGCACGTAATACACAGTATTTTTAGGAAAAATATGCAACCTGAAACCTTCAACCACAGAAACAAACCAATAGAATCCTCTCTACTACGTTCCAAGCCAATTCACAAACCTGTGGATATTCAAGTCTTTCTTCCCTCCCCCCCTCCTTACATTTACAAGAACAGAGAGGACCACAGCAGACAGCCTAAACGGCCAGGTATACCTTGCTTCCACATGCAACCAGTTTAACAAACAGATAAAACCCTCAATTTTTCAAAAGCCAGACGTAAGTTACATGCTGCCGGCACAGAACCATTCTAGCACCCAAGGTACAAAATCATTAGCATGAGAAAAAATTAATGATGTATGCCAGGCAATTCTTTGGAAATGGCATGCTTTACAAAAAGACATCGCAAAATGAGAAAGGAAGCAGCTTAAGTCATCCCTGAAGTTGACTGCAGATAAATAGAACATTGCTCTTTCCCAAACAGGAACGTTGTATGAGCTCTGTAGCTCTAGTATCACAGGAAGAGATCAAGCAGAAAACAGGCACTGAAAACATCTGAAACCTTAAAACAAACAAATAAATACTTTTTTTTTTTTTAAACCTGTTTTTATGTTTGGTAGAATGGCAGTAAGAGCCTCTACAGTCTAGTCCATTGCATACTCACTGAAATACTACGCAGGCTCAAGGTCCTTCCACATAAAAAGACTGCAATATTTCAAGTAATTGTAAACAAATGTCAGCCTTTTTACAGAGGAAGAAGCAAGGGCAACTCTTCTACTGATACCAGACCTTGTAAGTTTTTCTCCACATTTTTTTATTCCCCTTATTCAAAGTCTTGGTCATTTTGGTAACATGGACCTTACCTGTAGCATGTCATGCATTTCTCTTTTCAACTGGCCAAGATCTTGAAGCAAATCATCTGCTTTTTTCACCGTTTTCTCAATTGAACTGCAGTTTCGGAAGGAGCTTTCAACAGCAGGGAATGAGTTTGTACGCAAAGCAGTATGCCTGATGGAAGAAACACTCCTGATTAAGTCTCACAGCTCCTCATGTGGCCCAAGAAAGTAGCCAACTTTGAACATGAATTTGAAGTGCAAGAATACCAAACCTTTATATGAAATTGAATTGAAAGACAGGTTACTGGGTTTTCTCTGGTTACCACTTAACACTTTGTATTCTGAACAGTGAAACTACATCTAAAATTCAGATCTAACAGAGCAATATTTCAACCTTGGATACATTTCCATTTGATGTAATTAATATTTTTGCCTATACTGTCATAAATAAGACAGTACCTATGTAGCTTTTCCCCCTTGTACTAGTGAAATTATGACACAAAACTATTGTCTGGGGAAAATATGTTTCAGACTGGATGGCTAAAAAAATTTCCTAACTCACTCTAAATCTTAGAAACTGCTAGGCTGATGCTGCTCCTTCCCAACAAAGTGTTCTCATACAGCTCCCACAAATAGGCAGCTTGGAGGCTCACTGACAAGGGCAATTCCACTTTAACACGATGCCTCTATAGCTGGCTTCCTGACACTACTCCACAAGCTGCTGCAATAGAAGAAATACATGCAGAAGACAGAAAAGCACTCCAAGGGACACCTGCTGACCTCTGAGAAAGGTGTTGCAAACTATCCTTAGCAATGAGCTTTCATTGACCTTCAGTACAGGAGAAATGCAGAAACAGCATAGAAATACCAGTGCTCCAGTGTTTTACTTCAAGCACAGCTTTGTCAGACTCAAGGACCATGCCAGTGACTCTTACAACATCAGTATCTAATACACCTTTCTCGATTCCACTAAAAAAACAACCAAACAAATCTTCCTCTATTTTGGATTGTTACATTTATTTACCTGTCTCTCTCAGAATGCCAGCTCATTTTATTACTGTTTAATGTTGCCTTCTCAGAAAATTCAGTTTGCCTCAGTGGCATTTCTTGAGAATTCAGAATATGCTCAAGAAATCTCCCTTCACCTAAAGCAGAAAAAAAGAAAGGTACATTCACTGTTAAGTTTGTTCAATACATTTAATACTTTCTTTTCCTTTCCAGATATTTCACCATTATATTAATCACCAGGGATAGTAAAAATAATTTTTTAAATTTTAAAATGTAGATTTAGTTCAGATAAGTCACATAAAACCACTCACACTAATCTATCTTACTATGACTGCTTTACATTAGCAAAGTCAGAAAACAGATGAATGAAACTGTGATAGCAATTAACTGAGTCACAGGGAAACATTCCATCCATAAAATGTTACAGATTTGTTCTTCTTCCTTTGTCTCGTTTAATTTACTCCTGGACCCATGGAACAACAGGAATATGTGACAGCTTTGTAAAAAAAAAAAAAAAAAAAGAAATAGAGAAGGATCTGCTGAAGACACAAACAGGCACTTTGTCCATGATGGAGGACAATGGCTGGATCTTTTAAATGTTCTTCTTCAATACTCAAGCAATTCTAAACACAACCAGCTAAAAAAAGGTACCTAAGTTTTTGAGGAAATCTTCAAAACTGAGTTTAATGCCACTAAACTGATCAAAAGCAGTAAAAGCAAATTACTTCTTTTACTTTACAAATAGTGTTTTCATTACAATGGCCTAGAGACCTTATCAATGCGTATTTTTATTAAAAAAGAAAAAAATAATTTAACCAATGGTAATAATTAAGTTATTGAGTAGTTCCCAAGTTTTTCATTATTCTGTGTAATCTTCCTTAAACCTGACAATAAACGGTCATTCAATTTTTCACTTGAGAACACATTTCAATGAGCAATCATGTTGAGACACTATAGGTTAGATCAGTATTGTCATCAAGTTTTCAGTTAGTTAAAAGTAAATGACATCCACAAAATTAACCCTTCCCAAATGTACTTTCAAATATTCTGAATATATGTATTTAAGTGCCAGCAACCCAACAGCTCAGATTAGGTGAAGACCACACAATTAAACATCAGACCATACTATTCATGCCAGTGGAGGACAGGAGTGTCTTACAGTACCTTCACATGTGGATTTGGAAATATTTTCCTTTTCTGTTACAGGGTTTTCTTTCTTTGAGATTTTCGCATTTTGTGATACAGGTTCTGGAGCATATCTCCGAGGAACTGGTGTCTTTAGAGGAGATTTTGATGTACAAATGCCATGACTTTGAAATTGGCTTGAATATGCTTCAAGGGGAAAAAAAAAATTAACGTTATCTATATCTTAACAATTTCCTTCACAGGAAAACAAATCTAGGAAAAAAAAAACATGCCAACATAATGAATTTTTCATATAAATGCAAAACATTACAGAACTAGTTAAAAAGTAAACAGGAAGAAAGTTTCATGCTCACAAGTGCTATTATAAAGGGATCAAAAAAAAAACCAAAAACCCAACCATAATATGAGCTAGTTCATTACAAGCTTCCACATAGATTATTTCTCAGTAAGATTATTTCAGGTTAAGTCTAGGCCTCTCTTGGTGCAGACTAAGCAGTTAATAAATACCAAACTCTCACTTAAATTTAAACTGGAATGCTTTCAGAATAACTGGTATATATTACACAGTATATTAGGCAATAAAATCAATTAGACAGAAGAAATGTTTCCTACTCATTACTGATGTGATGTACAATCCAATATTAATGGCAACCAAATTAATGCAAAACATTGGAAGTAAGATATTAAGAACTTGTCTTCACCTTGGGCAGGTGGACCACTGGTAGGAAATAAACCCCTCTGACATGAAGATGCTCCATTAGTAAGCAATCGCTGTTCTGGCTCGTCAGATTGTTTTGTCATGAGACTGGAGGAAGGTATGTGAATTTGTTGTAAGCCACCCATGTTGACTGCAGAGGTAATCAGACGAGACTAAGAGACAAAATTACAAAGTATTCCTGATATATGTATTAGTTTCCCCAGGTAAAACTCTAGGCTTGAATACTTGCCATGTAATCATATTAATCAGATTTTGACATCCTAATTTACAACAACCTCGGAACACAGACACGCTTGGACATTATTCTGTCTTTCAAAAAGCATGTGGGGATTTCTGAAGAAACAATTTAAAACTGTTCTTAGATTTTTAATCTGACTGGCTACTTACTAAATTAAGTTTCTTCAGTCACCAAAGGTCTAAACAATTTCTTAGTGGGAATGAGAACATCTCCCAGTTTTTGCATTTATGTTCTACAGACACAAAAATTAGGGGTCGGAGAAGAACAGATATCTGGTACAGAATCAGAAATAAAACTTTTCCCAAAAAAATCCAAGCTCATGCGCTGGCCACTGGATCTTTCTTTCTTTCTAATACTAAGATATAATCCACATTATTATAACATTAACACTGAGATACAGAAGACATGATTAAGCTAAAGCTTCTTCATTGTTACTTAGATACCTGAATATTCATTTGTTGCTCCTGTAACTTTTCCAAGCACTGAATCCGTTGCACCATGAAAGCATTCATTTGTTTTTCAAGCTCACTGACTCTTTCATGACAGTGGGGCTTCTCATGTTGAGTCTTTGCATTTGTTTGCTGTTCAGCAAAACGCTGCAGTTGTCTGTCTGTCTCCTGTAGTTTATGAAGCAATGCTGAAACTGAGTTAACTTTTGCTTCCAATTCATTTTGAACCTGGGAGGAAAAAAAAAGGGAAAAAAAACCCTTACTGTGAAAGAAGTGCAAGCATGAAGAGAACAAAACATCCTTCCCATCATCATGGAATGATTTGCTTCCCAAAAGAAACAAATAAAATTCTAGTTAGCCCTAACGCTTGTGGTTTAGCAACACTACAAAATTATTCTAAAAGGTAAATCAAATGGTCTCTGTCCATTTGCCCAATTCAGCCACATCCAAATTAGTTCTCTATAGTTTTCTTTATTAGTTATATTGTCCAGTAAGTCTGAGAAGACTAACAGAAAACAGTAGACACATTCAGTCTCTCTGGCTCTGCTACCAACAATTTCAACATCTACTATTTTAAGTGGACAAAGAACTAACATTACCACAAGCTACTTACTTTAAGAAGCGGAGCTGTAGTAGCAATGGCAGCAGCAGTTGCTGCTGCGATGGTTGTTGCAGAATCAACTTCCCTGTGTGTTGACTTGGCATCCTCACCAACACATTCCTTTTTTTCTGTGGAGGCATTTCCTAAGAGCTGTACCTTCACCTCCTTAAGCACAGGAGTATTTTGAGTTCTATAAAAATAAACAAATGCCTGTAAAAACCACTGTTTTCTCCATATCCTCCCCAAACAAATGATTTCCCATATGTAGCATTGGTATCACTACTTATATAAGCATTTCTTGTTGAAGCTCTTGATGCCCAAGAAATAGTTTTATACTCATCTTTTAGCAGGACATGGGAAATTTCTCAGGATTATGTTACAGTTTCTAATATAAAAGGCATTTCCCTGTGATGACTGCAACCGCAACAAAGAGTATGTTTACAGGTTGTATTTTGCAAGGTTCAATGTACTAGTAGCAAAGTCCAGCTAAATTTCTGGTCTTCCAAGACTTCCAGCTGATGGATGAACAGCATGTGTCCTTATCTGCCTTTAAAACTATTATATGGTTTTGCCACGAAATTAATTATCTATTGGAGCAGGTCTTGCCTGACTCTTGTATTGTGTCATCATTAATTCAAATAGTCTAAAGGCATTATCAAAAATATCTAAGATAAACGAGATACTCCAGCAAGCTCTGAATGATAAAATAAACTGAAACCACCCCCACAGACAGAAAAAGAATACTAAGAGAGAACAATAAGGAATACTTTTTCCTTACCAGCTATGCATTTTGACAGAAACTGAAGTAGTATAGTAGTATATCTGTGCAGAAACAGAACAGCTGAGACACTAACAACAACATATACTTACTTTTGCTTTAACACTGCTCTCAAAGCCTCTTTCTGACCAGTAGCATATTGAGAAATAAAAACATCATCTGCGAGGAAGGACATAAAAATCACTTTTTCAGGTTAACTGACACAAGTGTCTATTTTAGAGGTAGACATGAAGCACAAAGCATTATTTCAACAACATGTACAATTTTGCTGCGAAGAATCTGTTGCCTGCACAAACCACATTATCTATTGCAATAACAAATTGTTGCCTTTCATTAAGCAGCAGCCTTAAATCATGATGAGAGTAAGGGCAGGCTTCATTTAACACAATTTTATTTAGTAATGAATGTTGCTATCAATAAAATCTATTTTGGTATGACAATACCTTACCTTCATAAAATTTGGGGAAAAATGCCATATAAATGGTAACATGAGCTCAGACGACCCATTCAATAAAGCCCTGCAAATTCTAACTTGAAAAAAATTTAATTAAAAAAGATAGAACTGTGATATGAATATTTCTCTGCAGTCATCAGAAATTACAACAAATTTTCTTAATTTTTTTATATTATGCTAGAAGGATTGCAGGCTCTCCTTCATCCACTGTTTGCTCAGCAGAGGTAACAACCTGAAATGTGGCAGGTTCGGTGTTTTTCTACTGCTGACTACACACAGCTACTCCACGCATGCTGATAAGCCAGCTAGCTGCTGCCTCTGAGCATGAAAGAGGAAACTAAAGTATTGATTTTTGGCCTTAAATTGGGGTATTGATTTGTGCTTCTCTCCTCTACACAGCCACAGATATCCAAGAAACCTGCAGAAGTGTATTTTCTTTAAAAATTCTTCACTTGCCCAAATCTGTTTGAAACTGACCGGCAGATTCAGAAATTAAAGGAAAAGGCATTGACAGTGTGATTTCTTAGATTCTTAAGGATTAAAAATATACTTTTTTTGGCATAGGTTGCTTGCAGAAAAACATGCATTTGTAGAACAATTACTCACAATAGGAAAACACATCCAAACAAGGTGCCCTACCCACCAAATCCTCTATGCAGAGACATGAATAGTTCAATTAGCAAAAGGAATCTCAACATTCTGGTGCACTGGTAAAAGTCCCTCTCAGTTAATGACAAGAGCTACACAAACTCGTGTAATGCCAGCAAGACTGAAGTAAAATTTGCAAAATTTAAGAATGTAAATTACAATTATCTTTTAATCACAGAAACCTTTGATTAGTTTCACTCAAAAGTTTCTATATCGAAGAAAAATACCCAAGATAAAAATAAAACTCCTGTTTCCTCCAATTAATCAGATTTCTTACAAAAAAGGGGCTGTAGCAGTACATCGATGTATCTTACCTTTAGGTCTTCTGCTATCTTCCAGTAGCAGTGAAGGATCTTCTTGTACTACAGCTTCTCTAGGATAATCCTTCAGAACAAGAGCAGAAAAACATACATGAAAGCCTCTGGTATCAGTGGCCAAAAATTTTAGAAGCAGATGGAATTGCTGAATACATAAATGTAAGCATATCCACACAATAACACAAAGTCTTGGAACAAAATATGCTAAGATCTCTAGTGTAGAATCATCTGGACTTCATAGTCAAGAACTCACATAACATTTTAGGGACAAAAACCCTAGAAACACACTTCAAATTTGAAGTAGATATTCTAAGTGCTAATTAAGTGTATATTCCTCATCTGTGGCCAAAGAAGTAATAGTGAAACTACACACATTTACGTTTATACAAGCTGCTAATCTCAAACAATTCAGGATTGCCCATACACACAGCATTAAGCACTCATGATGCTGACTGTGGAACTGAAGTGACAGCTGAATTTTCTTGAAGTGGAATCCATGAATAATCAAAGTTTATGAGGAGTCAGAAAGGCAAGTTAGGAAGGTAAAAATCTTACTTAACCTTATTTGACGGTGGAGTACTCTACCATGCTTTTTAGACTTTTGTTCAGCTCACTAGGTCTACTTTGAGCCATGCAGAGACACTGCTGCAATCCTTTCACAGCATAGGTTAATTTTATCCTCATGCATGCTTATCACCATATGGATGCCCTAGGGACAAGTCCCCACTCTATGCAAGGCACAACAAACAAATCAAAAGGAAATAAGCCTTTTAATTGTAAGTTTTAAAGAGTTCCATATAAACTAATGTCCATTTTATTATCTATGATATGAAGAGAAAAAAAATATCTACAATATGTTTTAGGGCTTTTACAAATTTGCCTTTTCAAAGGAAGAATTACACCAAAATTTAAAAACAAGTCTTGGTATTAATTATGCAACAGGTAGCAGTACAGGAAACGAAGCCCTTCCAAACACTTCAGCATTAATATCACATTAGCAGCAATTCAAAGAGGAAAGCAGCTGCACAGTTACTGTGTAGAAGCTCAGCCAAAGATTTGCCATGCTTTTACAGAAGCTACAGTTTTTTGAGAAAAATGCTGTACTCTTAGTTCAGCACTGCAGGAAGCAACAGTAACTTTTCTTACCATTTGTGATAAAAACATGGGCTCTGTAGAATTTTCTACTGAAAGCAGATGTTCTGGATGTCCTTTAGTACTCAGGACTCCTAAAATAAAAGCTGTTTTACTATAGTCATAATGACTTGTTATGCATTTTCAGTATACCTTGATTAACCCAAATCTCAACATTTCCTCTGCCTGTACCTTTGAATATCTAAGCATAATGGCTTTCATAACACAAATGACAACAGCCATCAAGCTGAAGCTTACAAACATTAATGAATTCTGTGAGCCTGGATTACAGACTCTTTTTACAATACATTAGAAAGTCTCTGAAAAACAGAGCATTAAAAAAATCGACAATGTCTAGCTCAAATTCAAGTCTAAAGATCATAGGAACATAGCAAGTTACTTGTCTAGAGAGACAATTATATGATAACATATCTTACAGAAGAAGGACACTGAGGGGAATATGCATTTTAGTTATGTCAGAGACTAATATGTCTTCCTAACACTATAAAAATAACATCTTTTGAACTTGTTTAAACCTTGACCCCAAAAGACAAAAATCCCTTCCCCAAAGACTATAATTGGTATGTGTTTTAAGGAAACAAAATGAACATTCTATTCATTAGGTAAGTAACACAGACTGTGTCAGGTTTGAATTTGAAGAGTACATGGTACATCGCTACAGTCTCATTCTATTAAAAACCCCTTCAAATTATTTACTTAATACTACTACAAATAATTTTAAAAAAAAGTTACAGAAAAGGATGCAATTTATTTCTTTCATTTGGTTTACTCATCTACGCGAACTTCATTGGTACAGGCAGTTGACTAGTATATATTGTTTGTGTCACGCAGGTGGGGTTTAGGAGGCATAGGGTTGGTTGATTTGTTTGTTTTCCAAGACTATAGGGGAAGAAAAACAATTTTAACACGAAAAATTCAAAGTTATGGTAGATAGCAGGGAAACTTTTTTTTCCCCTAAGAGTTTTTTGAATAGTTGTATAACTCACCGGCTCTGAAACTCGTATTGTTCCAGAAAATATGCAAACCCCCTGCAAATTAAAAAGGACTAGAGCTGAATGACTTTCTCAGAATGCCTGCATCCAACATTTAATATTTATTGCCTTTCAAGTGTCAAATAAACACTTCTTTAAAGCATCTATAGCTTGAACATCTACTAGCTCAAGCCCTCCAGAAAAAATCATCTTTAAAGAAGCAGAGAAAGAGAAGCGTTTAAAAGATTTTCCATCTCTCTTCCAGTATAAAACCACAAAATAATTCACAAAATTCCATGAAAACACAAAGACGACCCAAAATTTGGGACTACTCAGAGTTGTCTGTTGGCAGGAGCAATATCCTGTTAGGCACAGATCTGCTTGCTGACTGTGCTTTGGGCATAAAATTGAAGAGATACATATGGTGTATGATGAGCTACAAACTGCATTAAAAACTGTGACAGACTGGAAAAGCATCAATCCTCTTAACTTTCTTCTTCAGGTCCCTGCCCACGTACACTGTTTCATCCTCTGATGCTGCCTAAAGCCTTCCTGCCTACTGCATTTGTGAAATGTATGTATGTATGTATGTGGAATGTGTGAAATTTGTGAAACGTGACTAAGACAGTCACCATTTTTCTGGTAAAGATGGCAAGTGCCTAATTTAATTGGACTAGGAACCTGGAGTCAAGACTGGAGTTCTACTAACGGAGCTCTGACCACCTCGCCCCGCACAAGTCACTTTTCCTGTGCAAAAACAAAGTCTGGGAAAAGAAACAAACACACACAACTTTTTTTGCAGTAGCAGAATATAAAAATTCCTTAGTTATAAAACTACGGCATGACTGAAAACACAACACAAGCATTTTACCTCAAACCTAAGAAGAACACCCACGGGAAACCACACACCTGGTGCCACGCTGCGGAGGGTGCTGGGGGCCAAGCAGGCTGGAGGCCCTTCAGCCGAAGCCCCACCAGCTGCCTGGCGGGGAGAAACCACTTCACGCAGCTTCTTGACTGCGATCGTCACTTTTGTCATACGGCCACCAGCTCCTGTCACAGCTTCAATGGGCTTCTCCCTGTGGACACCCGTGGAGTGAATGAGCACGTCGCCCGCCGTGAGACTCGCCAGGGAGTCCTGGCTGAGGCTGGAGCTGCTTTCTGCTTCCATGAGGATCTCATCACGCAGCTCTGGACCCGTGGCCGAAAGCAGCTCTCGGACAAAGAGGCCCGTCCCTGCGGGCCGGCCGCTACGGCGGCAGCCGCCCCGCCGCCTGCCCCCCCCCAGCAGGGAAAGCAGCCTGAAGGCTCCGGGGAACGGTTCCCCGCCGCGTCCCGGGCGCGCCTCCCCTCCCTGGCGGCCCTGACAGGCAGAGAGGCCCGCTCCCCGCTGCCCCGCCCCGGGGCGCCGCCACGGGGCTCGGTGGTTCGCGTTCGCTGTTTCGCCGTGTGGCGAATCGGTGGGGCCCATAGCGCTGCTGCTGCCACCCGGCCTCCCCTCCGCTGCCGCGCGGTCCGGGCTGGCGGCGTCGCGGGTGAGTGCGGCCGGCGTCGCTCCTGGGGGGGGGAGGGGGGGGGCCCCCCGGGCACCCGGCGTGGCCCCGGGCAGCCCGGCGTGGCCCCGTCGCCTCACGGCAGGCCCTGAGGCCCAGCGCTGGGGGACGCGGGTTGCGAGGGCGGCGGGCCGGGGCCAGCGCGGCCGTTAGCGGGAGGGGCAGGGCCGGGGCGAAACGGGTGGAGGAAAACCCGTCCCTTCTCGGGCGTTTTCCCGGCCCCGGGGCGCCTTCTCCTCGGTGGGGATGGAGAGGGGGGCGCGCCGGCGTACCCACACCGGGCCGGGGCTTGGCTGAGCCAGACTCTGCCCGGGCACAGAAACTCAGGGTGCCCTTGGAAGCAAGAACTGAAGAGTGTAGTGGGGAAGAAAAAAAAAAAAAAATCACAAAAAACCCAAAGTCAAGGTGAAAGTGTTGTATCTCCAGCTTAGGTCTTGATCTGAGTTGTAAGTATGAGCCAGGCCTAATCTAACTTAAATAGGGGACCTCTTATGGAAAAATACATATTTTCTATTGGGATAGAACCCTTTGCATGTGTTTGGTCTGCTCAAAGAGGCTCTGGGGGTGTCCAGTTTCAGACTTGCTATGTGAGCTTGCTGGTGGTGTTAGGAGACCTTTTCTATCACTGACCTCTTCTTCTTCAGGGCAGGGTCCATCCCACAGCCAGGAGATCATGAATTACAATAACCTGTGCACCAGGTACACTTTATTATCTAGTCACCTGCTTACCAGTCCAGTTCTCAACTCCCCGTGTGCCTCTGAAGGCTGACAGTAGTGTGCAGGGTGAGAGGAAAACCTTTCTGTAACCACATCACAAGTACTGGTCTGAAGGAGAGCGGCCGGATCTGCTCCAGGCACGGGGGAGAGCCGGGCTCTGCCGTCATTCCCAGTGAGGCTGTTGCCACTGCCTTGCTGGGCTGGGGCAGGATGAGGGTTGGTTGCCCAGGCACGCAGCCCTGGGATTTTGGTGTTAAATTGCCTCTTGCCCTGAATTTTATGCGATGAGTTTAGCAGCCTGCTGGTTTCACAGGTATTTGTAGTTTGATTAGATTTAGTAAAAGAGCTCTTTAAATAAATGAG
This sequence comes from Gorsachius magnificus, assembly GCA_034008185.1. NCBI lineage: Eukaryota > Metazoa > Chordata > Aves > Pelecaniformes > Ardeidae > Gorsachius > Gorsachius magnificus. Next base: position 64,631,914 of record CM067086.1, read on the forward strand.
TTTTTTACTCTGATGTCAATCAAGTTCTAGCCTAGTAATTCCCAGCTATTAAAAAAAAGCTTTCTCTACAAGCTGTGGGTGCTTTATCTTGACACATTTCTTTGACTTGGTATTTTTATTCTTCTTTGTCCCTCTTATGCACATGCGGAAATGCTTGCATGGTGTTCTGTGTGTACAACTGAAAGTGAAGGTTTAAAAAAAAGCCCTGCAGCCCTGTTTGTGTAGAGTAGGCTGTACCTACACCTAATTCAGATTGTTAATTGGGATAACAAGTGTGATGGATTTATGGTGTCTCTCCATGGACCCTTCTCACAATAACATGTAGCTCCTTGTGAAAAGTTTGGGAAAAAACCCACCAAAACACAGGGCTTGTTTAGTTTCCATGGGAAAGGATACTGTTGACTCAAGACACTATGTTGATTACATCAGTGGAAAAAACCAAAACTTCCTCACTGTAGTTTGCAGTGTGTGTTTCACCTGAAAGAGCTCCAGGCTGTTAATGGGAGGCAGACTTTTCAGCCACCCAGCAGCACAGTAATAATGATCAAAAGCTCTGTTCCAGTTACTAGTGCTTGGGTGTTATGTTCCTGAGCCCTCTGCTCGTGGAAGTTCTGCACATAACAGCTGGGGAAGCTGTATTCCCACACATAGGAAGTTTTAGAGGAGTTCTGACCTCCTTAGTTCTGGCTCCTGTTCCTCCTGCCATGGAAGCAGATAGATGGTTGACCCAGGTCAGCTAGGAATCCTTAACCTAATCACCCTTTTTATTTAATAAATGAGCTTTGGGGTTTTTAAAAAAAACCCAGAACTGTCACTCTGTAGTGATTCCATGTTTCCATGGCCCTAGGAGTGGCAGCTGCAGCAGAAGGAAATATTAGAAGTATTTTCCAGATTCTAAAACAGGGCTGGGAGCTGGGAAGGATCTCGCATGGAGAATAGGTTTGAATAGGCTAAAGCCTTTAACCTCTTTGGAAAGAGGATGGAAAACCCATTATGCCTAACGCTGAAAAATCAAAACCTGAAGTTATCCTTAACTGCTAATTTTGCTCAGAGAGGCTTATCTTAAAAGCATGTCTCTTTAGAACATCGGAAAGTATTTGGAAGAGCTCCAGGGCCCTTCAAGAAGGGAGACTTCCCAGCCATTGCCGCTTTCCTGGTGAACCAGCACATCCAGACTGGTCCTTGTTGCAGAGGTGTATTCAGAGATATCTGCTTCCTTTAGTGTGACATGTTTAAAAGTGCAAGGCTGAATTTCCAAACCACGCTTAGCCCGGAGGAAAATAATCCAGGCTGCGTAGGCTTAAACCTGAAGCATGCTGGAGTTGTTCAAGCAGCTGTGTAAGAAGCAGTGTGGTGTGTTAGTCGAGGTGCCAAGCCCTGTAATGGGGTCTTGCATCACTTTTTTTTGCTTGTTTCACAGCCAGGAGGGAAAGGGGACAAACAGTAAGAAAACTTGAATTGATACATTTAACATACTTTAAGAATAAACGAGATATTCACATTCTGGGGAACATTCAGGTAGTGCGTTTTTAGATGTTAAGGCAACTGGCTGTAATTTATAGTTACTGAAGAGGTGCAGGAGAGCCATGTAATTTCACTGCCCACTGTGTTCAAAGTGTGAAATACCTGTAGAGGGACAAGTGCTTCAGACACTTAAAATCAGAGAATGCCTTTGTGCTGATTTAAATCAGAGAATGCCTTTGTGCTGATTTAAATCAGAGAATGCCTTTGTGCTGATTTAAATCAGAGCCACTTCCCAAGTGCAAGCTTAAAAGCTTCATGGAAGGGCAGTTCAGTAAAACTGTAATTTTAAGCTTGCCAAGCTAGTCCCAGAAGAACAAAAGATCATGTTTGTTATCAATGAGCATAATGAAGCAATACTGAGTGTGAGAAAGCGGCACTGACAGTTGAATTAAGCTTTTAGCTTTCTGTGCTTGGGAGAGGACAAAAGTCTTTCCTCTTCTGTTTTTTAACTCTCTAATAATCTACTTAAACTGACTTTATAGAATGGTCACTGATTTTTCTTCTAACAGGCTTCACTAGTTGTCCCAGATGACAGTCCTGTCCACCTCTCCTAAAACAAGTTAAGAGGTTTACGTTAATCTGAGTAATGCCTCGTTCCTTCTGAGCAACCATACCCCAGAGGTTCTCCTTAAGAGTAACCCCTGTGCCCTATCTACCCACGAGGAGTTCTTGGTTGTGGGGGTATGTGTCCTAAACCCAAGAATCTTATGTGCTCTTTACCTCCCACCCCTGAATTGACTTCCTCTCCAGTGATTAAGTGTAATGTTAAGAGGCAGAAGTTACACTTACTCTGCTACTGGGAGGTGGTGTAGGGAGAGTGCATGCTTGTGAGAGCTCCAGAGTGCTATTTTTTAGTTGCTTTGTTTTCTTTCTGTTGTAGAAGTAATTATTAATGTCTTTTTGTTCTTGTTCAGAAGGCTTGCTTACCCTCTCCCTTCCCCCTGCTGAGAGACTGGACTAGTTTAAGCTTTCTAAAACGTGAATGTCTTGCTCAAAACTTGGCAAAGCATAATACAAGTTTAATTATAAGTAGCCCTTGCTAAAGAGCTAAATGAACTTTCTTCACAAATTGATTACACTTCAGTGCTAACTTTTCTTCCACAAGTTGATGAGAGTTGAACTGAAGGATCTTGTTCTCGTCAATGTGGAGTATTAGCTTGCATTATCATCTGTGAAAGGTCTTCGATAATGTGTAAATTAAGGGAAGAGGAAGACTAGCTTTCAGTATTCTTCTAGGAGATCTGCAGGGATGCTTTCAAGCCTTAACTTGTTTACAGTGTTGGATTAGGAATGTGAGGCTTCCTTCAGGATGCGTGCTTAAATTCTTGGATCTGTGGCTGTCCATTCTTCCCTTTTTCTTTGTTTTGCTTCCTTTAAGGCCATTCTCATTCTTCTGTGTGTTCTTGCATTTAATTCACTATATTTAATGACCAGAACATTTGCTCTAGTTTAAGTGTTTGGTGAGAATGCAGCTACATAGAAACCAGGCGTTCGCTTCTCTGATGCGAGCTGGCTTGTGCTGCATCTATTCAGAGTGGCTTAGCATTTCATGCTTGCCTTCTTTTTCCTTACTGTTTTTACAGATGGCATCTAAAGTCACTGAAACTATAAGGCTAGAAAATGTTATTGCTTGCCCCTTCCCCCCATTCCTGCCCTAGTGACTTTGCCCTTTGTGAGTTTGAAAGCATTTATAAAATACCCTTTTTTTTTTAAGGCACTTTTAACCGTTTGAAATGGTTAAAAAGTGTTTAAAGGACAGCAGTTAATAGGTGGATTTGGGAAGTCTTTGTAACTGGCATTATCCTGGATGTTCTTTTAACTGAATACATTCCAAATAGATAACTTTCCTGCAAATGGATGGCTTGAAAGTTTGCTAGCAAAGTTGCATTTAAACACATTTCAAGGATGTAGAAAATTCCGTTCTGTTGTAAAATGGTGCAGTTCATATGTATGCTTTTTGTGTGAAACTCTACCTCTACTTTTATCTTCAGGACAGGTGAGCGAATCACAGGCAGTAGAATATGGCTGGGCAAATATCGGAATCTGATCAGATCAAGCAGGTAAGATGCTGTATTCACGAGTGGTGGCTTTGAACACCTTGTATTACTTTATCACACAGAGTAAAAGGTGTAGGGCATGGAGAAAGACAAAAAGTTTAAGTTACCATCTGAGTTAAGACTAGTTCTGTAGCAACCAAAATTTAAACATTTGACCATTGTCAGACATGATGTACTATCTGATTTAAGTACTAGCAGCATTTGGTGCTAAAATCTTCTAACAGTTAATTTTTCTAGCAACTTGTCCTTTAAATTTTAGTGTCACCAGTGGCCGTGCAGCTATGTGTAAGAAACTAGTGGAGAAGTTTTTTAATACTAATTTTCTGTTTAATTTTTATTTATAGTTCAAGGAGTTTCTTGGAACATACAATAAACTTACAGAAAACTGCTTCCTGGATTGCATAAAGGATTTCACCAGCAGAGAGGTTAGACCAGAAGAGGTAGGTAAATGTTTCCTATGCTTTTAATGACCCTGTGGTGGCATCGCTGTGTAGCATTCAGATTTCAGAAACAACTTAATGTTTTGATCTTTCAACTAGCTAAAAAGCTAGTCAGCAGTCTTTAGTGGAGTATAGGTGTCTGGCATGTAGCTTCCAAGTGAGAAAGGAAGCAAGTTAGTGGAAGGAAGGGAAATAGCTTCTCTGTAGTTTTCCTTCTCCAAGTATATCCAAAGGTGATGAAAAATACTTCTTTGCACCCTAACAGTCTGGTTACAAAAAGAAATCAACCAACCAAAGCCGAGTGGTTTTGATATGTTAGATCATCAGCTACAGACAAACTATGGGCTAGGACGTCTTGAGCTTTTGTCATTGTTGTATTTTCAGTATGTGCACACAGAGGGAATCTTCCCGGTCTTGCAGGGAGTGTTGGTTCCTTATTGCAATTCTGTGTGTTTCATTCTCTGAGCTATCAGCCTCAGCTTCTGCAGGGTTCCGTCTTCTTTACAGACATGGAAGTTGCCCACCTATGTTCTTTGAAGGTAGAATCCTTCTGAAATACCTGCTTACCTACTCATGTTCCCTGCATTGTAGTGAGTGGTAGAAACAGAGGCCTCCAGAGCTCTGGCTGTTAAATCCACTTCTCTGCATTGTGGGCAGCTCCATTACATAGTCACCTGCAAAAAAGATTAAGCTCTCAATAAGATTAGTTGCATGGTTTTTCCCTTTCCTCTCCTGTTGAGAGGCTGTTTGAGAATCTCATGATTTTTGTTGGCTAAAAATCTAATAACCTCTGCTGGCAGGGGAAAAAAACTAACTTAAAGTTTTAAACTAACCATTGTTTTTGAGCACTTTCTGCCTCCTTGGATTTTACCTCCTCAGCACAGGCAAAAATCACATCTCCTTTCAGCTTTTGTTTTGCTGTGTGAAGCAAAGCGCACTCAGCTTTCCAAGGCAGGTTCCTTGTTTCCCTGATCTTCTCTGCATCTGCTTTACTGGAATCTTTATTGGCTACCAGAGGTCAGAATTATTCTGGATAAGGTCTTACTACTGTCTTTTACCAAAACATTTTTAACTGCTTGAAGGAGGATCACTTAACAGAACCAACAGAAGTGTTAGTGGCACAACCTCTTTACCTTGCTGGATGGTGTTTGATTTCCAGTAGAGGATTATGCTGCTTTCTTCCTCTACCCAAAAGCGTTACTAGAATTTCTTTAAAAATAACTGTTCATATAGCCTTTCACCAAAGACCTGCAATCCAAAAACCAAAGAATGCTCATTGGAGGAGAATTAAGACTATTTAGATACAAAAAATATTCCTAGATTCCGATCTGCTTTTTTTCTTTCTCCTGTCATCTGCAAAAGGGCCAAGTCCGGCAGTACAGGAGCTGTCTGTTAGTGATGGAGTCTAGGAAGGAGCTTTCTTACAGGAAGTTTTGTCCATAACTATCCATTATGGGGTTTCTCGCAGAGCATCTGGCTCTTGCCCCTGCTGGAAACAGGACACTGGTCTAGATGGACCACTGGTTTGATCTGGTATAGGAATTCCTACGTTCCTGTTGAAAGTTGTAGTTTCTAATTAAGATGAATACCTCCATGAATCTCCTTTGAGAGTCTACATTTGAAAAAAACAGCTTCTGACCTCTTTCCCTACAGCAAGTCTGCGCTACAAGTCTAGACTTCCCCGGGCACCATATCACCAGATACCATGCTCTCTGGGAGAAGCGGCTTGGGGCAGTTCCAAAATTTGTTTCCTAGTCAGACTTAACTCCTGCTTAACAGGTTTTGCTGTAGCTGGTGCCAGGCCAGGGAGAGGGAAGGGCGGGCAGTGGGTGGTGCCCGTAACTGCATGGGGTTTTTGTCTTGTTCATTTTCAGCACCTCTGCTTTTCACATCCCTTTATATTGAGCAGAATCAAAGCAATTTCTGGTTTTCTAGTAATCATGCAAAGTGGCTGTCTTTCTATCTAAATTTGTTAATTTTTACAATGATAGCAAGGTCAAGAATCATGGTACAGAATATCCAATTGGTAGAACTGTTGCTGAGGAAAAAAATCTCATAACTCTTTCTCTACACTTAGATAAAAAAACCCCACTTTCTAAATTTAAAAAAAATAGTACCATGGGTGGAATAGGCCCAGGTATTTATTTCCCTGTCCAGCTGACTGCTAGAACCTCAGAGGGTACTCTGGTTGCTCTTGTGAAGGTTAACCAAGCAAGTACAAGCAGACTGATAGAGCTAATGGGAGCAAGGTCAAAAAAACCAAACAAACCACAAACCAAAAACATTAAACTGAGCTAGCACACAGTAGGCCATATTTGGCTGTCAAAAATAGTATGTGTTTGTAAACAGAATTAGAAAAATATGATACAAACTTAATAAATTTAGTATTCATTGCAAAATAAAATGCTTTATATACTTCAGTTTCACAAGAGAAGCCCAAGGTAGTATCTTCTAGATCAGAGATGTCTTCCATGAAGAATTTCATAGGAGAATGAATATTAAAAGAGGTTTCAGACATCCCTCAAAAACTAAACTTCACATTTTCCACTGCACAGAGAGGCTGTGCACAATTAGGCCCTCAACCTGAGGCTTAACACAGAATGAGATGTAGTCACCTATTCATTTATCCCTGTTTTTGATTGTATGTTGGGTCCTCTTTGGGGAAGTGTTTAATTACTGTTTGAAGCCTTCTGTTTCCCTCTTCCTCTAGATGACTTGCTCAGACCACTGCCTACAGAAGTATTTAAAAATGACACAGAGGATCTCCATGAGATTTCAGGAGTACCATATTCAGCAGAATGAAGCTCTGGCAGCTAAAGCAGGGCTGCTTGGCCAGCCTCGTTAGACAGGAGCACTCTGTTCAGACTTCACAAGCAGTGCCAGTGTTCACTGGGCAGGAACACGCTTTGGATTTTCTGCTGTCGGGATATATCCAGCAACTCAGAAGAGAGTCCTAGATGCTGTTCAGACAGTGGAAACCATGAAGGGTTAAACAAGAAGTTAGTCATGGTGGACTGGCAATGGAGTCTGTGGCTGAAGCCCTTTTCATTCTACAGTGGAGTAATATTGATACAAACTTTTCCAGGGCCCACAGACTGGTGTGTTTAAATTTCGGGGGGGGGGGGAGGGTTATACTTCCTTTCTGCTAGGACTGCTTCAGATGAAAAAAGTGTAATATGGGAAACACACTTTTTTATTTAATTCAAGTAAAATAAATGGGAGCTGTACACTTGTATGCATGTTCTTTCCAAAGATGTATTTTTAGGACACTGCTCAAGAGCAGTGTTTTGTTTGCTGTGGTCTCATTCCTCAGCTACTACAGAGTTCTGTTCATTCATTGCTGCTTTAAGTTGCTGGTATGTAACAAGATTAATGACTTTGTTTCAGCAGCTGGGGATCTGTGAAGGGGTTCTTTCTCTTAATTTGGGAAGAACTTCTGCTGAGCCACCTGACTCTCTTGGAGTCCTGGGTGGTGATGAATAGAGCATCAAGCCAAGGGTGGTTATAAGTGGCAGACAGCTGCAGTTCCTAATGAGCTCAGGTAGGCAGGGATGCTCTGCCAGCTTATCCCTAGGTTATATTTGCCTCTTGCTTCACCAGGTCATTTACAAGGGACAGGAGTGTGACAGCAGCAGCACCTCTGCTCGAGGCAACTTCTGTGCAGTCTTCGGCTCCCTTGGGGAGCCCCAGGGGCCCTCTGCACCCAAGCATGATGCATGCATGGTCGAGCCCCCATCCCTGGAGGTATTTAAAAGACAGGTAGATGAGGTGCTTAGTGACATGGTTTAGTGGTGGGATGGCAGGGTTAGGGTAATGGTTGGGCTTGATGATCTTAAAGGTCTTTTACAACCTAAATGATTTTATGCCAAGCGCTGCGCTTGCTGGCAGTTTTTTCCTTGAATTGCGTGAATGCCAACAGAAAGTACAAGGGTATGCACAAAACGATGTCTCTCTTTGCTGCTAGATGAGTACAGAGAGAAGTTGGTGGAAGCCAGCTGTTCTGATGCTGTGGGTTTGGTTTAGAAAAAAACACCAGTCCTCTGAATGGACCTGAATAGCTGAAATCCTGCCAGCAGGTTGTTAGTACAGCAGAATGATAGCTAACAGGCACGTTTTACTTTAGTTCTAACTAATAAAATGCAGTAACAAAAGGAACTTGACATCACCATATCAATTTTGAGATTTCAAATGATGAAGACTGAAACAAAGCTATTTCATGTCAGCTGCCAGGGTCTGTTGTGGGGTAGAAAGGCAGCAATACGGAACAGAAATGGCAGGAAGCCTACCCACATGCTGTTGTTGTTGTTACCTTCTCTGTAGCTTTTTATTTCCAGCAGCAGTTTGAAAGAATGATTTCCTTGCCTGTTGGGATTATTTTTTTCTTTACTCCAACCCTCAACTCTCCAGGCTGTGGGTTACTGACTGCAGCGCAGCACAGCTGCCACGTGCACTGGACACTGCTCTGCTTGCTGCTGTTTAAAGCTGCCCCAGCTCTCCACAGGAATTGTTCCCATGCCTTTCAAAGGTGTAAGAAACAAGTATGTTCCTACAGTCTCATTTACATGTGTTTTTACACTAGCTGTATCACAACTCTTTCCTATGTAGCAGTGCCTTGTTACCTTGGAGATGGCTAAAAAAGAGCCCAAATACGGCAGCAATTCTCCAGCGTCCTGTTTTTGTGGTTTTTTTTTTCAAAGGAGTAACAGGCTAAAAATGTCTAGATTGTTTGCCACTACTAGGCCATAAATGTAATGAACAATTAAAAATAATCTATCCATAGTAAAGATTTAAGGCTTTCTTTAAAGCAGTCTTTTTGTTAAACATTTGAAAGTAATGCATGATTGAAATGATCCCCTTTTCCATTGCATCTTAGTGTGCAAAGAGAACAGTTGCTCAGAAAAGTGACTGAAGAGTTTGGGACTGGAGGATGTTCATGTCTTCTGGGCAAAGCTCCTTGGGGCTGAAGTGAGGAGGGGGTTAAAAAAAAACCCAAACCAGTGTTTTCCCTCACATTTCAGTGTTTGGGGGTAGGAAGATGTTTAAATATTTGTTAAGACAGATTTACTGTATAAAAGGTTAAGGAAGTATTAGAGGGACTTAGTTAATAAATTACTCGCTTTCAGGTTGCCCAGTTTTCATTTATTCCAGTATTAAAGCTGCCTTAACCCACTGTTACCCAGGGAAAACATGTATTCTTAAACTCTAATTAGATGTTGCATCCCCCTGCCTTTCCAAGCAGGTGGGATGGAAAGGGTCATGGGCAGAGTGAGCGTCCAGCTGATCACTGCCACCCCCAAATGAAGCTGGCCAGGTGAGAACTCGTGACCTCCACAGCAGCGATGTGCTTATAGCGACTGTAGCGTGTTTATGGACGTGCCCATTAATTGTGATGATTTCAAAGCTAACTGGAGTGGAAAATAAGTTGCAATGCTACTGCACAAAGATGCAGATAAGGATGGAGTCGCTGGCTTGCTCTTTGGATAACCAGCTTTGTCCTAGCGGTATGTTGTGATCTTTCCATCCAGGTGACTGCTTGAAGAAAGATGATACCAATATATTTTAGCTTCGAAAGAAAGTGCATCCATGTAACTAAAGCATCGGGGTGGTGCAGAAAGCAATAGTGAAAGCTTTCTTAAAAGGTTAACTTCCTTTGCTGCCTTGATGAGTTAGCATGCCACTGGCTGGCTCAAATCCTGTTGTTCAGAAAATGGCACCCTGTAAGATTTTTGTTAACAGGACTCATGGGTTGAGAATGATTCACAACACAAAGTGCTTCAGTGCCTCTCACACGCGTTTTGCCAAAGTGTTGCAGCTGATCTCTCCTCCTTGGAGCAAGATCTACCAGCACCCAATTCTCAAAAATCTTTATCTACAAATGCAAGAATCAGTATTTCTACGGTGCCTGGCTGGATGTCCACTGTGAAGGCTGGGAATGCCTACAAGGCAGGCCAGGCCCTGCGTTTTCTCTCCCAGGGGAGAGAGAACCTCCACAACATAGTTAAAAGGAGGGATGGAGAATGCTCCGGATTAAAAATAGCTTCAAGTTTGCAAGGCATAAATGAAACACACAGCCAAAATCAGAATAAAAATGAGAATACAGCTTAGTTTCTGGATCTTAACTAAAAGGCAACAGTATTTAAGATAGTGTGGAGAGCAGGGGAATCGCCTCCATGAGGTGGTTAGGCTAGGTGCAGGAGGGGAACAGACTCTTGACAGAAGGAGGACAAAGGGTGAAAAATGGGAGCATTGTTGAGGAAGTACTGAGAAAGCTGTGAAAAAAAAAAAAAAAAAAGTGAGCCAGAGTGGAGATGGGAGGGGAGAAAGGGCAACAGCAGCCCAGCCTGCCAAAAACCAGCTTGATGAGATGAGGCTAGTGAACAGATGCCCATTTGGAGGCAACATTCATTGCAGCAGGAAGGATCTGTGTTCCTGCCTCTGCTGCAACAAGTGTCGAACCAAAAGGCTAGAAAAGCATGCAATTACTAGTCAGCCCACAGAAAATAGAGTAATTTCAACAGCAAGGGTCAAATGAGAGCCTTGCTGCAGCCTGCCCTGTACCTCTGCTACTGGCAGAGTGATCAGATCAGTCATCTGGAAGATTATTACAGAGGTTCCTTGAATTCTCTCAAGGATAGGAGTGAAGTCCTAATTTTTCTAACCCCTGCTGAGAGCTTCAACTACTGAGCTCTCGGCTGGAGGGCAAGGAAAGGATGCGACTGCAATGTTCTGTAAGGAAAGTGCTTGTTAAATACCTAATGCCTGGAGATAGATGGTGGCTGTGACTTGGTGCAAGATGGCATTCTTCTGTACGCTTGAATACCTTACTCTGAGAACTGGAGTCTAAGCAAAAGCTCTTTTTTTCCAGCATGTTGTTAGCTAGGTTAAGAAGTCAGAACACAGCATTTGAGGAATCTGGTTCAAATCTGGGCAAGTCCATTAAGCTCAGCTCCAAAGTAAAAACAATTAGAGCTTGTGACACCTAAACCTGCATCATGCTTGCACCTTCAGTTTCAGGAAGACAGCATTAAAAGAACTCTAAATGAAGTTACAATTCTGCTAAATAGTAGATTTTTTTTACATTATGTTTAACTTCATGCTCCTTAGCATTTTGGTGTTATTTCTGTAAACACAACAGGGAGCACTCAACATTCAAGCTTTAGTAGTTCAGGACTGTAAAATGATGGTCAAGTCTGCCCAGGATTTCTCACATACAGAAACAAACGTAACTGAAAGACATACAAAAGACCCTAAATCACTCTTAAAGAAAAAAAAAGTCTATACTTATATAGTGCTTGAAAAGACCATGGCTGGTTAAAACTTTTTTTGCTGTAATTCACTTTCCCCTAATCTGAAGGAAAGTGAGAGGACTGCTGAGGGAGCTGGGTTTACTGTGTAAATATTTAAGGTAGTATACTTGACATATCACCATTTGTTTATGTAACGCGAAGGGGAGCTTATCTAAATTTCAAATAGTCACAGTAGAAATCCAGTTGGTGGCTATTTCTGTATTTCGCGCATCCTGCCCTTACTAGGATATGGAATCGGGGACCCTCTTCCCCTCTTTCTGCCCAAGCACATGTTGAATTTCTGTGCATGCTGCTGCCCCAGGGACCTGCCAGGAACTGAGAGGGTTTCAAGCCTCCCCTGCAGCAAGGCGTGCTCTTAAACACCTTATTGGTACGAAAGGGGTGTTTGCTGCCTCTTCTGCCTTTTTTTTTTTTTTTGCTGTGGGGCTGCTTAGCTCTCTGGGAGAGGGCGCCCCTGGCCCGCAGAGGACATGGATCCCCTATGGACGGTGGCGGGGCCTGAGGAGGAGCTGTGGGGCTTCAGCCCTGCCACCTCCTCCCCCGGGGCCCACCGGCTCTTCCAGTCCTTCGCGGCGACCCCGGCCCCCGGCCACGCCGCGGAGCGCCCCTTCCGGGCTACGGGAGAGCCCTGTGGGAGCGGCGGGGCCTCCCGCCCGCCTCAGGGCAGCGCGACCCGGGCGGCCGCGGCCTCCGAGCTCCCGCCCGCCTCAGCCCCGCCTCCGAGCTCCCGCCCCGGCCTCTGGGGCGGCGGCGGCGCGCAGGCCCTTGAAGCTCCGCCGGGGCAGGGGCGGCGGGGGGGGGCCCCCGGGGGGGCCCGCCGGGGGAGCGAGGGAGGGTCCCGAACCCCGTGTGTGTGGAGGAAAGAAAAACACCCCCGCTCGCTCACAGGGTTTTACCGCCTTCAGGCGCGGCAGGGGGGACGTCTGGGAGAGGGAAGCGAAGCGCGGCGGCTGGCGGCAGGTGGCAAAGGGGAGGGGGGGCGGCCATGGCGGGAAAGGCGCCGCTCGGCTGCGGGAAGGCAGCAGAGCTGGAGCCGCCGCTGTGACAGGGCCATAAACTGAAATGAAAGGGGAAAAAGAACGAAGAATGTAGAAAACAGCAATTGTAGGAGCCCTGACCTAAGGCAGGCAATCGGGGACTCGCCTGCACAGAGCAGTGCTCCATGGAGCAGCTGCCAGGATGGCAGCCGGTGCTCCCTCGCAGGTGGGAAGCAGAGTGTGAGCAGAAGGAATCGAGGGTTTGGGGGTTTTTTGTCTTTTAAAATAACTTTAAACCTTACCCATTTCTAAGGGAAGCAACTTGCAGCAAATGAACGATCATGGAGCCATACTGTTTTAAGCTGCGCATACATGTAAATAAGCAGCTTTTAAAAAAAAAAAAAAATCCACCCCTTGTGCAACATAACCAAGTATTTCATACAAATTCCGCATCTTACCCCTCCTTATGTAACTGGCATAGCTGGCAGGATCACGGCAAATTAGGTCAAGCTGTACCCAGATGAGGGATTAGATGAGGAGTAGTTTAGAAATAGTTGAAGACACCGACAGGGCTGGAATGGGAATGTTGGGTTACGTTGAAGAGCAGGGAAAGAGAGAGACCTTGCCAGTCACACACACGTAACCGTGTCCCTCAGCAGGGCTGGGAGGGCGAGCTAAGCAAACACACCGCTGCTAAACAACCTGCAGGTTTTCGCAGCTGTAATGGAGGTCTAGTGCCGATTTTCTTCACTGGCAAGGAATGAAACGGAGAGAAAGTAAGCCTTGCGCTGCTCCCGTGGTTTTTTCATAATGAGTGAGCTGTCCTGGTGAATTAAAGCCAAGTGTCAGAAAACAAAGACGGACACTTTTTTACCTTTGAAAACTACCGGTATAGGATAAGCAGCAGCGTAACGATACTAATAAAAATAGCCGGTAATTGCAGACCTGAAGCAGAACCAACCTGTATAGCCCTGCTCCAAAACAGAAAGTAGGATTTCTCTGAAAATGAGAAGAAGCAGGAATAGCAACATAAATAGGGCTGAGATAATTCAAAACAAAAAGGAAGCCAAGAAAGTCCTATTCTTAGAAAGGGTGAGGAGCAGTCTGCTTTCACAATTAAGATTGCCTTATCTTTTCAGTGTTCTTTAATGACAGTGCAGTATTTGTCAGTGGGCTGTGACTAATCACAAAATCCACCACTGCTTTTAAACAAGCACGTATGCAGACAAATAGCACTGTAACACGAAAAATTGAATTTACATATTCCTCCAAAGCAACGGATAATAAATGCTTGTGGAATTCAGGGAACTCGTAGATTTCCAAAACCACCACCACCATAACCCCCAGTAAGTACCAGCTACTTAGTGGTGACTAATAAAGGTGAATGATTTTAAACTCTCCCAGAGAACTCTGAAAAAAAATTATCCTATTTGGTGGAAGATGTGGTAGAATGACAGGTTTTCCTCAAAATTTGAGGGCAATAGCTTGATAAATAGTGTGAGCTAATTATAAAATGTCATTTTCCTAAGCCCTGGAATTACAGTGAGTCAGTCTCTGGCAAAATCCCCGTTGGTGCCACTGCTTTATTATGTTCCTTACATCTCCAGAGGTAGCCTTTATCCTGCACGTTGTAGCAAATAATAAAATCCCAAGTACAGAGAAGTAAAAATAACCAAGATTTTATTGCACAGTACCTGCAAAACGCAAGGGCACAGTGAAATAAACAGCTTGCGATACTTTCGTTAACACACTGATCTTTTGTTTCAGCTTGTAAATCTGTCCTGGCTCATCTGTCAGATTTGTTTCAAGCGATCAAACCAAACATGCTCTTTTCTTAAAAAGAAAACAACAGCATTTCTTAGACCTAATGCTGTAAAAGAATTCCAGTAAATGCTGCCCAGAAAACCCATTTGGCTTCCTCAGCTATCCAGGAGTATTTTTAATGGGGAAAAGAAGAACATTTTATAAGAATATTCATATTTTTAATGTGAAATTCCACCTGGCTGACAAACCTATCTTGAGAAAGAAGGCGCTCTCAAGAGCAGATAGTCTGAAACAGGGGAGCTGACAATCCTGAGATGCAGATTCTCTTTCCAGCTCCCTATCAAATCCATCCTGGGTAGTTTTGGTAGCCATGACTATGTGGCTCCCTACACATAAAATATGTATCCATGTTAAAATTTTCTGCCTAGATTATTCAGATACATCATGCTTCACAAAGATACACACTTTTATTTGCCCTTGTTATGCTTTTCTTTCACTACTAATTACTACTGTAAATCTGCTTAGCCTCTGTTGAAATAATGGCTTGTTATTACTGTTCCAACATCTTTCTTCTCCCCCCTGATCTGCTCAAACTGATTAAGCAAGAGAGGTTTCTCAAACACAAGCAATCTGATGGAGGAGCCAGAACCCAGTGGAGATTTAACTGGGCGTTGCTAAACTTAGGCCTTAGAGAGAAAATAAAAACTCGTTAGTATACTCATAGCTGGTATACTCGATGGAAAGGAAGTAAAAACTAAAACATGAAGGGAGATGAATCTTTTCTTACCTTACGCCCTTGCATGCAGATGTTTGAAGTTTTTTCCAACTTCCAGATATATGCTAATGCAAAAATAAATCTGACATAAATCTGACAGTTCATTGTATCAACTGCAGGAGGTAGGGTGAGAGTCTGAATTCTCTTACAGTCCTGTTCTTTTTTAACAGTTCTAACAGTATTTGATCCCAAAGTCTTAATTATATGGGTTTTTTTTAACCTCCTAACTAAGCCTGAAATAACATATATTGTTTGGAGAAAAACAGTAAAGGATTAGAAGGCAGAACAGCATGAAGCCTGCCAAGAGGGTGCTTTATTTTTGATTGCTCTTGCAAACATACCTAATCCATTACTAAAAAAAAAAAAAAAAAAAAAAAAAAAAAAATCCCAATTCAGTATAATCATAATTACTGCGTCCTCAACAGCATAAACTTTCATTCAAGGCATTGGAAGACACTGTGCAATTTATCTTATGTCAACAAAACAGAAATAAGGGGATTAAAGTTAGAAATAAAAGACCTCCTAGGGTTTCTTGTTGATTTCACCTTTAAGTACAGGATAGTCCCATATTATAGTTAATCTTCTCTTTCCTATGGTATTTTTAAATGTTGTAAGAAACTAATTTAAACATCTACTGAATGATCTGGCTAACTGATACGCTTCTTGCCAGAAAGATAAACCTAGGAAATCAGTAACATGCTAGAGGCTTTGCCACTGGCTTGGCAGAAAGTCATCCACCTTTTTGTGCAAGTTTAGTTTTCTGCCAGAAGAGGAACATTAGTTGTTTTTGGGGGTGGGTGGGAGCATGGTGTCTGTCTGTCTGCCCGGTAAGCAGGTGGGAAGAGGACGTAAGGAGGCAAGTTCTCTATGCCTAGGAGCAACCTTCTGTTAGAATGGGTTTCCATGTTTCATGGAACCATACCTTCAGTCTTCCGTGCAATGTTTTAAACATTCCTAAGAGAAGGAGAAGCAGTCAGCGTGCACACTGTGAACGCCTGTCCTGAAGTACAGCCGGTTCAGGGCTCATCCATCAGCAGTGCATGCTGAGCGTGTGTATGTGCCTGCTTAAGATCTCACACAGTTTGTAGACAGAGGTTAGATACCTGCATAAGATATAATTAATCCTATTATTTCACCGAATTTAAAATTTCCTTCTGCAAATATTAAACATGGAAGATAATCTGAGAAAAGGTGACCCATGTTATTTCCTTTTAAATGAGTATTGCTTTTTATTCATAGCTATTATAAGATTAACAGTAAAAGTTAGCTCTGAAAAAAAAGTCTTTACAACAATTTATGGAGATTAATTTTCCTATTTAGGTAAGTTCAGACATTTACAAGAACAATCACTTAAATAAAAATAGAATATAAAGCCTATGTTTAAAACATGGCCTTTATTAATGCTGTCTAGGGAGCTCCATATTTATCTTACATTGAAATAGTTCTGCTTTGCTTAAGAAAAGACAGAAAAAGTGCATTTACAAGAGTACTTTTTCTTTAATTTTCTGCGAAAATGAAAGTAATTGGAATCACAAGTTGACAAATGTTGCAAAATGAAATGTCAAGAAACATCAATTTTAGTAATGCTACGCCATCACTAGTGTTTCGTTCTGACTTTCTGCCGTGTGAACCAGAATATTCTGATATACAGTCTAGAGCATCTATGTTATTACTCTACAGCATATTAAACACCGAAAAAAGGGTTAAGAACCCCTTTCAATGTACAAACATGAATAAAAAAATTGATAAAAAAATCACTTTTATACATAATGTATATGCAAACTGTTTTAAATACACGGTTTTGGAAGAGTTATTTACAAACTATGTGTCTGTGGGACAATCCACAGACAAAGCATACACAGTTGCTTTACTTTATTGTTGCATCTCAACTTTGGGAGATATAAATTCATTCGGCAGTATAGCAAACGTGAGAACTTGTGAGAAAGTATCTTAAGGGCAACCCAATAAATTTTGTTCCTCAAAACAATGTAAGTACTAGGACTGCCAAAGTTTCCAAATAAAGCCATAGTTTAATCCAGATGCCCGCTTACAGATCTATGCTGTGGAGGATATGTAGACAGACCCACTTGAAATACAGGCGTGGCTACTGGATAAAACCTCCTTAAGAGCCGTAACTGGTAAGTATGTTTTATCGAAAGAGTGAACTAACCTAGAATTTTTTTTCCAATTTTATTAATATTTTAAAAAATACATAAAAATACAACATCCAATGTCTGAATAAATATATTTAACAAGTTGCAAGATACCTTATTTTACACAAAAATTTCAGCTTTAGAAATCTTGTTAAATAACTTCATTGTTGTTATATATTTCATTTTTCGTCTTTTTGTAACAAAATAAAAACTCTGAAATTACATAGAAAAAAGACAAAATATTTTTGTCAAGGGATAAGATAGTCCACTGAAAACCTATTCACAATTCCACTGTAAACATTAATAAACATTAAAATATTTGCATAATTGTGTGCTCAAAAATCCTATAAAAAGTGGAAGACTTATTACAACTGTAGTTTTCAGTCAACTACACTTCCTTTCACAATTTATTTTGTCCCATTTACACCTTTAAAACTGGGCACACTGCTGAACACATACTTTGGCAGTTCTGTATAGCAAGTGCTTCCACAAAGAGGAACTACTCACCAAGAGTTAACGTACAGCTCGGTGAAAGTGCAGCAGTTACTCAGTTCTTTTTGAGAATACTCTGGTGTCTGCTTGGTGCACTTGCTTTTCTAAGATCTCCCTAGAACACCTGAATGCTTCATTGGACATAACTTTTCAAATTTGATAAGTGCCCTTTCTCTGCATTAACAAAAAAACAAACAAACAAACAGAACAAAAACAAAACAAACACAATGACAAGCATGTCACATTGTGCCTACAAACCTTCAGTTATCAATGAGCTTAATTTCTCCGAACAGTAAATGAAACAAAAGAAGAGGGCAGGAGGGGAGAACAGGTACAGTCCAGCAGTGGAAGTGTGTACAGAATATACTTGGCAATGTCAAACCAGTTGAGTGCTTTCTGTGGTTGAATTTCAGCGTTTATGTCCATGGGAGCAAGTTGCTGGCAAGGCAGAGAAATGTGTATCACCTGCATTCTACAGCAAGCACATTTTGTGGAGGAGAAGATGATGATGGACTCATTCCAGTGTCTGATGAAGCAGATGACATGGATGCTCCTGTATGCGACACTGAACATACAGAACAACAGATCAGCATCAGATTATCAAAGTACACATCAGAATGAAGGTTTCCTTCGTTACTGGATTGTTTAAAAGACCTCAAAGAAGTGGCACAGTCACAGAAAACTGATAGGGATTTTTTGTCCATTGCTTTCACTGCTACATGCTCATAAACTGGATGAATAACCTTACCCCGTCTGCATCACAGACCAATTGAAAAGATAAATTAGATGAGTCATTACGCAGATGGAAAACTCAGACCGAGCTTGCTCTAGGGAAGTCCAAGTTTCTAATACGCACTTATAACATAGTCAGTGAACGTTCTTATTAGGTTCAAGTCCTGAAAAGCCACAACTATTCTTTCTAAATATGTACACTTACGAACAGATAATAACACTTTTTTTCCCCCAAAAAATACTGTCAATTAAACTCAAGTTGCCTTCAGTTACGTATTTTTCAAGAAAATTAAGTTCTCATGGGAAACGTAAAGCAAATCTGAAAGTTACCTTCTCTGTCTTTCTTTTTTAATCGTTTTCTTCTCCTGTCTATGGTCGCTACTTCTGACTTCAAGGACATGTAGTATTTTCGTATTTCCTGTAGTTTTTCTTGTAAGAAGGAGATCCTTTCAGTGCTGCTCATATTGTCTAGTTCATCTTGAAAGTGGGAAGAAAAGAAAAAACAGGTTCATCGAGGTGATTTTAAACAAATTAATGCAATTCTTAAGAGCATACAAGATGCAGCATGGAAGATAACACACTTCCATCACTACGCCATAGAAGGCCTATACCTAACTTAGAATCCCCAAACTTGCACATTTTTCTTTCAGAACAAATTTTCTTGTAAATTCCCTCTAATCAAGTCACTTTAAAGAATTCTTACTGAGCTGAAAACTCCATTTGTATACTCTGGGCGAAGCATTCTGGTGGTGGTGCTTCTCTCTGTGTTTATCCTTCTCTCCATCTTTGATGTGAGGTGAAATCACCCTTGCAGGCGATCGAGAAATCTTCTGTGGTTTGGATGCATTTATGTGTTTTACAGGAGTACATTTACTTGAGCTGTCCAGGACAGGAAGGTCTTCACTGTCACTACTTTGTCCTGCAGTAAGAGAAATGTATTTGGATTTCAGAAAAAAAAACTTGGCAATTTTTAAATTGTCGTTAAGTCATAAAAAAATTATTAAGAAAGAAATTGCTCCTTCTTGTTTAGAAGATCCCAGAATGCAGACAAGAAAAAAAGTATGGGATTCAATGTGTAACCTTATCAGATACAACATGCACTGAGCTCTTGAGTATACTGATGGTTAATGCAGAAGTTGAGGCCTGGCTAGGCCTTCAGTCAAAAAGCAACAGTCAATTATTTTTTTTTTTTTTTTTTTTTACAGAAGCAATAAAGCAGCTTATTAAAATAAGAATGTTAGAGCTGATAAACTATCTTAAGTAATCTATTTTGGGGTTCTAATATAAAGCAGATACTAGAACCCCCTTTTTAAATATTAAAACTGTATTAATATAGATAGGTAGCACACGACTGTGTGTATTTACCAAATTGCTTTACACATCTAAAGGAACAGTTCTGAAACATGACTAAAAGCATAAAGGTTTTACCATATAACAGAAAATTTTAAGCTGATATATGCAAATATTTTAGATTCCCACAATAATTGTGAAGTTTTAGATTAGTATGTTAAATATAACTGAATATTGTATGCCAGGTAATTAATATTTTAGTTTGATATTTAAGAATTTTTAAAGTGCTGCCACAGGGCCTAAATACATTGACTCATTCAATACAATGATCACCAAAAATGAGCTGCAGACACACAAAAATCCAGATTTCTATAGTAATTAAAAAGAAGTTACATACTTGAAATAAAAACATACAAGATTCCTTTTACTGAAAAGTTAATTCTTTAGCTTCAAACATTTTCTCTGTACTTCATAAATGCCCCTTTTCCCCATGAGAAACACCTCTCCTAAGACTTCAAAGGAGATGATTCTCTTCAGAACAAGCTCCCCTCTCCCAAAATCATAACCAACCCAATATCTAAAAAACAGCATAACTGTAAATATGTAGTAACTGCTAATATAGACAGTTATTAAAAATTTTCCTAATGAAGTAGTTAAAAATAGCCAAGACATTTCCCAGTAACGCTGCTACCACACAGCTGCTAAGTTCTCTCCAGTTAATAGCCAGTTAACAGTCACGAACAGTAATGGAAAGCCCTGACAAGGAAGTCCCATCCAAGAGAAATTATGGGTAACCCTGAGAACAGTGGGCCCTTCTACATGTTCACAGGACAGCGTAACTTTCACCCTCTCCCCCCCCAGGAATGTACCTGTTCCATTCTTTTCATTTTTGGCTGCAGCACTTGTTCGCTTTGGAGTACGCTTTTGTTTTTTTGCCAGTGTTCCACTATTGCTATCACTGGGTCTTTTTTGACCTAAATGAGAAGAAAAAAAAAAAAAAAAAAAAAAAAAAAAAAGACAAGACACCTCAAACACTTCTGCTACGAACAAGCTCTTTTTATAAGCAACAAAGGAATTTGAAAACAGAAGACAAACCAAAACAGTAATTTTTAGCAAAGTAACATCAGACTTCAGACAACTTCAGAAATCGTTACAGCAGAGAATGACTTTTCACAGGAAGCGCTCACCTTTCTCTCCAATCTCTCTCTCTTGCACGGCTATGCTACAGTTGCTTGACGTAGTACTGGCTTCAAATCCATTAGCAGACTCGCTTTCACAGAGACCTTCTTGAGACTCTTCGGCCACACTGTCGACTTCAATCGTCATGTCGCTTTCACTCTTGATACTGCGGGACTCATCCTGGCTAAGAGTAAGTGGTGAAGCCACTGAAAAGCTCGACTGGACGGCAGGGGGTAAGGCAGATGGATTTGGATTTGAAGCATTAGGGTCTGGCTTTTCTGATACTGCATCTTCACTACTGCTCTTCTCCTTTTCATCCAAGTCATCCAAGTCGACTTCATGGCAGAGCAAAGTTTCAGGACCAATCTGAGGCATTGCATCATCCTCATCTTTTAAGGGAACATTCTCGTTTTCTTCAGCTGGACGTTCAAAGTTCTCATTCCTCAGCTCTTGACTGTGCTGAACCGATTCTGCCACCAGGGATGGCATTTCCTCGTTTTCAGTTCTGAGGGACTCTTCAGCATTCAGCCCTCTACATTCCTCTGCTCCAGTACATTCATTGGTCCTCTCTTCAGATATAATATTTGGCACTTCCATCTCACTCTCTCGTCGATTCCTCTTCTCAGGCGATGCCTGTTCCAAAGTTTTCCTTTTCAAAAGCTTCTTATCTTTTGTAGAAGGTTCTGTTTCGCTTTCAGTAGTGCTGGAAATCTCTTTACAGTCCAAGGAAGACACATCTGATCTTTCAGGTTCTGCAAGAGAGTCATTTGCCACCTCTTCGTTGCTTCCCGGTGAAATCTTTGCATTCTCTAAACAGGGATCTTTTGTCTTGCTCCGTCTCCCTTTTCCTTTAGGTGATTTTTCAACCTCTCTTTTGATTTCTTCTATTTGTTCCGTTTTATTTCCAAAAATCTGAACAATTTGTTCACTTTCTTCAACTTCCAGTTTCAGTGTTTCTAATGGCTGTACTTGAGTCCTGTCATTTTCTTTCAATGCATGAGGAATCTTTGGGTTTTCTTCATCTAGCTTCTCATCATGTAGTTTTTCACTTTTTTCCAGCTCTGAAGTTTCTGGAGAAAATTCTTCATTCAAATTCTTCTCAGATGATTCATCTGCTTCACTGTCAGATGAGCCAGAGTCTGCAAAAAAATTTTAAAAGGAAGGAAATAGCACCCTAAATCATTGATTTCAGCACAATTTCTTTTTTTTTAACCACACAAAACCTTTTTGTCAGTAATCTATGGTATTAACATCAGCTTACAATAAACAATCTCAAAAATTTTGCATTGCTCAGACTTATTACAGTTCTTATTTTTACTTGAAATTTTCACAACACTACAATAGTAGCAGTACTTCTACTATTTGCCAAATAAGACAATATAAACAAATAAAAATACTGTTACAGATTCCCATGATCTACCTGAGGATAATGCCTCCTCCACCTGACATTACAAGAACAAAACGCAAGCCTCCTCCCCTCCAAGCACCCCCAAACAGAAAAAAAGACCCCTTCCACACCACAATATGGACATTTCATTGCTAAACTATTGTACAAATCATGCACCATATACAAAACAAGCATTGCTACGTTACCAGAAGATTATTCGGGGACCTGTGCTAAAAGCAGACAGTGATTTCACTTCAGTTCTTGTTCACAGAGGCTTAGAAATACCAAATATATTACTGTCATTTGTATGTAATGAACAGCTCTGCTGGATGATGTATTGAGGCTGAGGACTTAATTACCACAATAAAGACTATCATTACCCACTAGATTTGGTCTGTTCAGGATTAGGACTGAAAGGCTCTGGCTAAAGAGTACAGAATGACTTGCAGGCTTATTTCCACAGCATAGCTCTTCTGTGAGCAAACCATGCTCCTCAGCACTGTCAGCTCAACGACTTCCTCAATAAAATTCATAGGGAGGGGAAAAAAAAAACAACAACCCAAAATCCAAAAAAGTAAAAAATAAAAATCAAACCTCTTTTCAAAAAGGTACTGAAAAAAACCTCAAAACCATACACAGGACTGAGATCACTCACCGTTTGATCCTCTATCAGAATCAAACATTCCTGAGCTACGTCTCGTCTGCCTGCGAGGTGTTGCTAAAATCAAAATTGAAAGTATTAATTTTCGGAGAGTAAAATCTGTGCCAAAAATGTGTTTTGTTATATTGCTTGAACGCTGCCTGGTTAAGTAGGACTTTAAAGCTGTTGAAAGCACTGTGTTCGCTGAAGTTGTCATATTAATGCACTGCATTACATCACTGTTTACATGCACTTCCATGCCAGAACACGAGTGCACCAGATGTACCTTCTGTTCCATTTG
Organism: Gorsachius magnificus; assembly: GCA_034008185.1. Taxonomy (NCBI): domain Eukaryota; kingdom Metazoa; phylum Chordata; class Aves; order Pelecaniformes; family Ardeidae; genus Gorsachius; species Gorsachius magnificus. Next base: position 64,654,932 of record CM067086.1, read on the forward strand.
GTAATGGTGAGGAATCTGACAAGTTGTTCCGTGCACTCCTGGCTCCTGATTTACCTTCACTATTAGGTGTTTTGGATAAACCGCAAGTTGTGTTTGATGGAAGAGTAGATTTCAGAGGGGGTCGCCCACGCTTCGATTTTTGTTTCTCCTCATCCTTCTTCTCATCCTTTTCACCATCTTCTTTATTCTGGGGGGGGGGGGGAAGAATTTTTATTAGCATGTTTCACTGCTGTGTTCATCAAACCTATTCTCCTTTTGCTCTACACTTCTATTAAAAAACTAGACTGCAGACTGAATAACTTTTAAAAAAAAAGGAAAAAAGGAACAGTGACAGTAGAAGTGTTGTACCACAAGAAACTTATTGAAATAACCATTACTTTTGTTTTTTTCTTCTGTTTTCTCTTTGGTCCTCCTTTGTCCACAGGCCAGATAATCCGATCAGCTTTCACCCATTCATCATATCTAAAAGTAGATAACAGCACACTGTTGTTACTGCATATAAAGTAGTTGTTTACAATATGAGGCTTAAAAGACTGAATTACAGAAAATATTTCTTAGGGACAGGTAGGAAGCAGAGCATATGTTTACAAAACATGTGCAGTATCTGGCACGCGAAAGATGAATTACATTTCTAACCTTTAAAAGAATTTAGGGTCAGGGGAATAGAGGTGAAAACTTCCCTGTCTCTTGCTAGCAAAGCACTGGAAGTCAGGGTATAAAGCTTGTCAGTTATTTCACATAATATACAAAAGTCAGTTTTCACCACAACATGTGTCAACAGTAAAATATACGTTCTTTTTTTTAAAGGAAGTTTTATGTTACAGCAAGAAACTGTATGAGATTCTGAAAAGCACAGATATACAACCAGCGCTCCTCAGAATCTCCCAAATTATTCATAAGACAAAGGGATACATGTAAGTATTTGGGGGATACCTCCAACACACATAAATTTAACGTAGCCACCTAAAGAAATTTGCTTAATTTACTTCGGAAAAAAAAGGATTTGGCATGGCTCAAGTTCTACACAAGCACTGTGGTATTTTCAAAAAATTTCAAAAATTATTAATTTTGTGATAGACAACCACAATACTTTCAACAACAACAAAAAAAGCCAATTCTACAGCAGTATTGAATACAAAGCATAGCTGCCAAGAGAAGTATTTGACTAATGTTTTTCTTTGTTGCTTAGCCCTCTCCTACCCTCTCTACATGTTCTTTATAATCACAGCTAACACTGAATACAAGAATAAATTTTGTTGCCAAAATTTTAGTGCTTGATACTCTTAATTGTAGAGGTCTTCAGCATTACCAGTGACTCCCTTTTATATAAAAGTCTGATGCTGCTAACACTAGCTGACTCAATAAATTACAGGGATACTCCTGTGAGGAGCAAGGATTACTCACTTTAAGCAGGATGGAAACTTGAGAAACATACAAGTTAAGTATATTCTGAGATTTCAGAACAAAACAACTAACCCTGAAAACCGTAATAAGAGTCAGATCCTGTTATGTTATGTTGATAATTCAATTCAGAGCCAAGTCACTAACTTTCTCTTTTCTTAAAAACAAAAATTCTTTTGCAAATAATCCTTTTAACAAACAAACAAAAGGCAACTTGTTCTCCTCACCTTACATTCCAACCATAGTAATGAACTAAATATAAAACCTCTCCATCATCAATTTCTGTGCTTTTAATACTGGCTTCATAAATTTTCTGAGTCTTTCCACGTCCGTATTTTACTTTCACTTTGGTTCCAGTCAGGCAGGGTTCTGCATCCTCCTCATCCTCTTCACCATCTGATTCTCCTTTGTTCTCAATTTCCTCCCTGCAATAAAGTGTATTTGAAATGCCCACTAATTAATGACAACCAAAGTTTTAACGTTTAACTAGTGTAGCCAAGCTACTACAAAAGAAAAAGGCTGCAACAAAAATTTTTCTCATTTTCTGCATCCTGCACTGCCTCCAAAGCTAGCTTGGACACAGCTTTTCAAGTCAAAACCAGGACTTGGAGAGAATAGGGGTAAGTGCCAAAAATACCCAGAAATATTATAATGTATTTTAAACACAATTTATTAGGTGTACAACTACCTCAACGCTTAAAGATTTTTTTCGTTAATGAATATGAATGAATGAAGAGGAATAAGTTAACTCAGTGTTTGGCTCCTAAGTAAGACAGGAAGAACTAACTTCAGTTTTTAAAATATACTTGATTTTGACAAACTGTGTTAAACAAAAAAATTCTTTCTTCTACATTTGCTTAATAGGCTACAGCTTGCTACCAGTGCACAATAAGTCTTAATCACCATCACCGTGATCCTTTTGTGGATACAAACGTCATTCCGTTGAAAAAAAAGTTGACTACAACAGTGTTTAACCAAGATTAAAAACATCTACATGCCTCTTATTAGCTGTATTTACCTCTTATTAGCTATATCTAGTATTTAAACATCCTACTTAAACGTATTTTCAAGACTTACAGTCTAACCTATTTTTACCTATACTTCTCCTTTCCCTATTTTGAGGGTGAATTTAGCATCATGTAAAGGTTAAACTACAAAAAAAGTCAGGAAGAAAGAAAATACTGAAAAAGACCATGGGTTTGCTTTTAATGAAATAAATTTGCTAGCCTCTGGTGAAAGAGGAACTACCTTCTTGTGGCAAACAATAAAAAGAACAATGACGAGCACCATCCTTAAAGAAAACTCTTGGATGCCTTAGTCATCTGACGCCCCTCTGCGACCTCCCGTACACCCACACTGTACCTTCACTTGAGGCACTTCTGCATGCTGTGCTGCACCACAAGATTTATTTTTTTTGGACTGGAGAGTGACGCTTTCTTTAAAATAATTGTGTATTGTTCCCACTCCTCAAAACTCTTTAGAAGGAAATATGCAATACCCCTATCAGGCTTTACTCAGTGTCAACTTGTCCATATGGCGAAGTGGTGTGGACACACGAAAAAGAAGGTAGGAAAGCAAGCTTAAACAGGTAAGACATGGCCCTTGACCACGGCCAAAGCTAGCGAAGAGATCTGCTCTGGTAATAAATCAGTCACCTGCTCACAACTCATTTGTAACCAGGACTATAAATCCAGTTCAACTTGTCAAGCTTAGTCTCTGGTTGCTCTTTTCCCTTTGCCCTTCCATGTCTCTCCATCCTCTCCTCTTCAGCCTACCTCTAGGTTTCCATTCAAACTCCTTCCTCCCTTTGCTTTATTAGCTATCCCCTTCTCCTGCTTTATTAGCTGATCCTCTTCCTGCCTGCTTTATTAGCTGATCCCCTTCCTGCCTGCTTTATTAGCTGATCCCCTTCCTGCCTGCCTACAATACATCAAGTAATAAAAACAAACAAGCTGTAGGTTCACCAGCCATCGCTAAACACTTCAGCAAAAGCATGGGAGAAGAGAGGCTCTCTCTTCCATTTATATTTCAACTGCCCAGAACAGTCTGTCCAAACAGTTGCTCACCATCCACGCAGCACCTGGCATGCTTATAGCCTGGGCTACTTGGTGTCTGTACGTACTAGCATGATAAAACACCACACAACCTTGGCAAGACCTTCAGGAAAATGAAAGCGAAAAATACTCTCTGGCATCTACCACAGAAAGATGCTTCCATAAAGTACAGTAGACTCTGTAAGCCTGAAAGAAAATGTTCCCTTTCGTGTCTGGCTGAGTGAATTACGTTCCAAACTTCTCCGTTTTGGAAACAGGTCAGATCTCCAATTCTGTGTATACTCCTGCTTGGAGTATGACTCAATCACGACGCAGATGTACTTGTAAGGCGAATTAGCTCGTAATACGAGCTAATGTTTACCTCTCCCTCTGCCTCTCTTCCTCTTCATCTGACTCTTTATCAGAATCCTCCTGTTTTTTAACTTTTTTCTCTTTTTGCTTTGGTGTACTTTTTCTCCCTATGGTTTTTTTTTTTTTTATTCTCAGGTGTTTCCTCTAAATCTTTGTTTTCTTTGTTACTGTCTTTTGACTTTTCTTGTGTTTTATCCTCTTCGCTATCTTTTTTAGCAGGGGTTGCGTCGCGGGCAAGTCGTCTTCGTCCCTAGAACAGAAGGAAGACCAGTTTAATGACTCCTGTCAACTGTTCTCTGTATAGCCTCTCCCAGTTTCAGCTGAAAGTGAAACATACTATTCCTGTACAGAAGAAAAGCTGGAGAGAACACCAAAATGCAAAATAAAGCTGTTCTTCTTGGTTTGGAATAAAGAGGACTAACTTCTGATTAACTTCTGGAGGATTTCAGGACATTCATTTAGACCTGTAAGGTCTGTCACCCTGATAGAAAGGGCCAAAATTCCTTGCTTAATTATAGCAATGGCATTAATTAATGTGCTCGTATAGGACTACCGAGAGAAGGCATCTTCCTTTCAACATCTTCAATCCTGATAGCCATCTGTTGATTTCAGAAAACAAAACTTTCTCAGCTTTAGAAAATTTGTAAGTATCACATTTTTAAAAGGTACTCTGAGTAGCCAGACAACTGCTGTCTGGGACTATCTGCGACTGGTAACTTCGGGGATCTGGTAACTTTGTGATCTAGTCTAGGTTTGTCATTTTGCTATTAGAGGTCTCTTGTCTAGGGTCTTTGCTTTGTAATCAGAACATTTAAAATACATGGTGAATGCATGATTAATTATTTGGAGGCCATCCAAAGGCGACAGTAATGAAGGCACTATAATAATTAAAATTCACAGTAGTATAATGGTAAATACTTTGGAAAAACAATGCATTCATAAATAGATAGCTGGTGACTGGATTAACAAAGTATTAAAATACATAATCAAACAATATTTAAATATTAACAAGTCAACATAGACAATGATAAAAAGACAAAACATTCTTCCATTCCTTATTGTCTCACCGGTTTTCTCCAAAACCAAGAAACTGAACAAACTAACAACAAAGCTACTGTTATACCAAGAAGTTCATTAAGGCTGATACAGCTTGGAAAAAACACTTGCAGTTAGATACAAAATCTAATACATAATACAAATCTAAACTTATATGCACACTGTGTCTTTTCATCTATTAGTTTAAAGGCTATACATCTGCTTGAAAAGCTGGTTTGCAAGAAGTACTTTCATGGAATTACATTTTATTTGAACAGAAGCTTACAACTTGTACAATTTAAAAAGTAGCCATTCCTTGTCCTTCAGTAATCATGCCCTATTAAGGAACAGCAAAATGTCCTTTTAAACAGAATTAACAGGAGTGCTACAGAGCACTAAGCCAGTCATGTTCAAACACCTTAAAAGTATTCTTGTATTTTCCATCAGGTTCAGAATCTGCTAGCTGATGGGTCACTGGTCTTATCTATGTAACTACTGATACAACCCTCACCTCTACAGCATTCTAAGACAAAGGAAGACAAAACTTAAGTGCTCCTCCCTCTACTTTTGTCTACATAGTGTAAAACTGCAGTGTTTCTTTTACTAAAAGAAGAGATACAGTGATAAAAACCGACTCAGAGGAGTGGGTCTTCCTTTGATTCTTAAAGCTGCAGCAGTCCCTTGATATTCCTGCTTCTTGCTGGAAAGCTCCAGATTCCACGTGCCTATGGAAATCCTCACCCACGACCAAGACTGCCCTGCTGAGTTTCACTGTTCAGATGATATACAGCTCTCAGTAGCTGCCAAGTCATCCCTGAATTGAAACACGTCTGAAACCCAACACAGCCTGAGCAAATTCCATGGATGGTTTAGAATACAAAGAAATAACCAAAACTGACTGTATTCACAGGTAGAACGTAATTACAGGTAACACCAACTCTGTGTTCACAGAACCCTGTCCTACGCCTGTACAAGTACGCCAATTCAAATGTACAATCACTCCACAAGGGAAAACTCATTAGGTAAACTGTTCACTATACAAAGGGGATTTTTCAAGTACTAAATAGAAATCAGTTCAAGCCACTTACCCTTGGGGATCTTAGCTCTATTTCTTCTTTCTCACTTTCACTGCTGGAATAATTTTCTTCTGCTTCTTTCTTAACTTCTGTTGGAGGCATTTTTTGTTCCTCTTTTACACTCTCCTCCATTGGTTCCACGTGTTTCTGTATGTCTTCTACCACTTTTGGTTCATTGTGATGGATGGTCCTAAACTGAATGTTTGCAGAACGGCAGTACTCTTCAAAACCATAAAGATACCTATAGATACAAAAAGTTTCAGTTATAGTTCATGTGTTATTTTCTATTTAATGAAGTGCATAAAACCTATTTTCCTGCTCATAGGAAAGCAAGAGAAGCATTAACTTCAGAAAAAAAAACCAAACCCAAACCCAAACCAAATGAACAAAACCTAAAATCCAGAGAAGATTTTGAAATTAAACAGTTATGCACACAAGTCAAATGGTGAGAAAGACTACATACAGGTGCTTCCCACAAATTTAACTTCATCCCCATCCAGTTCAGAATTCACGACAGTAAAGCCTAAGAACATGTACTTGCTGTCTTGCAAATACACAAGGACAGCTAAAATCAGCCCAGTATTAGAATATGGGTGTACAAACAAGTTACCACACGGGAACACATTGCCATGCACTAGCTTGTTCTCTGGTAACTGCCTGTGTGCACACTCTAATCCAGTTATAGGTGAGAGAAATATGAACTAGCTTACTCCTCAAAAAATAAATACGCAAGTTACAACACTATCATGTGTCCACACAACGTAATTATTTCCACTGTAACAGCAAGCTAGTACATATTTACCAATTACTCTTATGATAAATACTCTTCTCTGTAAAATACAGACCTTAAGTATGTGCCCAGTTCAAATCCCACTGAAGATAGTCTGAATTTTTTCATCTTCATCAACATTAATATGAGTTGAGTCATTAGTCATCCCTATTCAATCAGCCAAATTTCCTTAGGTTCGAGTCAAGAGAACCTCATTCTTCCCTTTTACTCAAAAAGCCCAATTGTTTCTTGTCAAACTTTCAGGACGATAAATAATAAAAATAATTTTTGTTTAGAAAATGAGCTTGAAAAGTGTCATTCCTAAAAGGTTTCCATTTGAAAAGTTATGACATAGCTGAAAACCAAGGGTCAGAATAAAAAGATTTATACATTTTTTCATTACAAGCAGAGATTTTACTACTTAATACTTTCGCATCCACCACAGCAATGTACATAGTTATGCCTTAAAACCATTATTCTACAGATTCCACAAAGATGATATTTAAATATGCAATCTGAAACATGTCTACCTCTATCAACATTTCTCAAGAAGTTAAAGAAACCAATATAAAATTTTCCTCACTACATGCAGCATCTACTGACTGAGGACAGAGTCTGTTCTTGTTAATCGACATAAATTGCAAAGCTGAATTTGCCAAAGCTTTTTTTATAAATGTCATTGTTGTACTCCGAAATGGCATCATCACAAGCTGAAAGCGAACGCTTCTTCAGAAGAAAATGAGCAGAATTCTAATATATTAGAGCAACGGGAACTTATGCAGCCCTGAGCACTCCCTCCTTTCCTCCACCATTTCAATCCTCAGCACTGGAAAAAGCTCAGACTGCTCATTAACTGAAGAATGTCAACTACTGTTTAACTACTGTTTCACTAAACTATGAAAAATTGAATACTGTACATGCTACTAAAAAGAAAAAAAAAAGGAAAAATGTTTTCACCACTATACGAGAACTTACTTTCTATAAGCAGTTTTTACATTGTAGGAAGCAGCCGAGTTCAAAATAGGAATGCCAAGGTCCATATAAATTTGCTTCCATACAGCACCACTCTCAATCTTTGGGGGGGAAAAAAAAAAAAAAAGATAAAAAAGGAAGTTTTCAGGTTTTGTTAAGCAAGAACATTAAGGAATAGTATCCAACACAGCCGCAAGCCACAGCCTTTAAGAATGAGTAAAAGTATTTAGTTCAGGAAACATCCAACACTTACATTGTCACACCCACCCTGCTGATACACCAGTCTAAAAAGTTTGAAGAGATTAAGGTCCTTGTAGCCCAGAACAGGTGGTTTATTGATAGGAGTACCTAAATAAAACAAAACCAGAAATAAGAAGTTGTAACAAAGAACAGCAAACTACTACTTCCATTCCTTTAGCACACGTTTGATTACCAATACCTTTCTACATTTTAAAATCTGTATTTAATAGTTCTATGATACGTCACAAGTCAGTAGTTTCCACCACCAATTAATTAAGGCTTCACCCTCTTTTGAACGCATCACTTATTTCTGGGTGGTTTATTAGCATACTGGCACCAGCTGCTTGATAACTATGATTTCTCGACCTCCTTTTCAGATTTGTGCAATCACCCCCATCCACTTGGCTGCATCCCACTGTTCCTCTCTTGAGCAGGGGGACAGCCAGAATTGCAGCAAGCTCTACAGAACGCCTGATGAATGCTGGAATATAGCAACGTGCAAAGAGATTAACTGAAAACATTGTGGTCTGAAAGGAATGCGGAAGAAGCAGAAATGTTGGATTAGAAAAAGATACTCAGGCAAATTGTCAGAATGTGAAGAAGCATGAAGCCCTAACAGGACATGAATATTTGGGACAGTTCTGGGACAAGGAAAGAACTCAAATCAGATGAGTGGCAATGATATAAAGAACAATAACTGCAAAAGGAGAAACCAAAAGTGACTTGGGTCAAGTGACTGTGTACGTAGACAGTATTCCTCCCAGCAAGGAAGGATATCAAACCTCTTCCCTGCTGCTTCTCATCTTCCTTCATCTTTGTGCAATTATATTTAGAATCATGGAAATAATTTTATAGGACTTTGGGAATACTGTCATGATTACACAAATCAAAACATTCATACTGAGAGAACAGAATGTAGAACAAATCTGGTGGGAACAGAAATCTTGCTATAAAGACAGAGGGAAAGAAAAAAAAAAATAGTAGACAGGCAGGAGGAAAGACCCAGTCCTGAAGAAGTCCGGTACGTTGCTCAATTGACATACTAGCTTAAAGAACAGTTTCTGGAGAGACTGAGTCTTCAAATTCAGTGCACAAATGCTTTCTTCTTTTGCCTCTACAAGTCCCTGACATGATCTTGGTCTGTAGTCTAAGAGTGCTTAAGAAAGGGACTGAGGAAGGAAGAAAACAGAAAAGGGGGAAGAATCAGGCTACTAAAAAAGAAAGAAAATTGTGGGTTAGTCCAGCAGCATAGGGATTTTTTTTCCCCTGACATAGCCTCTTATTCCCCCAAGGCAATTTATTCTCCAGAAACACTGGTTATACACAGGAGGCCTCAAAATTATATTGGACTATATATGATCAATTTCCAAACCCATGACAAGAACTGGCAATATTGAACAGACTTGGAACTGTTCTTTTACAATTCTGTGGTCTAGACCACCCCTCACTAATAGGGATGCAGAGCCTCTTTTAGAAAGGTAACCAGATTTCCACCCCGATTTTAAAACACCAGAAAGAAAGGGCGGAATATCTGAACACTACATGCACTTTACATTTTACTCTTAGCTCTGGTTATTTCAAATTCAAGTACATCAACATTTGCTGTACTACATGCTGGTACAGAAATATCATTTGGGTAACTTTTGTCAAGGAAAAAGAAAGAAAAAGAAGTAAAAAGGCAGTAGTTGCACTTGTAATCTACCTCCACCAATGTTTTTGCAGGATTAACACAATATTTGAATTGAAATAGAGAGTTTGTGAGTAAAGGGGGGACACACACAGGAATGGGGCGTGGCGTGTGCAGCCAAGGAACAGAAAACCTTCCATTTTAGCATCAGTCTCATCATAACTGCAAACGTGAATGGCTTATGCAACAGCAGTTCTCCCAAGTCAGCAGGTATATCCTGCTCTCTATACATAGTGCATGCACCTCCAATATCTGTGTTACGCCAGGACTTTACCTATTCCAATTTATAACAGTCTCACCTAATTCCATAAAGAAAAACATTTAAAATACGCTATTTTCTTGTTCTAGCTATTGGATAAAGTAGAAGCTTTGAAGTTCTCTCTTCAGGTGAGTATCACCGCTACATCTGCACGTGATTAAGACAGTTCTGCAAGAAGACTTGAAGATGGCACACCTCCCATTCTCTGCTGGTTGAATTTCACCATCCATGAATTGCCTCCTCAGGTTCCAGCCTGAGATTAACAGCAGCAGAGTTCCCAGCCATGGCTGTCACAACAAGAAATCAACCAAGAGCTTATTTAACAGGGATTGTTAACATAAAAAAGGTTTTGTGAAAGCAAAACAAAACCAAAACACCTCAGGGAGGACGTGAGTTTCCTTTGTGCGCTGTGCTTCAAAGTACTGGAAGCAGACCTGCCACATGTGAAAATGGGTAAAAGTGTTTTTCCTTGCATCAAACTAGCTGTTATCCTTTTTCACTGACATAAGACTATGCTTGTAATAACATCCATTGCATTAAATTTTTAAAAGCCATTAAAAAAAGTGGACTAGAGATTAAATTTAAAATAAAGTAAAATAAAATAATTCAGTGTTACCTCTGTCTTCCATAAACTTATAAAGCTGTTGGAGGAAGTTGTCCCTCTCTTCAGGATCAAGCTCTTCCTCAGGCTGTGAAAACAAATGCAGTCATAATGAAAACATAAAATATGCAAAGCAACGATTTATTTGTACAAAAGCCTAACAGCAAGAACTAAATCCAAACCACTTCCCATTTGGCCCTGCACCCATGTCATGGTGAAATATGCAGAAAACAACATTTACGCAGGAGACTGAAGTGTGCACCTCAGGAGGAGAAAAAGAAAACACAGGTCAGAGAAAGCCTCAATCTAGGACAGAAAGAATGTGAAGTGTGACCCTCCAAATGAAAACCCTAATGTACTTAACAGATTGTTCTAATACAGAAAAGGTCTGGTATTTACAGGACTGCAGCAGTTCACAGGAACGCTAGGTTTTTTGGTTTGTTTTATTTGTGGGTTTGGTTTTGTTTTGGTTTTTTTTTTTTCTATAACTCATCTTCCTTACCCCAGCTATAGCTAAGGCTGCAGAACAGTTCTTTCTCCAACCGTTCCTGTTCTTGATGCTCCAGACACTATTAATTTTGTGATCAAGCGCCAATGCTCCGTTTCAGCTCTTAGTTGGAAACACTTTCACAGTCACTTCCGTAATTCCCTGAACACATATTTCCATAATTTATTATTAAAAAAGCCTTAGTTTTATCTTTACAACTTAAATCCTCAGAGATAAACAATTATGATCTTTATTTCATACTGTGGACTGCTTACCATAAAGATTTTCTTTTATTCAGGTGGAAACTGTGAAAATAAGATACATTTACTGGGAGGATAGAAATAATTTCTACATATCTACATGTACTCTGTGGAATTCTGAGACGCTAGCAGAGACCAGGGGGAGGAAACCTTCTCCCTGCACCACTTTACACATGCCACTTTCTTCCTGCCAGCCTGGCAATCACAGGGATTGCTGGTAAGGCAGTTTGCACAAGGAAGACCGCAGCTGTCTTGAAGGAAAGACGCACAGTACGTGTCAAAAAATCTTATCATTACATTATTAAAAATAACATAAAAGTCACAAGCAGTTCCCAAAGGAAACCAGAATAGCAATTTCAATTTCAGTCATCTCTGCATTCTGTAAACTTTAAGCTTCAACGCAGGAAGATAGGCAGTGAAATGTAAATGTCTGTGCTACTGCCTTGTTAACCAGAAAGCAATCTGCCCGGCATCAGAATGAATTCCAGCCCTGCCTGCTTCAGTGAATTCTGAGCTTCAAAGCCCAACAGGGATCACCTACAATCAGGCAGAGACAATATCTGTTTCTTATTTTCCTATTTTTTCTTTGGGAAATAATTTGAGGAAATTAAACGAATAATCACAACATTGTACAGTATCCATTACCATTTGCTCATACTGCATATTATAGGGATTATAGAGAAACAGTTATATAGAGAATTATTATGTTCTTCCAGGTTAACAAATGAACTATTGCTATAGAAACCACAGCTTTTCTCTCAATTCCAGATTGCAAACCAACTTCAAGATCGAGAAATTTCTACCATGTACTGTAATGTTTACTGATTAAAAGGCAATACAACTCAAACTATGCAAACTAAATATATCTAATAACAGTAAACATTCAGAAATATTTCTGAATAGTTGAATTCAAACCTTTTCTTTTACGTGGGCATAATGCGAAACCAGAACTGTAGGTCAGAACAGCAGAAATGTAGGTTAGAAATAGCACTCTTGCAGACAGAACGTTAACCATTTCACTGATACCAAGTATTTTCAGCTGAAGAAAAGCAAAAAGACAAGACAAAAAGCTTCTACACACTTATGGGACCAGAGCAAAAACTTGACTGCAGTATTCATCCACCTATGAGAAACATCCTGAATCCTGTACCTCCTTCTCTCTGTTGATGGTTGCCACCCCTTGACAAAGAGAGTCTGAACCACGCCTGAACCGTGGTGCCAATGCCACAGCAGACCCCAAATCCTTCTGAAAGGCGACTTGACAAGACTTGAAAAACTGTCACCAAGGAATAAATCATTCAACAGCTATTTCAAAGTCTTTTTTTTGCTGCTGGCCAAAATGAGAAAGACCAAGCCCTTACAGATACGCTTATTAAAACTTTAAGATACATGGGAGTTTTAGAAGAGGTAATTTTTTATCAAGGTTATCTATTTGTAACTGGGCATGGTGAATTCCCAGGAGCGTCTACTGTTCTGAGTTAAGAGTTGCGTTTTATTTTAACTACATCAACCATCACCTAAGCTGCTGTATCAGCAACCTTAAATCTGCATCCAAAGTGAAGAAAACACCCAAGAAATGTTGATGCCACAACCTGCATCAGTGAGCGATGGAGAGCTAAAATTCCCAGAATCTCTTTTCAGCAGGCACCGGGGCAACACTGCTACCCTCCAAAACTCTTTTCCTCTCCAGACACTTACGCCCATTTTAGACTGGGCATAAGTTCACAGTGATAACTGTTCAAAATCAAGTTTTCTTAAGACAGTTCTGCTTCTCCATTTCATTTTTTTTCCTATACAGATGTCACAAGAAAGGGATACTGTAGCTAAAGAGAAGTTCAAGTGAGAGATAAAACAATAGGAAATTTTTAAGTGGCAGGAGGTCAAAATTGTGACCTTTTTGTTTTTCATCCAACACCCGTAACTAAACGCAACATGAGAGGTTTTTTTTTTGTTTCAGGGCAAGAGGATGAATTTCATTTAAAAAAAAAAAAAAAAAAAAGGAAACTCCAAGATGCTCTTTTTCGCTTATAATTAAGAAGTTGAAATTTTACAGGTTAGAGATTTTTTTTTTTTCCTCTTTTCTGACTAGCAGGTCACATCAGTTAAGAGAGTATCATAAACAGTAAAACCATGAAATCAACAACGAACATAGGATCTCTGTATAAGGGACACACCACTTTCCCAACTGAATTTCCTATCGCCTTCCATGTAATACTAACAGAGTTTGAGTGTTTTGTAAAATTACTTTGAGAATAACAACCAGCAAATAAGCACAATGTAGAAGCCACAGAAATTTGTAGAAAACTTGCAACTGGCTTTGCTTGATTTGGTTTCAAGCCACTTCATTCACCATGAGTTTTGCCTCTGTTTTGAGCATGATTTTGAACAAGAATACAGCTCTGTTATCCTAATGCATCCTTTACTCTACAGAAGGGTGTTAAAGCTTCTGTGGGTGCTAACCTGTAGAGCTGCGTGGGAGCACAAAGGATCAAACAGTTGATTTTACAAAACAAAGAATGAATCTCTACTTACAAGCAGGCACGCCATATACTCAATCAATATGGGGCTAGGGTACCAGGGACAGATCTTTCTTTTATGCTATTAATAGACTGACAATACCATAAACTCTTCTGTGAAATAAATGCAAGCTAAGAGGAAGAACAACGTGTACAGGATTTGGAGTTCAGAAGAGTATATGATCAAGACAAGCTGCCAGAATTAGAGTTAACGTAATTTTGTTGCTTCAGAGTACTTAAACACGTTTTCATCACTTGCACATTTGCTTTCTGATGCCAAGTTTGAACACTAATTAAGGAAATGAAAAGAATTAAACTGATTGCAACAAATTAACAGCTTTACACCATGTGGAGAGGAGAGTGGTCTTAAAATGTTAATTTCTACCAACAGGAACCAGGAGTTCAACCATCTTCAGCAATGACTCACTCTAGAGCTGCGCCTCAGTTTGCAACTTCTCCGCTCCTTTTTGAGGAATATTCTGAGAATGCCTGTTAGCATAAACCTGTGAGCAAGAAAGCCTTTGTAAAGAACATTTGTGCATGGTATGATGTAGGCCATGCTTCACAGCAGCCCGAACTCCTAAAAATGCATGCAGGCATGAGAAGGATGATTAGCTAATCAATGTTTAGCTGTTTTTTTAAAGGCTATTCTGCATATTACACATCACAGCTGCTTAGGGTTTTTGTTATAGATGTAAATAAACCACTTGTTTCTGGATACCATGCTTCATTAACTTTGAAATTACTGTATCCTGTATGTAATTTTTAGAGTCAGCTTTTGCAATGTTATATTAAAATACAGAAGTGGACAATTCACGTAAAATTTCATGTGGTCTCCTACAGTCAGGTAGAGAAAAGACTACATGGGAAACAAGAACTACTTTAAAGCAAAATATAAATATTGTAATGGATGACTACTGATCATTTGGCGGTATCTCAAGCCTCCTAAAACACATCACGGACTTCATATACTCATCCTTCCTTTATGAACTTAGTGCTAGTAAAATATATGGTAGCGAGAACTGAAATCCTTGCTTGTTTGTAGAATAGGTACATTGGAAAACGCTTCTGGCATTTTCCCTGCTCAACGACGTAAAGCAACTATGACCAATGTTTCTTGAAGCTTTTGTGATGCAAGAACCCTAAAAACTTTAAATGAACGCATACTATTAAACATACTACAGATACATCCTTCAGGTCAAAATGACTGTCAAAGGACTGTCAAAATGAAGACTAAGAGATTCCTCTAAGCATACACCTGGAAGTGCTACAACTCTTCACTGAGAGGCACAGAGACCAGCTAGCTGGAATTTTTTTCCAAACATTTTTTGCACATTCTATTGGGGGGGGGGGGAGTGAAAGAACAAGGAACTGCTATTGAAGTGACACGGATAAGTTGGAAGAGTCTCTCAAAGATGATGCTATAACCAATTCTACAGGTAAGAGAGAAATCCCTTTTTCCAGCTCTTGATATTATAGAAAGATACAATTTTGAAACTTGCAAATTTCAATATCTAAAGAACAAATTCCTTATTTTTACCCTGATCTTGTGTGAATGTATCTATTAAGAACACGTACTGAAAATGTATTTCAAATAACTGCATGTTAAAATCTTGATTCTTTTGGAATCAGAATGGCCTACAGGGAGACTGAGAGGCAAAACCAAATGTTGCCTATACATTCCTTTGTAAAATGGGGAGTATTTGATAGTTAATCCTGAAATCCTTGCCCAGAGAGGCAGTGGAGGCCCCATCCCTGGAAACACTCAAGGCCAGGTTGGATGGGGCTCTGAGCAACCTGATCTGGTTAAAGGTGTTCCTGCTTACCGCAGGGGGTTGGACTGGGTGACCTCTAGGGGTCCCTTCCAACCCAAAACATTCTGTGATTCTATGAAGTAGGTATGATTTTTTTCCCCTAATAGAACAACTTAAATACAAGCAAAACCAGTAGGATATAAAATCTGATTTTTAATAAAACTCAGGTAATGTTCCCAAAGCTTCTATTTTTATGTGGAAACACTGGAGTTTAATTTTTCTCTTTCCTTTTAGTTACAGTGCATTCTTCAACTGCCAAATATACCCTCAAAACACAAGTCAGTTCTCTTATTCTGACATGTTGAAAACCGAGTAAGAACCAAAAGCAGTATCCAGAGTTTTATCTCTATTCAGACCTATTGTGTGATTCTTTACATTTTCATTTGATAAAGGATTTTTTTCTACAGTACCTCCGGATTTTTTCACTTTTTGTGACACAAACAAATCTGTTCTGATATTGAAACCTCACATCATGAATGAAAAGTAATCCCGAGACACACCACATATTGCAATTTTGGCCAAAAATCCAACCATTTGAAAAAGCTGAGCAACTCAATGGAATGCAATCCCTGGTAAAGTCAATGACAAGCAATTTCCACATTTTCCTCCTTTGTAGTCAACTCTGGACCAATAACGTCAGTTATCACCAACGAGGAAGATTAGCATCTCACCACCACCATATTGGTTCCCACTCCTTAGCTTACAAAAGACATCGAAGAACAACCACGTGAAGCCTGGAAATCTTGTTGTACTAATTCTCCCATACTCTTAAGATGTCATGAAAGGCAGCACAATTAGAAAGACAGTTTCTGTCAAAACAAAGTTACAGATTTTAATCCAGCTACTGGAAAAATGGTAGGATCTGTTATCACCAGCTACAGCGGGTCTCTCTGCTCCATTATCATTATAAAAGATCCTACTTCAGAAAAACAGGATCCTTTCCATTTCCAGAATTAAGACTCTTCTGACTCACTTTGTGCTCTCATTATATATTAAGTAGGTCTGTGTCCATTTGATTGATTTAACGAAGGCCTGTCACGGCTGGTCAGCAGCTGGCCAGGCCTTGACAGCAAAGCTGCTGTGCATTTCAGAAGATGGGGGTGGGGGAAAAAAAAAGAAAAGATAATTTTTAGACTCTTCCTCCCATCTCCAGTAATGTAACAATTTGCAGTTTTAAAACAAAAGGTCCACTGAGAATATTCTGGCAGAGGATGGACAGAACCTATTTTGACCTTAATAAAGGAAAACTCTACAAAATGCAAATGCAAAATTTGAGTAATTCAACATTTGTTGTCAAATAAACGCAAGGCATTCACTTGTCAATTCTCTCTGCAACGGGTATTACTGCCTTTCTAAGGGAAAAGAAAAAAGAAATTATGATAAATTCCCTAGATGCTCTCTAATTGTAATAGCTAGTATGGCCCACAATTAGAATATGTATCATAAAAGTTGAATCAGGAATTTGATTTAATGGGCCAGAATGACAGTTCTGCTCTGACATAATCTAAAAAAATTAACATCTATCCTCTGCTACACAGCTTCAGCATGAAGATGCTCACTTTATTTTTACATGCCTACTTGTCACCTGGAAATAATGGATTCTGCAGCTTTTCCTACGAGCACATCTACCTGTCTGCAATCCTTTGCTTCACTACTCTGCATTTAGATTATTCTTTAAAAATAACCTTTATTTCTTTTACAGTAATGCCTTTTTTTCCTTTTTTTTTTTAAACCACCAAGCTCCCCCCTCCCCCTTCTTTGTTTGAAACACACAGCACTTTTATGCAATAGCCATGAAAAATAATATTAAAAATGGATACTAGAAAACTAGTATAGCAATCCTTGATTTTTAGTGACCGATATTCTGCAATTCTAACCAACAGTAATACAAACAGACCAACACAGACTGCAACAGTTCACACCCTGCAAAATGTGGCCTATTCAGTCCTTTTCACTGCAAACAGAGGAAAAAAACCCAGAGGATTTTATATTCTGCACACATTTAGCCTTATATTTCTCTAATCATACCATTATTCTCATACAGACATCTACTCCATTTTCCAGAGCACTGTTATCAAGGCACAAAATTAACACCTAAAAATAGATTCTTATTGTCTTTTTTTTTTTTTTTTTTTTTACCTGGAAAGATCTACCCTGGCTGCATGCTCCACCAGACAGTTCCCAGATCAGAAATCTAAAGTCAAATCCGCATTCGTAACAACCACGTTAACGTTACAGATTAAAACACAGAATCCTTACCTAGGAGCTGCATTCTTTCAAATGTAAAATGGTTTTACTTCCTTTCTATCTAATCTGCCCACTGCCTGGACATATTTCAGCCTGACTTCCAAAGATTTGCTGGCTTTCTCTCTCCCTGCACGGCATCCGCAGTTATACGGCATTACTTACATTCTCATCCATATATATATATATAAAAAAAAAAATTTTAAAAATTAAATATATATATATATAAAAAAAAAAATAAAAAAAAAATCAGACATTACATGAAAGGCAAAGAAAAGAGACAGCCCATTGCAAAGCATCTGGCAAGCCTCCCCCTGGCCGCCGGCCAAGCCTCCGCGCCAGCGCCCGCCCCCCCTACACCCCCCCCCCGCCGCCGCGCATGCGCCCTGCCGGCCAAGAGCCGGTTGCCGTGGCAACGCTGTAGGCCGCCTCCAAGTACGAACGGCCATTCTGCGCTGGGGCTGACAAAACCGCACGCTGCAGGGGAAGCGAAAGGGAAACGGGGTTTGACCTTCCTCAGAAGACACGCTTCACTTAATCTTCACACCCCCCACCCCCCCAATATAAAGAAAGGAATGTTTCCGAGCGTGTTGTGAAACTCGCACGACGAGGGAAAAAAACCCAAACAAACCCCCACAGCCAACCCCCCCCCCCCCCCCCCCCCCCCCCTTCCCAATCTAACATCAAGGTTAAAAACAGGTAGCAGAAATAAAAGTCAACCCTGTATATACGTTGGTGATGACATGAAGAAACTGGCTAACTCTGTGGAAAAGGAGCCACTCCCAAGTATTCCAATGCAGAAACACATTTAACCATAAATATCAGACAGAAAGTCCATCCACGTCACAGCGAACGATTCCATCATTCCCAACCGGCGATACGGATGTTAATAAAAACCTAACACTTACAAAGGTGAGTCCTGTACTGCTCTGAAATGGTGTCTCAGGCACCAAATTGCTTTAACAGGTACTGTGCATCAGCTCATATTTTCAGTCAGGCTGCTGCTTTTCTTTAATATCCTTTTTTTTTTTTTTTAAAAATCAAACTACTGTTTTCAGACACAAGTTACTTTTTATATAAGCTACAAACTAAAGAAAACCACAAAGTTACTTCTATTTAAGGTCGGATTACTACTATTAGGCTCAGCATCAATTTTTTTTGGTTATGTCTCTCCTTCTGACCCAGATTCCTTCTATCACTCTTCTCTGCCTTGAATCCTCAATTGCTGAGATTTGTCTCCCAATTTCTGCACTGGGTAAGAGGAAGCAATCTGCCACTGCTCACAAATCCCAATAAAGATGGCTGTAGCAAAGGGAAGATGAAAGGTCTGAAAAGATGTTGAAGCATGTCAGCTACACCTGAGAGTAAAATGTTGGAATGGGCAGGATCTTCAGGCGTGCAAGTTAATTATGTTTGAAGAATGACTGAAATTGCCTAGACTTACCACTACTTCTTCAGTTTTCTCTTCTCGTTTTTCCTCCTCTTCATCAGTTTCGGCAGCAGCTCCCTCTTCCTCGTCGCTGCTAGAGGACTCCAGAATTTCACTTATGTCCATTTTCCAGTTCCGAGGAACACCTTTCGTGTTGAGAAACGTGCTAGCCTCCTGCAGCCCTACAGAAGAAAGGGCCCTGGTTTTATCTCATCCCCAGTATTCACAGTCACAAAGCATTTTTAATTTCCTTCTCACCTGCTTCTAAATTACATGTCATCTTAAACCAAAAATGGAAAGAAGTGATAAAACAGATACTTCAGCTTTAAACATCCAGCCTACACACTTTACAAAATTTTGAGACTGTAAAATTTTTAAAATCAAGTATCGGTAACTCAAGTAGCTTAGAGTTGAGAACATCCACCCCACACGTAGCATCCAGCTGTTTTCTAGGCATAGGTCCCCATGAACACTATGAAGATTTACACCTATGTACATGAACAGTACCAAAGATAAGCACCTATACTTATCCACATATATTCAATGCAACTGTGAGCTGCCCCGTTAGAGAGAGACAAATCCTGTAATAAAGCTATTTAAAAAAGCAAACCCATCAGTTAGATCAAGTACCATGACTTAATTTGTTCTTCCCAAAATATCTTCACGTCTTAAAGTTTAGATTGCAGGAAAAAAAATTGCAAATGTTTTGTTTAAGAGCACTGCCTAAAGAGATGTTACATTCATATTTGGAACAGAGGAAAAATACACTAACAAGTAAGGGACTGATGGGGTGGGGAGAAGTCACACTTGTACAATGGGAATACCTCAAATTCTTTTCCTTGAAGAGGTGCTCCAAGGGGGAAAACAACAAAGCAAAACAAACCCAGATAACCCCAAAACATGACCCCCTCCCCCCTGACACAATAAAAAGCTCTAAAAAAGAGGAATCAGAAGAATACTCAAAGGAGAGACACATTGCAATGAACCATTCACAGTGTTGCTGGAGAAGAAAAGGCACCAGTTTTTAATAGCTGCTGGTAGAGTAACCTCCAGAAAGTTGTCTAAACTCTTTTGGAAACCATTAGTAGCTTCGGTTCCACAATATTCCCTCATGGCAATGAATGTCACAACCCAATTACAAAAAAAAAACCAAAAACCAAAACCCTTTTGTCAATTTGTCTTTAACCTGGCATCTGATGATCCTTTTTTTGGCTGTTCTAAAGTTCTTCCACTGTGGAAGTTATTAAGAAGAAAGGATATGTGACATCATTACGTATTACACGAAGCAATCAAAACTACCTCAAGCTCTCATTTGTATCACGTTAAATCTTTACTTGTGAAGGAGCTGTTCCACACCTTTACTCAAACTGGAGGAACTGTTGTTGTTGAGTGGGGGTTTTTTGTTGCTGGCTTTTTTTTTATTTTTAATAAATACATTTAAAATATTTCTCCTTAACAAATTTTGTGTTTTGAGGTCTGATTAGGAGAAACAACACTGAAAGTTTAAGTATTATTTACATTAAAGTGAGAATCTGGCCTTTTACAAGCTCACTAAAAAGATCGAGTATTGTAGTCACGTCATCCATCCGTCCAGAAATCAAGTTCTGTAATCATACTTTTAAATCAAACATTAATCACAGACAGGCTGTTCTAATGAAGTTTTAATCCTTGCTGACTGGGTATTTTTAACATAAAGACAAAGAGTTTCGAGCAGTAGCACAAAACTTAGGTTTTATATATTCCGTTGTTCAATGACACTTCAAATCTTCTACCTTGAAAATATTCCATTTACTTTCCATGAATTTGGAGTGGATCAAAGGAAGGAAACAAAAAATCAAATAAGCAACACTTCTACTAGGTGCTATTTTAATAACAAGGCAGCTATATCCAAAGTTTCTCTAATTTATCACACTTAAAATTGTTTGCAAAATATCCAAGAGCAATTATCAGAAATCATGAGGCCATCATTTATCTGTAAAAGTTAAAATTACTGTTGCATGAGATTATTTTTTAAAAACTTTTATAATTTATTCTCATTTACCTTTTTTAGGAGAGGACTCAGATTTTGGTAAGTTTTGAACATCTAGTTCTTTAATGTCTTTTCTTGCTACCGAGTAACTGAAAAATAATAAGGTTCTGTTATTATTTTTAAATCACAGTAAAGCAAGCATTTGACTTAGAAAAAAAGTAACTTCTAAAATTTTTGAGATTTATCATTCAATTTCAAGGTTCTTTCTATCAACTAAACGCATAAGGCATTTGTTACTGTACATCCTAATACAAGATTCAAACCCAAAGTTTCCAATCTTTCTTTGAAATTCAGACACTAAAAGAACCCTTGTAATTAAATAACTAAGGAAAGTTTGTAAACCTTCTTTAAAAATAAATGTTTAACCTGCACAAACTTGCAAAAGTAAAATACTCTACATCGGCAAAAAACATTTTCTAAATTGAAAATATTCATGTCAATCAACAGTTGCTACCCAAAACAACAATCTAGCCAAGAAGAAATAAGCTCTCTATTTTCAAAATGCATTTCTACTAGCACAGAACAGTGAAGCCAAATTTGCATATCTGCATTGATAAAGTTGATTTTTATTTTTAAATTACAAAACTGTTCTCACAGAAAAATATATGGAAGTTGCTCTGTTCTAACGTTATACTGAGTATTCAGTTACTGAATGACTACAATAGAAATGCTAACCAACCTGCAAGGAAAGCCTTACAAGTGAGTTATTATAATAAAGATTTTTTTTTTCTTCTTTCATTATTTCAGAAAAACTGGAGTAAAACCTCAGGAATTGGAGGCCGCCATTTTCTGAAGTTAAAGCCATAATACTATGAGGAAAAAAAAGGTAAAACAGAGCAAGTCTGCATGCTTTTCCAATAACATTCTACCTCCAGTATATAAAGAACCAGACTTATCTAGAAGGCTGATGATACATGTCTACATTTTAGAGGCCAAAATCAATTAAGTCTTCAGTTACTTGAAATACGTTTCAGTAATCAAGGCCTCGCATCCTACTCGTAATTATGGCTATTAAAAATCATAAATTGTTCACTTTGAAAGAAAGAGAAAGAGGGGTGACAGCTGGCCTTTGGCAAGGAAGTTTTTAGTTACAATATGTTGAGACAGATGCGTTGGAAGTAAAAATGAAGAGAAATAAAGGGAAACAGCTTGAAAAAACAGTCTTTGTATTCTTTTGAATATATTATTCCTTAAGTAAGACACACATCTCTCTCTCTCTCTCTCTCTCTCTCTCTCCTCCCCCCCACCATCCATCCCCTCCCCTTCCCCCTTTGGGGAGGTGGGATGGACTAAGAGGGCATTTCTTTATTTTTGCAGGAATCTTGGTTCAGATTCTGTACGAATTTTAATTAAACAGTTAATTTGCAATCACTTCTTTCTTAAAAAAGTAGATTAAACACTTTTAAACTCTGCTATTTAAACAGCCATGGACACCTGGGCACTGGAGGTAATGAGTCCATCAGATATCCAAACTACAACAGACACCCATAGAGACATAATAATTAAAATATTAAGGGAAATCATTAGAACCAAACTCACAATTCAAAGAACAGAAATCATCTGAAGTGTTAACACTTGGTTTTTTCTCCAAAATTGTTGATGTTTTTAAAATGAAGAAATACCAGAAAATTTACTAATCTAGTGAGCTCTATCTGTACACACTGGGTAAAGCTGGGTGAGTAAGCACAGAAGTTAGCTGGAAATGGACCATGAATGACAAATGTGTACAACCACAACACACAAAATGGTACCCTTTCCTTTTGGAAGAAATCATGTCTTCAGAAGCAATATGAATTAGGTTTTGCATTTTTCTCCCATATACATCTAATGAAAGTAAGCTACTACTTACAATTTGGAATCTGCAAAGGATCGAACTAAACACTGGTCCTTTTTCACTGTGACGTCATCATTACAGCTGGGAGACACAACCTGAAGTTTCAAATAAAACACTTTTTTTAAGGAAAAAAAAAAAAAAGCTGATCTCGAAAGGAAAGAAAGATGGACAGCAGGAAAACAGCTGTTTTCCTGTTTCTTCTATTACAATTTCCAGTTCTCAAAAAAGAAACCTACTCCAATTTATACTACCGAGGCCAACAGTGACAAGTTTTAAGAAGCAGTTTACCTCAAACTTTCAACTTTACTTGTTATTTACAAGCCAGAAAAGTTTGCAATTTCATTTGTAAACTCAAAAACTAGTCTGCTGGGGTGACATCATGGGATCCTGCTTATTCACTCTGCTTTTTTTCTCTTGTTCATACAAAACCTGTTTAAAGCATCCACTTAAAAAGTCACAGACCCCCTTATTTTATACCAGCTTCTGATCTTTGGCATTCCAACTGAGAAGTAAGTAGTATTGGGGTTTTTTTGAGGTGTGGATAACATAAGCCAGTGGGGAATCCAGTGCATCCTTCCACAGCAGTATCACCTCTAAAAGTCTAAACAGGTGATAAAAATGCATTTGCAGTATTTGTATTACCACAAACAGAACAAGTTTACACTTTGCTCTAGGCCATATACAGACAGAAAATGTCAAATGCAGATGAACTTCCAGATCAACCAGGACTCAGGGGAAGCTGTGCCACCCCATTCAGATGAGCCAAAATTTAACCCCAAAAATGAAGATAAGACATCCCTGTTTCTCAGGTGGCAGAGAACAGAACAGGCACATGGCCTCCAGTAATTTAATTCCGTAGTTAGAACCATGTTAAGTTAGAATTGCCTGTTAGTAAAGGGATATACAACAACGAGAACACGTGCAACAATACTACGTTTCATGTTTTAGGCAGAGATACGTACAGCTGGATAAGTCAGTGTCAACTATTCACCCTACATGACACCATAACGTTCTTTCAAGGAAAGGAAGACAACTGGCCAGAGTAGTTAGTTACCTTTTGATCCTGGATTCATGCAGGGAAATAAAATGTTAAACTACGTCAGAAGACACTAACAGCCGAGCTCGTTCCCAGCTAACCATGAAGACTCAAAATAAAGGACTACAAAATATACAGTTAAGTAAATAAAATCTCCAAAGTTAGGGAACCGCCTGCATGCTTAATGCTCCAAATAATTTTTTTAAAACAAAAATGTCTCTGATGGATGACACAAGATATGTATTCAGCTTATCTGACAATACCAAAAAGTTTACTAAAGAAAGCAACATTTAACATGCACCCTTAAACTTTTCTGTGTATAAAGAATCTGCAAAGTGTCTACCTTTACAGTACAAGTTTACTTGTACTTGAATTTATTTCATACATATTTATTACCAGCAATGGCAATGAACAGCTATATCCTACACTGCCAGTCAAATAAAAATAATAACCAACCTCTACTGCTAAACTAGGTGGCCATTTATGTAAATGCCAGCATAAAAGGAACCAGTATTTCATAAAACTGGAAGTCTAAGGAAAAAGGCAACCATTAAACACGAAAAGATAAAATCTCCACTGCAATTAAAATGAATAAAAATTGCCTGGGAGTGCAAGTCTTAACATATCTTATTTTTAGAAGAAAAACTGTTACATACCATCATTTTATGTGCAGTTTTGAAAGCCTTAAAAGCCATAAAACTGTAACTTATACATAAATATTAATCTTTGCTCTCCTACTCCTCATAGATACAGTAGAATATTTGTATTTTTCGCAAATATGGGCAGCAGAGCTTAGCCTCATTACATTCGCAACTTTGCTGTTTGCAAACCATCCTACCCAGGAAAACCACTGTATGAACAATGTAACAAGTCAGATGACATTCTTTTTTAAAAAGATATTAGTAGTCCGACACTAGAGATGTCAGTGTCTTAAGCAACTTACCAGAGCTGGATACCAGTCTGCTTTCTCAGAATTACAAGTCACACTCACAACTTTTCCAAGCAATTCATCATTGAGACGCCTTTTATCTTCATCCTCCTCTTCGCTACTTTCTTCTTCCTTTTCGTCTTCAGTACTAAATTATTAAAACACACAGTATTTTAAAGTTTTCACCTGAAGGTGATATTTGAAAGCAAATACAGCTCACAACCAGATCTTTCTTCCTGTTCTGCAGAGCTTCAAAAACAAAATCAGAATTTCAAGAGCTGAAATTGCTTGAAACACACTTAAATATTAAGTGCACTTACTTAGTATGAGGAATTTTGTAGAAATTCTTTCCAAGTAGTAGTATTTTACAACACCATCATGTTGGAATTGGAGGCATGAATCAGGATTTGATTGTGCACAGACATGAAACAAAAAGAAATGGTCTCTACCCCAGAAATTTAAAAGCACCTTTTTTTTTTTTCCTACTTCGTGCAGTATAAAGAAGGTTAAAAATCCTACATTTCCTGACACGAGTTCCTATTCTATGAAAGGAGCATAAACATTCATAAGGCTACTACAAGCAAAAAATGCCATCAATTTCATAATACTGCTAACATATGAACACATCTGCATGAAATGAATTACCCAAGCCCACAAGCCGTGCACGCGACTCACATGCTAGAGCGTTCAGGCCATTACAGCATCAACACTACCACTTCAGTTTTAGCAAAGGACACTAAAGGAAAAGAAAGCACCAGAGCACTATCAAAACTCACACAGGAAGAGAAGATCTTCTTCCTCTATTAGATTTCTTCCCAATAACTGGAGTTCCAAAGTGCTCTGGATTGGTTAGTGGCAGTTGATCGAGTGTCTATGTGGAAAAAGAGGAAACAAAATTAGTTTGCAATTTCTTATTATAAAAAAAAAAACCCGCCAAACAAATTAACTACTTTGTTTTCACTGCATGTCCATCATTACCTTACCTCACTTTCTGCGAAGTGCCTTTCTCCCTTCAAGCATAACGAAGTTCGTCTCAAGGTCCTTTCATCACCATCATCAAAAACTAGTATGAAGCCAAGAAAACACAGTCACAAGATGAGATCTCTTTCCCAAGCTGACAAAACAAGTCTACTACTTCCCTCGCAATTTAGAATATTCTCTAAAACATAAGTTCCAAGGCCTCCATTCAAATGTTACTTTCATTCACAAGCAAAATGGAGGGTGGAATTCAAAATCCAGTCTAAGAACATTTTCACAGAGATTCAAGCCAGTATAAAGCAAGGCTTTTGGATGCAATAGTCTCAGTCTAATTCAGACATCCTTCTTATCAATACACTGCACATTCCAAACCATAGCTACTGGCTGCATGCCAATTACGATTATCCGACAATCTTAGGGTTTTGTTTGGTTTGGGTTTGGTTTTGTTTTGACCCTATCCATTTATTCCTTTCTGATGCTACCTTTTAATCCTCTCTCTTGATACAAACAACCCCACAAAAAGACAAATGAATGGAAAGGAAAACAAGTGTGTAATAGTTTTTGCTACACTATCAATACCGTGCTACCAACAGACTGGGCATACTGGAAACTTGCGACTGTAAGTCTGTCCAATTTATAAGGAATACTTAGTAGACATCCTGTTCTCTTAAAACGCATGCATAAGTGACGGGGAAGTTCTGTATGTTTCCATCAATCCATGGCCGAAGACATCTAGAATGCTGTAAGGCTACTGCAAGCTTTGCCTGAAACAGATCTACTCTTCAGTCAGTTTAAATGAAACCTTTTCATGAAACTTCCTTGAAGAGGAGGAAAGAAACGTTACTAGTTTCCCCCCCGCGCTGGTTCAGATCCCGCTGTCCAAGCCATGTGAACAGGCCCTTTTCAAAGAGCGGAGACCAGGTGGCTGCAGTCTGGCATTCCAGTAAGGTAAAAGTTTATTTGTATGGGTCAAAGGACAGAACACTACTCTATATTTAAAGTACTTGAAACATACTGTGCCCAGTAGTGAACTTAAAGGGGGGGGGGGGGGGGAAAAAAGAAAAAGAAGTTTCAAGAGCATTGTGCATATCAGTAGCATAATTTTGGCATACTTCAATTTAAAAAAAAACCAAAGACCTCTCGAGCAAACATGAATATCAAATATGTACGTACTGTTAGCAAAAACAGATTGGTTACAGCAAGAAAAGCACTTATTTTATTTTTCAAGTAACTAAATAGAACAGTCACATTCCCATAATCTTAGATTAAAGCCACAGACTGCAATAATAACTATATAAAAAGTTATGAATACAAATTTCATTAAGTTTGAAAAGATAAGCTTTAAGGTTCCACCACCTTCAGAGTAGAGATATTACTGTGTATGCTCCACTACTGAATTACCTTAATGGCTTACGTTGTCATACCTGTACGCACAAAGCAACTAACTTTTCCCCTTCCAAAAACCTGATATTTTAAGAATGGCAGATACCTATATGCCTGATTAGCCATACTAGTTGTTAATATTTTCAAAACTTCTAAAATATAAATACCAGTCAGAGCCATCAACCCCAACATCAGTATGTTACTCTCAAAATCTTCTAGTTCAGCTTACAGCTCAAGGAAGCCACCGCCCTGCAACACCTCGCACTAACTGGGAAAACCAAGTATGACCTCTTCCCTTCTGCACTACCTACTCAGCATTGGCACCCACCGACCAGCTAAGTGCAAAGAACACAGCGCTCAAAATCATTCTGAAGTTCAGCATTCTCATGGATTTACGTTAATAATAATTAAAAAAAAAAATAATAAAAAAAAATATCTGTGCCACCCCTTTGAAGTTTAAGTTTCATTTACCCACTCCAAATGTGCCACTCATCAGCTCTCTGTACACTTTGATAACAATATTTCATTGGCATATTTTTTAAGTTTTAGGGTGGTTTGACTGGTGTTTTGGTTTGGGGGGTTTTTTGTGGGGTTTTTTTTTGGTTTTTTGTTTTTTTAAAAAATGTTCTGTGCACCCTACAGCGTGTGCCATTTCTCATCACTCTGAAGGGGCTTAAAAGCAGATTACCATCATTACCCTTTGCCAAACATATTCAGAACTAAAATCAAAGTACTAATTTTTCACAAATAATCATTTTAGGGGACAAATGGCTGGTGACTGGCAGCAGGTAACTTTACTGAAAAAAGCAAACAGAACCTGATACTTGAGAGTAAATTAAAAAAAAGTCAGTCTAGTTTATCCCAAATTTTGGAAGCTTTACCTATTTAATCAAAACTAGTATAAGTAGAGGAAGAAATCAAGCAAATAATTCATAAACCAGATGACATACACCATTTTTTCCATCCTTAAAACATAAAATCTTACAAACACTGAGTGTTAAGTAAAATACGTTATTAAAACATACTAAACTCTACTTAAATTGGGAGACATAAGGGAATTATGACAGTTAAGAACTGTGTGAGATATCCTGCTTTCCTCAATTACAAAAAACATGCAAGATAACTTAGAACTTTGAAAGCCACATAATTAGATATTCCCAACCAATACAAGACAATTATAGATTGCCAAATGTATTTGCAATTGCAGAAGTGTCAACTTCATAAATTTATATTTCACTTCCATGGAAAAAAAACACCATTGAAGAAAAAATAATTAATGCTGAATAATTAAGTTTTCCTAATCACTCCTCAGACCCAGACAATGAAAGCGTAAGTATGCTTTCAGAGCTTGGCAGTCACACTTTCAGTCCTATTCCCAGTTTCATACCTGAATGAAGACAAGTCTACCTCTTCCTACAAGCCTTTTTCTGCCATTTCTCTCTGTTTTCTCTAGCTGACAGTACAGAAGTGGCCTGTTCCACAGAAGCTGCTTGTCCCTTGCCACACAGGCAAAAAGTGCTAGGCCACTCTACTTTTTCCAGAACTGAAACAGGTGGACTACAAAAAAGAAAACAAAAAACCTCCCCAAAGTCCCTTCCGAAATCCCTCTCCCACCCCTAAGAGGGAAGCCACTCTTTCCAAAAGGATAGAGTACTTTCTTTCATACGAGAGGCAGTTATCACACTTCAGGAAAGGAAGGTAGAGAAGCACAAGTTCTCAGACCTCCTTCCTGAAATGCAGCAGGCCAAGGAACTGGCATAACTGTTAAACAAATGTGTAGAAAAAAAATCTCTGTTTAGCAGCCACACAAGAGCATCCTGCCTGGGGGAAAGGAAATGCACAGCAGAGTGTAAGAGTGCGTGACTCCTTCAAAGTGATCAAATCCAGCATGTTCCATTTTACCTTGGTCATTTTCTTCCAGGACTGAAGTTTCTCTCCACCTCACCCCTCATTCAGGTTAAAAGAATGGACAGAGTCAACATATCCAACCCCCAACAGTCTCATATAAATATGTGTAAATACATATGCACACACACGAATGACAAACCCAGGAAATTTTTATCAAGTCTGTGTGGTTATCCCTACAGACATCACCTGCTCAGTACAGAAAATGCTTCTGGACGATTACAATAGAATTCTCAATAACAAAACCCCAGTGGTGCTATATAGAAGGAAATGCCATAGCATTACCATTACTTAAAAAGACTTTGCCTTTTTAAAATTATTAATAGAGAAGTGACAGTTTCTTTTAATTCTCTGTCTTCATGGGGTCCAGCAGGAACAGAGGTAGAAGGACTATGAGGGGCAGAAACAGAGGCACTAATATTTTTGGTCTTTCAAAGTCATTTATTTGCTTCAAGGATAAACCAAAATTTTCTTTGAACACACCAAGTTTTTAGATAGATAAGAAACTGTCTGCTTGTTCTGTAGTGATTTATGTTGTGGACATGTGCAACAACAGCACCTGCAACTGACAGCATAGCTGCACAACTCAGAGCAAAACACCACCTTTGCAGAACAACAAAGTACCTAACAGAGCAGCACAAAAGAAAGATTTCCTTAGCTAAATTAGTGATCACTTTATAAAGTGTCAATGGAGAAAGAGTAGCACCATTTTTCATACAAAAGTATCAATTATTTGAATTACTAAAGTGGGACCAAGGAAGAAATCTCTCAAATAAATCACAACAAATGAAATATTTTGTAATTGTGGCTACTTTAAACTTGCTTCTCTTCCAGGAAAAATACTTGTTTGTGCCTTACTGAAAGGGTAATCAGAAACACGCACTGATAGCCACAGCACCTTTAAAAATACATACCTTTCTTAAACTAAGTAGGCCTTGTGGTTTGCATCTCACTTTTAAGAAAAATCTACTTCACCAAAAGTACCGCTCATACTACTGCCACCCTATGCATGACTTTTTAATGCCAGTCCTACAGGCTTTAAGATGATGTCTTTTTGATGTACAGTATCATATACTGTGGATTTCATAAATATAAGCAGCAGGGCAGACAGCACAGTTTTTGGCTATGTGATACATCGATACTATGACAGCAGTCATGTCAGAAAAACTGCAAATTCCTTCCTCTTTTTAACCTCATCCAGAAGTAAGACTGTTTAGTTAAAATACCTAGTACTAACAGACAAATTAAAACCTGATAAATTAGTGTTGAATAACTTCTATTAATGACTTTATCGTTCTTTAAATTCTCCAACAGCAGGAATTTTAGAGGTTGTATTCCGTACGAAAGAATTTACTGAACAGTATCAGTTATGTTAAGGAGGGAAGGAAACAGGAACGGAAGAGAGGGAGATATCTCCCCATACACATGTAATGTACACATCAAAACATGTGTTTACACTGCCACAATATTTATCTTAGAAGAGGAACTTAGAATCCTGTCCTTCCAAAGAAACAAGTATGAAAAAGCAGAAGCCCTTCAAGTACTACCGTTGCCTAATCTTGTAGTGGGCATGTACTTGTTGGGGAAACAGGGTGTACCAGCTGACTACCTCAGTAAACACTGCTGGAAAGGGAACGATACATACTAGCCTGTATCTACTATTTAAGAGTCAATAGGACAAAGTAGGAATGACAGAAAGAAAATCAACATTTCTGCTGGCAGGAGGCTTTCTTCCAAACACGTTGCTTAATGACGAACGCTGACAGAAGGGGAAAAAAGATGACTAAGCAGCACAACCTGGAGGAACAGCCTCTGTTACAATGCTTGTTCTAGTCCTGAGAATAGAGTTCAATATGCTCCATACAAGGCGTATTTAAACAGTGAAAATTAAATGGAAATTTTCAGAATTTCGCTGCATCCCAACCTTACTGATAATAACAGGAGAGAAACAGAACTGATTTTTCTTCTGTTTCTGGAAGACCTAGGCAAGGCAAATCTATGAGATTCCCCAGTGGGAATCAGCGCAACACATCCCAAAAGTTAGAAAAAAATTCTCTCAATTAAAAGTTGAGTACCATAAAAATGCACTAAACAGTGCAACTTCCAACTCGTTATTGACGAGCAGGTATCTTCCATTCCCTGTCTGTAACAGGCCCGTATATGCCATTAACAGAAGTAATGCTAACCCTTGTCCTCACATAAATGCTGCCTCAACATCGGTTCTCATTTACTTATGTAAGAAATATTAACAAGTCGACTAATCAGAATCATTTTTAGGAACTATGAAGAAACTTGTCACGAAATATTGCAGATCAGTTTAACTACACCTCATTTATAAATATCCCTAGATTTTGAAAAGAAAAAAAAAAAAAAAGAAAAAGGAGGACATAGCAGGACACTAGTGATAACATCCTCATAATACTCACCATATTACTTATACAGAGAGCAATCAGTGGTACCAGAACAAGGCAGTCCTGTAATAGACAACTGAATAGGGAAAACAACCCTTAAGGCTGCATCGGCTTGCTAACTTCAAATCCAACAAGTTACACTACTGTTGCTGCCCAAAGGAGGAGAGATTCTGTACTGCATAGCAAGTAAACCTTTATTCTTGTAACTCATCCCATTCAGAAACTTTTAGATCTACCAAGACAATGAAAGTACATACCAATAAGTAAAAACTGATCCAGTGACACTATGCACACTTAATTATTTTCACTAGCTGCCTGACAAAGTAGTAATTTGTGAACTATCAGAGATACCATCTATGAATATCTCGATGAATGTGGGCAAGTTTTGCAGATTTTTGCTTTTCAACCATGGAAACAATACAGAAAGCACCAAGAGTCACGCAGTACTTGTTGAATGACCTTCTAGACAAGGACTATGCTAACTACCGATTCATCACTGTGAGAGGGCTTAAGAGCAAGATACTGCATTGTATTGTGCTACTGGAGAGACTACAGACCTCAAGGTTTTAAAAAAAAAAAAAAGAAAAAATCATTTTAAATGAGCTTCAGTTCCTCTACAGAAATGTTATGAAGTATCACTGAAAACACAGAAGTGTGACCTTTGAAGTCTACTCACAGAAGACTATCACCTTACAATCAAAACCCTACTGTCTGAAATGGCTTTTTCTGAGATGCTACAGTTATGTTATTATTCTTACATATAAAGAGATTAGAGAAAAAAATTCTACCTCCTTGCTTTCCCTACAGTATTGTTTGTACACAATTTTTGGTGGTTTTTTTGGTTTGTTTTTTTTTTTAAAACACTCAGTCCACATTGTACCAAAGGTGGTTTTAGAATCAAATGCTCTACCCAGCTGATTTGTAACAGGGTGCAGTTAATATACTTTTCCATTACCACATCTGCTCCTCTACCTGCCTGTTGCCTAAACACACTTAAGTGCAAAATGCAGTGCTATTCTTTTTTTTCTAGATTCTCCAGAAAGCAACAAACACAGCTATTGCACAGTTTCTACGTGCCACAGGTACACTTAAACAACAGTATGTTGTTTGTATGTCCCATGGAAGGACTCCAGGCAAATTCAAAGTTTCCTCAAAATCCACCCAAGCAACATTTTGAAGACAAAAAGAACAAATTTATGGTGGGTCAGAGTGGTATCACACACCAGTGAAGTGGGGGCAACTGGACAGCTCCCTGCCACACCTGTGGTTTTGGATTCCTGGATGACACATGCACAGCCAAAAGATGAAGCGATGCTTCTGGGATGTAGAACTCAACAGGATGCTGGAAAGAACTGGTCAAACCAGCCACATAAACGTGACTAGTGCCTTGCACATACTACAAAATGCGTGCTCTTGAAATTACCAAAAGACAAACCGACAAGCCTCTGGCCTGGATGAAATCAACTGACTGCAGTGGCACTGATAGCCTTCATCACCCCTCATGCAGGAGTAAGACATGTTAGGAGCTTAAAGCTGTAGTGGAGCCAGGACCAAGTCAATTTTTCCTGTTAGCACAGATATATCCACGCAGCATCAGAAGAGGAAAACGTTTTTAAAAATAGGAATATGTGACTATAAATAGCTCCTGTTAGCAACCCTGCTCCTGAGAGTCCTAGGACATCACTGTTGGTTCATTTCCTGATAAACACTCTCAGAATTATGAACTGGAATTTCCAAAAACCATGCAACATGAAAGAGGACTAGACCCAAATACTCAACACCTTTTGTTTCTGTCACCTGCCCTCCTAGATGCGGTACCCCAGCATGATGCAACTGGTAGCTGAGACTATACTCCAGTTCCACAGTAACCCAAGCAGACAATCCAAAACTTCACTTGCACAAGGACAAGAAGTCAGGTACCTAACTCCTCCCGGCACACACGCAGTCAGCATTCCCTACAAACTGCCACACTGACTACATGAGAGGAGGAAGTTACCACCACGTGAGGCTAGAGAGCAACGCAAGCAGAGGTATAGGGCTCACAGAGGTGTCTCAGAAGTGGCATCTGGCTTACAGCACAGCCAAAGTTGGGCCATGTTGATGTACAACACCATAATAGAGCCAAAAAGGAAAATCTCTGTTGGCTTTGCAGACTCATGCAGCGTTGAACAGAACGAGAAAAATAAATTCTTTACTATTTGTGTTAAAATATTCTGCCATTTCATGATAACTTTTAAAAGGAGAAAAGATGTCTTCTCTTACATAGAAGTACTAGATGAAGCTTGAAAGCCGTAATTCTCAAAGAATACAAGATTCACGCTCCCTTTCACTCTAAACAGTATATAGAGCCCTACTGTTGACAGCAAGGTCTGCTAGAAACTGCAAATGCCTCTCACTGCTTTGGTTTTTTCCTATTTCCGACTCATTTCAGAGGAAAAATTACTTAAAAGTTAACACGTTTTCTCTTTCTCTCTTTAGAAAAACTTTTCCATGATTTTATCTAGCAAAATACAAGCCACAAGGCTCAGTGTATTTGATCTTTTTTTCTTTTGTTAAAAGTTATAGGTATCGTTAAATTACATACACTTAACGAGATCTAAGCATATACAGATTATTGACCTGAGCTTTGTCAAAAGAGAGATGACACTTTTGTTTTGACAAGGCAATAAAAAAGGCCGTTCCAACAGCATTCCCCCAGATGCTTGCTCAACTGAAATACTGTTTCTCTTACACAGACATTACATTGCTTCTAGTTCTGTACAGAAGTGATGCAAAAGTGTTTCCTTAAAGAACATATACTTAAAGATTTGTCTTCTGAAATTCTGGTAATGCTTGTAAGATTCCAGAGATAATGTGAAAGAAGGAAAATACAACTATGTACTTTGTAAGGTGGGGTCTGGGTTGTGGTTTCTTTTTTTTAAGTCATTTCAGACATTATTTCAGTATTTACCTGAAGCATTTTACAAGTTAACAGAGTATCAGGTGGATGGTACGCTAAGTAAGCTGTAATTCAAACATGACTCAGCTGAAAGCAGATCTGATAGACCATTCTAATGCTGTGCAATTGTCACCTAGCAATATATTCAGCACTTCAAAAGCATAAATGCAGCACTTTAAAATTTGTAAATTATTAAGTTCTTTTTAAATAATTGCATTTTAAAGATTAAAACATCCAACAGAGCTATTTGTTATCCAAAGAACTGAAACTGCTATCACTGTCATCCCACTTTAGATTCAGTTGAGCAGATGAGAGGGCTGACCTGTGCAATAGCATTTTCCAGACACTGTTAAACTTCCACTCCAAACAGCTTTTGTTTCTTCACCTACTTATACTGAAAAGCTGAATTTCAAAGATAGTTTCAAAAGTATTTCCAAATCACAGCTGGAACACTTTCAAGAGTCCCCTACAAAATCTATCTCTAATCTTACAATACAAGATATAATTACATTGTTACCTATAATTAGAAATATATTGTTCAAAGATTAGAGACCGTAAATGAAAGCACGTGGCTACTCACCTACAGTATACCAACTAGCATCTGTCAACTTGCTGATAACAGCTTCCTGAAAGGATCCATCGGGCATTTTGGTTTCAACCATTGCACCAACCTGCAATAAGGAGTATCGCACGGTTACATGTTAATCCCAAACTCATATAATGGAGAAAAACACATGTACATATTAATTCTTCCAGCAAGCTAGATTTTTTTTTTTTTTAAGACTCATTTTAGCTAAATGTTACTTTGTAAAATTCAGTTACTTCGCTGATAAGAACGAAGGTCCTTACACATGAAGGCTGAACTGCAAGCAGACAGTAAAGCAGTAAGAACTCGGAACATTTAATTTCAGCATGACTTACATCATCACAAGAGATAATAGAAGGCTAACTGGAAATAAATATTCAAATATTCAAAGTAATTATTACTTCATTACTGATGTGCATGCTATTACTACTATTTCTTTTATTTTAAACATTGCTATACTGTCAACTAGATCGGAATTCCAGCAGCAGCCTACAACATGCATCGGTGTTCTTGCAGCAGCTAGAGAAAAGACAAAGACAAAAAAAGACAATCTCCTCTGAAGAACTCTATTTGCAGTCGGTGTTTTATAATGCACCTATCTATTTTAACAGACAACCATCGCGTATAAAAATACAAATCAACACGTCAACTATTTTAAAATGCAGTTAGAGCAATCGTACTTACTACTGTCTAATGAGCTTGAACTTAGCTTCGTAATCAAGGTCTCCATTACTTATAAGTTTTGTGTCTTACAAGATACAAAATTTACTGTGTGTGCAAAACTGTGTATGAAGTATACTACATGGAGAAGCATAACCAGCCTCTAAGGGCTGCAAGAGTTAAGACTAATTACTCAGAATCAATCTGACCTAAAGCCATAAGCCTCCTCCTGTTGATTTAAATTCTGTAGCAGCAGTACTCACCTAAACAACATCAAAATTTAGAATTTTACACATCAATTATGCAATTAAGAGGGGAAAAAAGGCACGCAATATACATACTCTTAGAGGTCCTTTCACTTGGTCATCTTGCACTAACTGAGTTGAGTTATCCCCCTTCAGAACCACCTGAAAGACATTCATAAACATTTTTTTTATATATCTTATTTTTAACATCATACAAAAAGCATATGAAACTGTATTTATAGTAATAATGATTTGGAAAATAAGATCTTTATCAATCAAATAGACTCAAACATTATTGAAGGCAAAACACTTGGCATGGATGGTTTTAGTCACAGGAAGCCCCAACTATGACGCTTAATATTTAATCTGAAGCATCATAATTAAAGAACAGGGCAAATCAAATATCAGCCATTCCAAGGCAAAGAAAATATGTTTTCATGTGAGTTTGGATATTCATGCAATCCAGGACATACCTGGAATTGGGCTTCCAGATTAGAAGATTAAGCAGGTTTTTTCTCTCTCTACTGCAACTGTAGCACTTTGTTAACAACACACTGAGTACTAAACTACAACCAAAATAAAAAGCTGTCTTTATTAAATATGTATCAAAAAAATCACCAAACTGACCACTGCACCACCATTTCTGCTACCCTGAGCAAGAGAAAGTTTTTGTAGTAAAAATGTGAATCACTGCAAGTGTAATTAAAATAAGGATCAGTTACAGTGTAAGTAAACTATGCTTCTCCCTTCAAAACCCTGTTTGAGAAGGTAACGCTGGTGAGACAGGATGCAATTTGAATCCCCGAGTTTGCAAAGACTCAGTTTAGAAATATAAAGGATGAAGATTTAGATGTCAACGCTGTATACTGTTTCACTGCCATTTGTTATAGCAAAAACACCTAAGGTGTTTTAATAAAAAATTCCAAAATTCCTATTTCTTTTCAGGAATCAAAAGGTCCAGGAGCTTCCTTTCCACCTATGAAGGTGTCCGGTTTTCAAGCTCCTGCAATTATCCCCCCACCATAGTTTACACTGTAGCTATATTTATAAATACGACTCTAGTGGCATGCTAAAATAGCATTGGTGTTAACACTCATTAAGGTTAATAATCCAGTTTATGCCATTTTTATTTAAAATTTTGTATCGGCATTGAGATGAATACAGGTTGTCCTGCTACTCAGGAAAAACTACTGGACTTTTTGGACTCTTTGCACTCTTGGCAAGCGTGCCGGGGTGTGCCTACATGCTCCTAATTACAATATCAGGCTTAGCTTGTTAAAACTTCAATTGTTGTAGCATAATTGAGACACAGTGACAGGAATTTCCACCAAGTCACAGCAGCCTCATATACTTCCAAATCTTATTATGGAGTAATGGATTAATAAAGCATAAGATTCTAATGAGAAAAAGAAACCTATTAAACAGTCTGAACACTCTATCAGACCAAAGATATGGATACAAAATCAAGGATGTCAGACCAGGAAGGGCAGCACGCTGCTTCCTACTGACCTTCTCATTAACACAGATTGCAAAGAACATCACAAATTTCTAAAAGTACTCATTAAGAATAGGAGAAAGTCTCCAAGATCTGACTTGTGGGTTGTTCTCTTATCATGAAAAGCATTCTGATAGAGTGATAATACATATATATATGTAACTGAGGAGGCTGATAGCTTGTTCTACTTCATCTAAGCATTAAAGCACATGAAAACCTAGATGTGTCATTATAAAAAGAAGCTTTCACCTGTATTTGTTAGGGGGTTTTGGGTCACTAATACCTTATTTACATATCCTGGACAGTAGACAAGAAAGTAGGAAGTGGGAAGATTTTGGCAAAACGAAGCAGAACAATTTCTGTATTTACTTTGAATTCTTAGCTTTTATTTAACTACCTTTTATTCTTGTTTTCCCATGCTAGTATTAACAACAGTACTGCCACACCAAAATAATTACTTTCTCTTTTGTTTTTTTGGCACAAGACCTGTAAATGTGAATGAATATCATGTGCCAGTAGTACGCACGTGTGGAAACTCAGCTACAGCCAATGCACCCTGCTTCAGAAGGAGCAGCAAGATGCTCAAAGCTTAACAAATGTTATCCTGGACATTTCTAAAACCTGGTCTAAGAAACTAATTATTGCCATCTTTTTCACCCTTACGTTGATTTGTTTCAGCATTGCCTCTTAAGTTCCGAGCTTTAAAACTGAGAACACCAGCTGCAATGAAATGGAACTTTTGCTTCTGAAGAGGTTGTTCTTACTACTCACATAAAACCAAAATCCTCTATTTGTGACATCAAAACTGATTGCTGCGAACTGATGCATTCACAAATATAAGACAACTGTAATCAGGAAAGAAGTAGCAGGAATAGGTAATCTGAAAGCCCATTCTTGTTCCAGCATCCTCCTAAAAAAGAAAAACCCTACCACTCCCACCCCCAAAAAGAACAATAAACCAAACAAAAACCACCCCAAACCCAACACCAAAATATGAAAAACACCATTCAAGTGTTCTTTAAAATTCATACAGTGAGGTGATGAATGCTTCCCAACCTTCAGGCCTAGGACCTCCTCTGACAGCCCTTTCAACGCAATGCTTTAAGACAACCAGCGACAACCACAGTATGCTACCTTGACTTTCACAAGCCTTTTCACGGTCTTAATCTTTGCCTCACAGAAGGCACCCCGGTACTTGGCACTGACATCAGTTCCCACTGTCAGGTAGGCAGGCTCATCTGCTGCCTATTAAAAAAGAAAAAGTAAGAACAAACTTTAGTTCTTTGCATTTATTTTTACAGTTACATCATTATATACTTAATTTCACATCTAGACTTTAAGACCTATTGGCTTTTAAGTGATAAACAATGTCTCTACGCGGAATTGCAATTAGATTGTTCTTTAAAAGGAGAAAAAAAAAAAAAGAAACCAACAAACAAGTTACAGGAAGTTTTGTTTTACCAGTGATGTTGACACCGACACCCCCCCCCCCAATTTTATCAGCCTAACTTCCCTCCCAGGAATATTTTTGAGGGTATTGAACTGCTATTTGGAACACCTCTTCATAAAAAGGGTAATAACTTACAGTAGCGACTATTAATTCAAGTCATTCTTATACAGCATACAAAAGGAAAATATTTCAGCTGCAAAAAGGCAATATAAAAAATCGTTGTACTTTTTTTCAGTTACAAGCAATCCAATGACACAGATTATTTTAAACGTTTGAGACTGCTGTCATCCCAATACTTACAATTAAGTCTATAACATTCTATATATAGGATTTTTTTTTCCTGCTGACTAAAAGGAGACCTCTAGAGAAATTTGTTGAAATCATTCAAACAGCTGTTAACTAGTATTTTTCTTTCCTGAAATGCCTTTATGAAGGCTTAATTGCTTATGCATTTTAAGAGAGGGAAATATTTCTCATCATGTTTTCCTTAATCTGGACTTTATTAGTCAACATTTCACTTCATTGCACTTGTAGCAACTGATAATGAAGGATAAAATTACCGTGCTGAAAACATCTATCAAGACAGAAAATCAGCACAGAATATTAAATAACTTTTTTCTGTTACAGGTTGGGTTTTTTTTTGTTTATTGTTATTATTTCTTCAACTCCAAAGGCAAAAAAAAGTTTTTCTCTCTTTTGTGAATCATACTGCAATTGTTAAGCCTTTGTACTGAAAAAAACCGGCAACAGCTAAGGCGGGACAAAAGCTGTGGTTTTGCAAACTTGCAATAGCAGCTGCTGATACAGGAAGCATTTAAAGACAGTAGCCCAAAGGACAACAACTCAAAGGCGTTGTGAATTTTCAGACTACTACTGCAAGACGAGCTCCGCTCACCCACACCTCAGCTGGAGAGCAGAAACAGGATTTGCCGCACGCACCGAAACCCCGGCCAGCGTTATCCTACTGTTGCTCAGCCGCGCCGTGCGATTAAAAATGAAATGGCCAGAGCAGCGAGCTGTGAGCGGGGAAAGGGAGCCCTTCCCGGCAGCCAGCCTACCTTCATCTTCAAAGGTTATGTGAGGGATTCCAGCTCAAAGACTTCTCCTCCCCGCCAGCGCACGGGAAAGCACTGCAAAACAAGAGGGGGGGGGGGGGGGCGAGGGGGGGAGCGGTGGAGGCGGACCCGCGTGAGCGTGGGTCTCCTCGGGAGGGGGCGGCCGGGCCGCCAGGGGAGCCCAGCGCGGGCAGGCGGGAGCCGCCGCCCGTCCCGGCCCCGCCGGGCCGCGGAGGGAGCCGGGCCCGCGGCCGCCGCTTCCCGCCCGGCGGCCCCTCGGTGTGTCACGTCGCCATTGCTCCCGCTCCCGGCCTCGGGGCGGCGGGGGGTGTGTGTGGTGTGTGTGTGTGTGTGCGTGCGTTCAACCCGGGAGGGAAACCCGCCGCCCCGCACGGGCAGCTCCTCGCCGGGGGTGGGGTGGGGGGGGCGCCGGGGCCCGCCACCGCCTTCCCCGCCCCTCCCCGGCCCTCGCAACTTTCTGCGGCCCGCGGAGGGACGCGCCGCAGAGCTCCTCCTCCCCGCCCGCCTCACCCGCCGGACGGACGGACGGACTTCTGGCTCCCCCCCCGGACACCCGCCGCCGCCGGCCGGGCAGCCCGCCGGGACGCCGCAGCCCCCCGGCCCAGGGCAGGGGAGGCGGAGCGGGGGCGGGCCGGCGCCGCGCGGCTGAGGGGGTTGAGGATGGAGGGCGGCGCGGGCGGGCGGGCAGTCCCCGCCGCCAAGCGTCGGGGCAGCCCCGGGGAGGGCGACGGGGGAAGGCGGCCGGGGCGCTCGGAGGGGGCACGGGGCGGAGTTCGGCGGGGAAGGGAGTCCCCGTCCCCATCGCGAGGGGAGCGGCGGGCACCCCCGGCTCCCTCACGGGGTGGAAGGGCGCGCTGGTGTGTGTGTGGGGGGGGAAGGGGCAGCCCCCGGCGCCGCTCCGCGCCCCCTCCCCCGGGACGGCGGCGGAGTTGCGGCTGCCGAGGCGCCCGCCGCCCTCGCTGCCTCCTACCTGGAAACTCGGAGCGAAGTGGGCAGCCCCGCGCCGCCCGGCCCGGCCCGGCCCCGCCGCGCTCCCAGCGCCGCGGCCCCCTCCGAGACGACGACAGCCCCGCGAGCGGCGGCGGCTGAGCGCGGCCCCGCTCCACCCCCTCCAGCCCGGACTCGCACCGAGTCACCAGCGGCGAGCCCAATAACAAGCTGTTGAGCAGAATCTGTCCTGCCTGAACTCCCATTGGCCCCCTCCTGACGCCCCGGGGGCTCTGCCCCGCCCGGATTGGGCGCCGCGGACAGCACCCCCATTGGTCACAGGGCGGCCGGCAGAGAGCATTGGCCAGCCATCGACGCAGGTAGCGCCAGAGAGACTTTTGATTGGTGCTCCTTCGAAGCGCCAGGCGATTGGCGGAGGTTGAAGCGAAGTCGGCGTCCCCCCGCGGCCGATTGGCAGAAGCTGGATCCGGATGTAGCTCTGGGCGCGGTGGTTGGCCACGACCGGGGGCCAGGAAGAGGAACGGCGCGATGTGGTTGGTGAGAGCCGAATCTCGGCGACGCGGTGGGGCGGGGACGGGAGGGAGGGAGGGGGGCGGCGGGGGGCGGGGACGGCGGCCTGCGGCGGCGGCGGCCCGGGGCAGGCAGGGCGCATGCGCCGCGGTCAGCCTCCCGGCGCCATTTTGTGTGCGGCTTTTTCCCATTTTAGGCCGCGGGAGGAAGGGAGCGGGAGTGGTCGGCGCCTTTCCCGCGGGGGGGAGCTGCAGGGCCGTGCCTTGGCGGCGGCGGGCTCGCCGGGGATCCTCTTCCTGCGCTCCGGAGAGGCCGCGTCTGGCTTCTTCCCCGCGGCCCACCCCCGCGTTGGATGGCGGCGGCGGGCGCGTCGCCCCCGTCTCCCACTCGGCGGCGATGGCGCAGGAGCGGGCCCGGCCGGACCCGGAAGTGGAGCGGCGGCCATGGAGGGGCGGCGGCGGCGGCGCCTCTGGCGGAACCGCCCGCCGGGAGGGCTCGGAGGAGCCGGCGGCCTGGTGAGGCGCGGGCCCGCAGCGGCCGCTCCCCGCCGGAGTCGCGCGGAGGCGGCCCGCCCGCCGCGGCCGCTGCCGAGCGCCCCAGCAGACACCGCCGGGGCTGCAGGTAGGGGCTGCAGGCGCCGCCCGTGCCGCTTTCTCCGCCGCCGGGGGGGGGGGGGGGGTTCCCCTGCCGGCCGGGGGGGGGGGGGGGCCGGGGGCCCGTGGGCCCGGCCTCCGCCGGGCGGCTGAGGCCACGCTTCACAGGAAGACGCAGCAAGGACGGGGGCAGGCGGGTGTTGGCGGGGCTGAGTGCTTGCTGGGGGGCGTGGGGGGGAGTGTAGGCTTGTCCGGTCCTTCTGTACCCGTGGTGGATGCTCCCTGCAGGTGCAGCCTTATAGGCCGGGATATCTGCACTTGTCAAAGGTCCTCTAAGAAAATTTGGTCTTAGAGCTAGTTTTGACACTACAGAGTAGGAGTTGCTAACTGCAGCCTGGAATAAAAGTATGCATTTTTAACATTAGTTTCACACTTTGACTTATAAAAAATGTGCTCCCTGATTGACTGTAATGCAGATCTGTTATTTTTCCACAAAGTAACAAGCATCTGTGTGACAGCGCTCACTCTCAGACATCCCTTAGGTTTATCTAAAGCAACAGCAGAGGGACCTATCAATATAGTTAAGAGATCCATTGTGCTAATTTGACAGAAATGGATTGTTAGTTTAGGTGTAGTTTCCATGTAAATTCTGGTTTGAAGGTAGGTTTTGTAGGGGTGGTGTTGGTTTTTTTTTTTAATTAAATCTGATGCTTTGGAAAGCAGTAAGGAAAGGGACTGTTCTCCAGGGAGTTCAGCGAGCAGCGGTGTGTGGCATAGATCAGCTCTGAAGGCTTAGTAAGGTGTAATGCACACAAGGCATGTTTAGACCAACATGGGGGAAGGGAGAGTTCTGGTGCTTGGATCCAGGTTGTAAATGTAAAGATGCTTTAGGATGTATACAAAACATAGAAAGGTTTGAGGCATTTCTTTTAGTGCTGAGGGAACCTTGATTCTGTGCTGTAGTTCCACTTCATGCAGTGGATAAACTGAAGAGCAAATTATTGTTTAGAATATATTAAATCTAACCGAAATGTTAACAAAAGTTCAAAAACTCACTTTGAATGTGAACTTCTGATTTCTCTCTGGAATGTATTGGCCAAATCATGACTTAGACTGTGAGCTTTTTCTGAGGCACAATTTGTATCTCTGTACGAAGTATAGTACCATTCAATAAATAACAGTTTGTGGCAAAACTAATCAGTCTCGTTTCTGATTTCTAGCAGAAAGATCCTGTCCACCTGGATGTATCTGGTACAGCTGGCATGCTTAGGAAGTTCATGGCACATCACCCATCTAGCTGTTGAGAGCAAAAGGACTCTATATTGCCAGTCAGCCGGAGAGGTGACTTGTTCTTTTATGGCATTTGAAGCACCTAAGAATGCCTAGCTAGGCAGCTCAACAAAGAGCGTAAACATTCTCACACAACTTAGGGATGATGTCTAGTGTAATGGAATGAAAAAGCCGTGCTTTTGGCAAGCCAGAGAAAGGGTCTAATTTTGGTTTAAAATAACTTTTCATTGGAATACAAACTTCGGGACTCAAAGTTACGTGACGATACTGAAATTTCACATCCTAAACGTATGCTAGTGTTCACTAGCCCCGAGACTTCCAGATCGCTTGGCTATACTGGATCCTTGTAGCTATGCCCCATCCCCCAGTGTGATCCCTTATAGGGAAACAGTTGAAATGAGTGGAAGAAATGAGCAGCGAACTCTTCTGTCATGACCCGCTCTGTGAACTTTACACAGTTAACACTTCAGAAGCTCTAGAATGAGACAATTGTAGTAGGTCCTTTAAGTATCTAATCTCTCTGTAAATAGACATGCTGTAA
Source organism: Gorsachius magnificus (assembly GCA_034008185.1). Classification (NCBI taxonomy): domain Eukaryota; kingdom Metazoa; phylum Chordata; class Aves; order Pelecaniformes; family Ardeidae; genus Gorsachius; species Gorsachius magnificus. The sequence goes on from CM067086.1 coordinate 64,698,963, forward strand.
GGTAGAAAAAATTTTAACATCATTGTTCAAAGCAGCAGTACTTGTACTATGTGTGTACTTCGTTAGTACCAAAGGTCTTGTATAGCTGCAGTGCAAGAGCTTCACCTTGGGGATGTGTATCTTGGTCTTAGCTTGTGCAAATTAGCACAAGGCTTCTTCATTTACAGTTAACACAAAAGCATTGAGGCACTCTTTAAGCATGGCACTGGTCTCTGGTAATACGTCATCCTGGAGTTTAGGTGGTGGCTGTAAGTAAATTAGGAAAAATAATCCACTTTAAAGTGTCTTTAGTGTATTAGTTGCAGAATGTATAGGAATTTTGCCCAAAGTCTTTCATAGATGTGGTACTCGATAGGAAAAGGCAAATACAGAAATGTCTGTATCTTGCAGTATTCTCTGTAAGAATAGCAGAGCAAGTAGCAGCCAAGTAAAACTGCTGAGTGTATTGTGTGGCTTCCTTGAAGAGAGACAAAATAACGAGAAGAGAGATTTCTGGGATAAGTAAGATGTTTTAATTGTGTTGCAGTAGTTGCATATGGCTGTTGACATACTGCATTTACACATAGATAAAAATGCGGAATATACATAAAATCACAGCTAAAACATTCTAGAAATATTAAAAATACTGATTTTTCTTCTAACACTGAGCTGCTTTGTATGTAATGAAATACTATGCTACTCTATGTCAGACTGCAGATGTTCAGGAGACTTTTAGCTTCTTTTATTTTTGTCTCAAGTGTTTAGTTCTGCTTTTTTTTTTTAATGCTCTTCCCCTTGGTGTTTCTATTCTGTAAGTAAATAGGCAACATTTTTTCCAGTGGTGGTTGAGCAAGCATCTGCCTTGCGGTTCAGAACCCCTGTCTGCGTGGAACTGCTGTATTTCTGTACAAACGAAGGTCAGATGCTTCCCACAAAGCTTTACTATCTAAGTGATTGCAAACTACGCAGACAAGAGCGTGGTAAGAAGTCGTGAAGTACTTAGTGTGCAGGTATAAAGGAAGAAATCCCAACAAATGTTGAAGTTGACAACAGAAAATTTCAGTCAGTAATATAGGTGGATTAGAAAAATTAAAGGTCAAACCTTTCCTAGTCATGGAGAAAGCTGTGCTTTACTGTTAACTATCAGCAGTTAAGTTCCTTCCTATTTATTATCACGCGTGTGTGTGTGAGTGAGAGACACAAAACGGAAAAAAAACCCAAACAAAAACACTTGATAATGCTAAATGTCTACTTAGTTTCCCCAGCTCTGGCATGTTCCTGTCCCCATGTTGAGAAAAATGGATATTTAGTTATTCAAACATAACTCTGCATGCTGTTTTGCATCATTTCCTTGTGAGTGTTGCTGCTGGAGAAGACACAAAGTTTAGCAACCCTTAGGAAGCCTGAAACAGTGCATTATATCCACTGAAGTTTAGTAGTGGCTTCTTGAATCTGGTATGGGTATGTTTTGAAGCAGTGCAGTATCTCTTCTGGATATGAATAATCATGAAAATATTTACAACACAGAGTACTCTGTCATAAATATTTGTGAGAAAAATCTCAGAATTGGGTTTCCTGTCAGCTCTGCAGCTAACAGTAACACTTGCTTTGTAGTTGCTTTTTTCCAGTAACGCTAGATGTTATGTGCTCAGCCTGTCAGAGTAGCTCTTTTTAACAGCTTCAGAGATCTCCAGGGAGAAGTGGTCCTATTTCTACTGAATAAATGATGTCCAGACTTTGTTGTGCTTTGCGGCTGCAGATCTTAACTGCAATCCCATGTGTTGTAAAATGTGTGCAGAAACCAGTGATGCATTAACTGATGTGTGTTATTAGCAGCCCAGCACTGAGAGAAGAGGGATGAGTTCTCAACTGATGTAACTGCTGCTTTCATCCTAGCCTGTTAGCTGTGCGGGGGTGTTCTGGCATGTATCATGCAATCTTTTAATTCCAAACATAAAATGTTCCTTTTTTTAAGACTGATTTGGTAATCTTATGTTTGGACAGAGTATGAGCTATATTGTAAGAGACTATTTTTATTCTTTCTGGTATGTAATTTTCTATTACGATAGCTAGCATATTTGTATCAAATGTTAACATTAGCTAATTTAGCAACTATGGAAGAAGGGTGCCTGTTGCCAGGGTTTACTTAAGATTGGCTTCTAAAGCCTGTTTTTGCATGTTTTGGCATGTACTATTAAATTATCCAGATATAGGTGTTTAATTTCTCTTCTGTTGCATCCCTGTTGCAAAGGGATGCAAGATAGGGAATTTGATTACAAATCCACTTAATTTCTTGTATTACTTCTAAGGACTACAGGTTCACGTCAGTGACAACAGTGAGGCTATTACAGCTACGCTGGGGAAGTCCTGCAGTGTTGCGAAACAATAGCACACAGTCCTACAGAGAAGCTGGAGACTTACAGCAGCTTTAATTCAGACTTCAGTTGTCGTCATCTGCAATCGAGTGATGAGTCTCTCTTTCAAAACTTGAAGTAGATGCTTGAAGTCAAACGCGAGTGTAGTTACTGTTCTGGGTAGTAATGTTACTCCACACAGCTGCCAAAGGAGAGCATCCTCACATATTTTTCAAAATAACAGTTTGTGAATGCCAGCTGTAAAGGCAAAGGATTAGATATACCTGTCGTTCAGTGAGTAATCAAACCTTCTGTTTCAGGCTTTATGAATAACTTTTTTTTTTTTTGACAGGCACAAGACATAGTTAGCACTAGAAATGTATCTTATGCATGTGCACATATGGGCTATGTCAGTGCATCCGCTATTCCAGTGTTGTAAAATTTAGCTTTTAAAACTCTCTGAACTTCTAAACTGGCTTCCAAATTACCTCTACAGCATGCGGCTTTTTTTCTCCTGGCTTCTGAGCTGTAGACATTATTACTGATGTGAACATTTTTATCTGTGGAAGTTTTTCTCTTTCGAGGTGAGAAGAGACCGTTTTTCTACAGGATTAGGGGAGTGGTTTTCTGTGTAAATATAGTCAGTCAGCAGTCTCCAGAGCAAATACAGTTTTAGTGTTCCTGAAATAAATTTAAGTTGAAAACATTTAAACTTGCATCTGAGTCTCTAAACTGTCTTTATTCTTCCGAAGAGTCAAATCTTGTTTATAAATACTAGTGCTTGAGTAACCTCCCATCTAAATCAAACATACGGGGAGAAACCTGAATGCAAAACCCATGTGCTTTTGGGAGTGGCAATTACATATTTCAGTGCTATGAAAACTAACAGGAGAAAGTCTTTAAAGTTTTAACATTTACATGAGGTTGCATTTGAAGAACCCTACCGCAATCTTTTGAATTAGTTAAGCTTCTGAAATAGAAGGTATTCCCCCTTAAATATTTAACTTCTGAGATCTACTTTGGAGCAATGCCATGGTCCCTTTTTCAGCCTTTTGTGACACCAAGCTGGGAGTAAATGTATACCAAATAGGTGTCTAATGTTATCCGTATCTCAGATGTAGATTGCTGCTGACGTTAGAGAGCTGAAATAGGTTGCTGTTTCACTTTGGCAAAGAGAATAAACTTTGGTTGGATTAATTTCTCAGTACCTGTGTTAGTAGATTCAGGGTTGTCTTGTTTTTCAGTAGTTTTGAGTGATCTGTCACGGCCAATCTGGAGTACAAGTCTTCCTCATTTATGCTCCCTGTTGCTAGTTTATATCTTGGAAGGCTTCCCCTCACGTAAGACTTCTTGCTGCAGAAGTAGCCGTGTTAAAAAAGTACAAGAAGGAAATAAAGCTCTTAAGAGCTATGTTCTCAAATACACAAGCTTTTTCACTTAGCCACCGCTAAGTGGCTTATCAGTCTGGATTTTTACTCAAATATATCAATTGATACTTGCAGAGATTAAAAAAAAGGTTTCTAACACTGACGGTGAGTCCTTGGAGGTGGTCCACCTGCCAGCATAGTGTCACTCTCAAGCTTGTCAGCACTGACAAACTGTTGATTAAAATAACGGATCATTACAGATGCAGGTCGCAGAGCAACGTAATCTGACGGAATCGGGACTGCGGATGCTTGGCTTTTATGTGTAACCAGTGTGTACGCAGCCTAGCACAAAGGAGCAAGTGCTACTTCTGCAAAGCATGGTTGCTCCACAAAAGCAAGCTTGTGAGGGCACTGGTTATGGGGCTTTTCTTCTAGGGCTTTTGCTTCTCCGTATTACTTTAATCACTTACGGTTAACTTACTTTTTGGCCTCAGCTAACAAGACTGGTCAGTGTGGATTCTTTTCTAAAAGTATTAATGCCCTCAGTCTTTTGAATTAAATGTTTTTAGCTATAAGTAGCTGCTGTTAGTGAGAATCTACAGTTTGGCCAGTGACTTACTTCTGAATTTTTGCCTACTTGGCCACCTTTTTCCAAAGATACTTTTTATTTGTCTGTATTGTTTGGAGGATGATGATATGGTAGCTAATTTACAGCTGGCCAGGGAGTTAGCTGACCAGTCAACACTGTGTAATACACGCTTAACCTGTGAATTAATTGCAAGACTATACTGTCTGCAGAAGGGTTGTGCCTTCAGGGATGTGCCTTCCTCTGCAGTGCTGCTGTGTGGTCTGTCAGCCCATTAGTTACACGAGTACAGCTGTAAACAGCACCACTGAAATGAGCTGTGTTGTGTGACATCCAGAACTCTGAAGGAACAAAATACCTGTCTTTTCGGAGAGTTTAATTATTCTGGATCAAGCAGCACAACGGGGGACAAACTGGTATGAGCGCAGAAACAAGCATTTGGCTGGGGGAAGTAGTTGCTTGTTAAACTGACTGACAGGAAAGACATTAAGCTACATTTTGATTCTGCCTCCTAAAACAGTATTTCAGATTTCTATATACATCAGCAACAGAAAAAAAAAAAATTATTTGGGAAAAATAGTCTCTGGAGTGGTGTGCTTTGTAGAGTGTGGAAACACCTAGAATTAGAGCTGAAATGGGGGTTTACTGTAAGCATTCTGTTAAAGTCATGTAGCGCTTCCTCTGCTACTCTTGACACCTGTTAATGCACTCTGATGTAATAGGTCTCTGTCCTTCCCTGAAATAATGAAAGCAGATTCCTGCTTGTCTAAAAACCCTGCGAACGAGATAAATTTCACTTTCAAAAACTTGGGCATCACTTGGGTGGGTTTTGGGGTTTTGTGTGTGTGTGTTTGGAATGTATCAGCTTCTGGGTAAACTTACTGTAACTGAACCTACTATTAATCTGCTGAAACTGGAACCTTAACGAAATATTTTGGATATGCAGACAGTACATATATACCAAATGATATCTATCTTTATGCAGCAATAAAGCACCCCATGTTCTTTCTAAACCCTTACTTGGGTTGTCTTACCTAAAATGGTATTTTCAGTGGGTGGTTCTTATGCTCTCTGTAGGGGAGACTTCAGTTTTTCCTCTGTCTGATTATATGCACGTTTGGACTATAAACTGTGTGATACTGCTGCCTGCTTCATTCTACTTGTCCATTTTTGGTTGGCACAGCAACTTGTAAGAACCATTTTTAAACAACTGTTCTGGAGTCCTTTAATAGCAATGTACCGAAGATGAAAGAGCACTGCATGGTGGTTGCGTAGTCCATCTGGAAATATGAGACTTGGTTTGAGCCTGGTTGTAGATCCCATCTTCTCAAATGCCAGAATGTATTTACTGGACAAGCAGTAAGGCTACACTCTTACCTCTTCTACCACCAGTTTTCTGCAATGCTGTATAATTAGCCATAATAGGTAGCAAGAGCTTTTATGATGGAAAGATACAAGCAGTTGGTGTCTCAAAATAGCTCTGGATTCTTCAGTAAAAGTAACTTCCTTGCTGCATGTAACTTGAAAAACTGGTAGGTGGAGGAAAAGCTAGTCCTTGTCTTACTGGCATACGCCACTGAAGGAAGAAAATGAAGGGGAGAGAACAGTCTCCATACTGTATTTCTGGTGCTATTACAGTCTCAAAATTTTCATGACAACTAATACTATTTTTCTTTTCAGGATCTTGAAACCATGCACCGTTTAACCATTTAAGGTCGTGATTATCTTCCAGCTGATAAATGCTTAAGATGCATTGCTGAATTCACTGGTTTGCATTCCCTTCTGTGGTTACAGTTTTATCTTGAGGAAGAGACTTGCAAAACAGCGTATGTAGTTTACTCTAAATCTTCCTTAAGGGTCACTCGCTCTATGTAGCCCGGCAGCATCTCAAGCAGGATTGCATCCCTCGGGACACTCACACTTCCAGCATGCGGAGCTCTTACCCTCAGGCCATCAAGCTCTTTTTGTCCATGAGAAGGAAGCAACAAATGACCTGGTGCTTGGCATGCTTCAGATCTGCATGAGACAAATTCGGTTCAAAACATTTCCTTTCTGAGCATCAGCACCAAATAGAGATCAGTAGTATTTCTTTTAGAGATGCCCTTATGGGTATCTGCCATGCAGGAAATTTTATATATGGGTTACTTCAATGAGCTGTTCTTCTGTGGGCTTCTAACAGCTCAATCCTACCATAATTTCACCAGCAGTACTGGTCAGTTGTAATGAAGGTATTATCCAAACCAGTAATTTTTATGGCCATGTAAAGGTAATATAAACAATTAAAATCAATTACTCTGATGCAATAGCCAAAGCTTGACTTTTGAACTCTGCAAATCCAGTTGCATATTCTAAAATCTGTCCTGGTGCAGCCATGTAGATGTATATAAGTAAACCAGATACTAGAGCAATTTTTTTCTTTTTAATTTGTCATCTACAGTTCACCATAGTCTCCTTTTTAATTCTTTAACAAGGCTTCTGCGTGTGAACTTGCTGACTAAATAATTGTAACGGGGAATGTGACGCATCCAGTCCTATTAAATATCACAGTAGTGATTCATCAGGTGCTGAGTAACAGTCAGTGGATGTATGAGACTTAAAGGGAGAGGAAGCGTCTTACTGTACTTCCTGCTCTTGTGTCATTGTTGGTTCTACATATTCTTAAAATACTCCTCGGTGGAGGGATGACTTTAAGCTAAGAGATGAGTCTGTCTGTACAGCCTTACTTTCTGGTATTCTGTTAAAGTCTGTGCTTTGGGTCTTTAGCAACAGCACATGCCATTAAAACTCTGAAGGTAAAATGTTTCAGCATGGCAAGAACTGCAGTTACGCATTCCAAGTGGGTATTTGACTTCTGCTTTATTATGTATTCCCATAAATGGCCAGTCTGGACTAAGTAGGTTACTTGTGGAGCCTGAAGCAAGAAGTCCTGCTTGGTATGGGCTAATTATGCTTTTTCTGGTATCTTCAGAACTGAAACTTCCCAGTGCTTGGGCAGAAACAATCCAAGTGAGACTGTTAAGAATCACCTCTTGCTCAAGTCTCTGATTCAGAAACTTTTACCCTGCCCATTTGTTAGCCTTGCAATGCATTTTCACATTTCAGTGTTACACTGAAGTTCTCATTGACCATTGTCAAACCAATTATGAAAGCTAATTTTCATTTTAGGGAAGGGGATCTAAGCCCTATTGTTGTGGGAAAGCATGCTGCCCCTGCTGCTGAAGGCTGGTTCTGGGAGCCTTCGGAGGTCGCTGTCACAGACCACCGCAGGTAGGTCCATCCTGTGGGCTTGTGTGTGTCGCCAGGAGCTCCGAATTCAGCCAGCCGGGCGGCATGTTAGGAGACTCGCTGCTCTCACAGTGAGCTTACTTAAAAGTAGTAGGATTTAAGTAGGAGCACATGCTAGCCTTTGTCTCGAGGAACATCTCTTCTGGAGCTTCAGCTCTGCAGACTCTGAGCATACATGCTTTTTCCAGACATGCCCCACAGCTGAAGCTACAGGAAACTGGTGGAAGCTTTCAAATCTTTGGTTTAGCTACCTGATTGGTGATAGTTCGCTTGGGCTTAAATCAAACTCTTCCCCTAGATACTGTTTAAGCCTGGCGGGTAATACAGCATCTACAATACAGCTAGACTTCCCCCCCCCCCCCCCCCAGTCCTGTACTTAAAATAGAGCCTCTGCTAAAAGTAAGCTTTGTTGAGATTTAATATTATTTTCTCTTGTTCTGTAACAGATCTAGTCCTCACTTTAATAATCTCAGATCCAGCTTGAGTGCTTCTGGAGCTTAGTGTGCACCAAGTGATTTCCCTCAGACAGCTCTGTATATTTAAAAAAAACTCACATGGTCTTCAACATTTAATCAAAGTTTAATGATGCTGTGCTGACCCCCTGCATTTTTAAAGTATTTATGTGGTCAGTGTTGCCAGAAGTAGCCACTTCCTTCTTTTTGGAAGATTTCTTCCTGTGCTCAACTTCCACTGTTGGACACAGCAACAAGTAAATACTAATTCTCAGTAGCAAAATTCATTAAAGTTGGCATTTAGCTTATCAGGTGTGGACTGTATTAGCAAAACATTATGATGGCTACTGCACAACTGTGTAATTAAGCATTCTTAAGTAACTAGTTTCAAATTAGTAAGGAAGTTACTTGTTAAATCCAATGCGGTTGTCTCATTGGTTATCCCAGTTGGAACTGCAGCTAGGTTAAGGCTACAAAAATAGCTGTAATGGGGAGTTTTTTCTGCTGAAATGAGTCCTTCTGGACTAGAACTCTATTCTAATAGTCCTTGGGCCTTATTGTTAAAAGGTAGCAATGCTTAATTTCAGATCAAATAAAGCTAGCAGGCTTCTCTGTTTCTACAGTTAAGGGATACTTAATACTAAAATAGCTTACTCAGTATTTTCCTGCTTTTTTCCTTCTTGACCCCCCCCTCCTGAATAAATGCAAGTATTTTTTCCCCACCTTCTAATGCTCACTTTTTTCCTCTTATCATAGATAAAAGATCAATTCTCATTAACAGGTTGAGCCTATACTCTGATAACTTAGTGATTTAATTTGGAAGAGAACCTGACAGCAATGATCACCTTGGTATTGTTTAATTCAGTGTTGCCATGACAGGCAAGGCTGTTGTGCAGCACTTTGTATGTACTGCTATCCACTGCAAAAGGCACGTGCTCTTGAATTGAATTATCATTGGGCTTTACTAGACAGCCTTCCACAACAAGCAAAAAACCAGAGCATGGTTATTCAGAGGAGCTTTTTAGATAGCTAGAAGTAGGTGGCTCTCTTCCTACCTATACCTTTTCACATACTGTAGAACATATTCCTTCCACTTTATCTTGTAAATACACAGAACTGATCCTGCTCTTCTCACTTAGCCCTGAAACCTGACTTGCAGAACTGCTGTTACACTCCCTGTCCCTATTTCTGAATGGCTGTCACTGGAAGGAGTGGATGGATGCATGTAATGATGTGTAAGGAGGGCTCTTAACTTCCATTTAGCAGTAAGTCAGCAACACTGTAGGTGTAGAATAAAGCCAAAGTGAAGAAAATAGAGTCATTCTGCTGTCATATACATACGTGAGTGGAAGATCAGCCCTGAGCTAATGCTTTAGAGTGCTGATCAGAGTTTCCTGGCTGGCACTTGCTAATGAATCCAACAGCTGAATCAGCAGTAAACTTCAGTAGTAAATTCAGTTTGGAGAAACACAACACAGAGCTGAAGGCTGACACAGTGTAACAGCTATACTCTCACCTCGGGAAAAGACACCAGAGGAGGCTGTTGGTCATGGTCATGATTAATGACACTCAGGCAGGCCTGATGAAGTGTTCTGGCAGCCTTGGAAAGCTATGCCTAGCTGGAGAGGCAAGAGTTTGGGTAGCTTGACTGGGTCTAGCTATGGCTTCAGCCCAAGACAGTCATGAAGTATCTGTCAAGCCTGACCCATCTCTCTCTATTGACTTTTTCCCTTGCCACAAAAAGGAAATAGAACCTGAATCTTGTAATCCCATTAGAAGAGAGACCATAGGCAGGCAGGTGTTTTTCAAAAGGAAAAAAAAACTATATTAAAAAATAAACCTGTAAGGGAAAGCTTTTGTTTTAAGGGCTGGTGATTATAAGTGTGTAGTACTAAAGCTGAGGAGTTTGATAAAAATGCATTTTAGATTAAGATGACCATTAAAATTTTAACTGCATGTACAAATACAACTTCAATTTTAACTGAGGTTTAAGGTGGTAAACTGAGCAGTTTGTTACCTTGCCTTTCAGGACTTTGAAGTGACTAGAATAGACAGTCTTTTTTTTTTCTAGAAGTTGGGAAAGAAAGCAGGAAAACTTGTTTTCAACTTCTGGGAAGGTCAACAATTGATAAAGCCAATTCAGAAGTGATTTAAGAAACTACAGCTGAATGAAGCTGTTTAAAAATAGTTTAACTCCTCAAGCATTAATTCCAGTTACATTGCTTAATAGATCTCACAGCTTTAGAACTTAAACACAAGCACTATTTTAAATTTAATTACTTTTTAATTTCTCCTACTCTTCAAATAAGCCTAGGCTTAGTATTTCAGATTAAAACTCCTTTTCCTGAACTCTTGCTTGTTATGTAGGCTGTTTGGAGTGGTCAGCTGTGCACATCACCTTAGCCTGTATCCAGCTGTTCTAGTTAGGTGTGTGCTCATCTCTTCTGCCAAGAGCAATCACAGACTGTGGCTATGAATGAATGTCAAATCATGATACTGGTTAATCAAGGAATAACCAAGTACTAGTTTTTAATCTTAAGCTAGGCAGTGTAAATAAGAGACTTTTTCTGTACCTAGCCTGGCTCAAATGGAGTGCTGCAGTAAGAGGAAGCAACACCAGCCTGATCATACCTTTCCTTCTTAATGGCTGTTTTGATCCAGGTGATGCTGGCCTCTACTCTTTTGAAATAAAAGCTAGCAGACAGTAAAATGGAAAATTTATTAGTGCAAGTTGGTCACTCGGTTTCTTCCAACAAGTACATAATAGCATCCCATGCTTAATACATTATAAACAAACCTGTTCTAAGTTAAGAAAAGTTGAACTTGTCTTGAAGTAACAATGTGTTACATATTGTCATCATCTGATTCATCTTCCTCTTTCAAAGATTCCTGTTTTAAAAAAAAAATGAATAGTTTAAGAGTTGTTTTATAATTCAGCCTATAATAAGCAAAATGAGTTTTTCCTGTAGCTTCACGATCCTCTCCACCTGTCCAAAGCCTTGCATTCAGCAGGCTAGTTCCTATCTTTAGGAAGCAATACAGAGCACCATCACTACTTTCAGAACAAAAGCCAAGCTGTTGAATGCTGGAAGCCCAGCTTCCTCCAGCTGGTTGTCTTTAAGAACAGTTCTAGGCAACATGACTTACTACCTCTCCTGCTCACTTACACTTGGAGAGTTCACACATCTCCTTTACAAGGAGAAACACGCCACCTGTGCAAGCCTGCTGAATTACACTGGGTTTGAAAGTAAGAACTATCCCTGGATTACACTGAAAACTTCACGGTTCTCCTTTCAGAATAACATCAGCCAACACTGAGGGGATGTGTGCAGTAACTATACATTCTCCAGCCGTCATGACAGGAGAAGCCTAACCTTCAGTTAGCTCCTTCTACTCTAGACTCATTTGTCAAGTGAAGCACAGAGACGACACTGAAGTCAGACCTTACCTTGGCGTATTTTTCTGCTTCTTCCCTGATGTCTTTGGGAACAATTTCATGTTTTCCATTGGTTACTGCCAATAAAGAGAGCACAACTTAAGTAGAATTCACACAAAGATCTTGACATACAGAGAGAACTTAAAATGCAGTTTTTTTACTTTAGTTACAGAAAGTAACAAGTTTTCTATAGTGTTTATAAAAATTACAGAAATGCATTACTTTCTCCAACCCAGCTGAGTTCCAGCTCAAAAGCTTTATCCTTTACTTCATCGTGAACTATGTAGATTCTGGAAGGAACAGACAAAGTACAGATTAGAACAGATTGATCAGTTGGCTAAATATACTTTCTTCCTTTCACAAATTTCTGCTGAAGTACTCTTTTTAGGGTTAGTAGAAGCTCTCCCCATGCTTTCTCCTCTGTCCTCCCTTCCCCCCCCCCCCCCGCAAAAAACAACATCAGAGAATTTTCCAGGCTTAATTGCTAGTGTAACAACACATTAAATTATTACAGCTAAGATGCATGTTGAGATGTTGAAGTTATCATAATTAGAATAAACATTAAGATTCAAATACTGCAGAACTAAGGCTACGTCACCATTGCCTGCTCCTGCTGGATTAGTTATAATACAGTTAGGAGTGTCTGGTATTTCCCCTGTAAATCTTATTTCAGTTTACACTTAAGACTAAATCCCAACACCATAGTATCTTGTGTCTAATTAGAAGCCATACATTGATCTCCATATAGACTGCCATGCTTATGGCAAACACAATAGTAATCAGAATTTAAACTACAAGTGGTATTACAGCACACCCAGTACCATCCAGACTAGTAAAATCACTCCTCGGTCTGTGGGATAAAAATGTTGCACTCTAATAGCAATATTGATTTGACTGCATCACGGTATTCAGTCCTCAGTGGCAGAACATGCAAGTGAACTGTAACAGCCCCAAGCTGAGACATACACTCAGCACAACAGCAGAGCTTACAGTAACCTGGGGCTTCACTTGTTGAGAAGGCTGTATTCTTTAGTTAGTTTCAGAAAGCATTAATAAGTCAAAAGCTGAAAAATACCAGCTATTTCTGTCCAGCACAGAATGCTGGAAGATAGCGGAGGAAGGAAGAATACCTTCAGCACCACACTAAGTACTTCCAATTAAAGTCACATAAAAGTGTGGTGGAACAAAACAAAGAACAATGTTAACACTGGTGTCCAGGGAAGTATCACTGTATGCTTGTGTTCTTCTGACACCCTTCTGTCACTGTTGGACTGGACCCGATCATTGCCTAAGATGATCTGAAGGCCTCTCCTAGGTGTTCAGTTGGTTACAAGCCTTTTCATTACAAGCTCTTGAAGAAATCATTCTTCTAGGCTCTGACTAGTATTTTAGGGTTAAGGCAAATGATTAAAATCTTTGCTATCTTGCTAAATGCTACTAAGGGGCTGAAAAACAGAACTCTGTCTAGAGCTGCTGTTTTCAGCTGAGGCAGAATTAAAGAACAGAAGTCTTTTCACTATTTGAAAATCCATGCTATTTTAGAACCACTTTGAAGTCCCTGCTAGGTTTTAAAGAACAGAGATCTCACAAATTCTTTCCTCTAGCTGCTGCCATGACAGCCTCAGACACAAACTCTGAAGTAAGCTCACATGCTGCAACACCAATGACAGAGGCATATTTCTTACTTCTTTATAAGCTTCGAAGCAGTGGTCATAAAATGCTGGAGATTACAGTTTTGCAGCTGCAGATTATTAAATTTGTGACAAGTGCAGGACACGTCCCTAAAGCATTAAAATTAAGCGTTGTGGATACCTGAAAGGGCATTTGTTTGAAGAGATACTAATTCACAAAGTAATTTCAAGATAGTTTACCACTGGCCAGTTCATGCTCTACCTAGCAGAAAGTCGTCTCTCCTCCTGGTATCTTTTTTCCCCCCTCGCTAGTATGTGACTTATTGAATGCTCCCTTTTTTCCCCTGTGAATATGCTATCCTCACATAGAGTTTGTGGGATGGCATTAGTGACTGCAGGCGATTCTATCACCAAGATGATGTCCTAAATTGCATCAGTAAATAGCAAACAAAGTATTTCCAGTCTTTTCATGTGGTATCGAGCTTTATCATTTAAATGAGACCAGCTATACCCTGTATACACCTTTAAACAAGGAGTTACACTTTGCTTCTTCCCTAAGCATTTGAGTCTGACCCAGCCCTCCTACTTGCCTGAAAAACAGAGACCTCAGCTTCATTTATGGACCGCTGAAAGCAGTCTGAAGCGTCAGTTCATTGTTCCATCTGCGTAACAATGCATTTCTTCAGACTCAGGACACTGAGGAGCTTCCCCTAACTGTCACCTGCTTTATATATTTTAAAACCAGTGACTATATTCCACTGCTGCTACAAGTTGCATCTATAAAATGCAGCGTGCAAAAGGCATACTTTTTACATCCTTCAGCATGTTTCAGTACCAAGTAGCATATCCCACCTCACAAGAAGAGAAAAAAAAAAATTAATAGAAGATACTAGAATCAGCACAAGCACTTATCCAGTAGAAATGAAACCTGGTACCCAATTAAAATGAATAGTTTCAGTGTGAAACCATGGCAAGCTCACCGGGTACAGATTTTTGTTGAGTTGGAAAAACAGGTTGGAGACTTACATTTTTGCAACCTCTTTAACAACATCACGGCAGGTCATTTCCTTCATCTGTAGACAAAAAATACATAGCTTAAGAGAATATACTGTTTTCCATTTCCACAAGGCCAGAACATGAGTAGCTGCGCACATGCCTAATGAGCTTACTCTTCAGCAGTGATAAAAGTGACAAAAAGTTAAGACTGGAACCAAATTTACTCTCTACGATCAGTCTTTCCACCTGCTATATGCAAGTCATTCTTCCAGTGAAGAATTTTACAGCTGAAAGATTCTATGAAAAAAACCTGTTACATGGCAACTTCCCCGGTTTGAAGCACTCGTCAGCTGGACGCTTAGAAGCTGAACAGATAACCTTAGCATCGCAGAAGCTCGACTTGTTCTTAGGCACTTTATGGTCAACTGACATAAAGTAACCACATGTACTGTACAGGGGAGGCACCATATTTTCATGTATAATATTCATGTGCTTTCTAGGTAGTATAGCAATGCTTTCGGTCTTACCAACGTTTATATTCAAGCAATTTTGACTTTTAAGTAATGCCCTAAGAGGAGAATATTGTGCCAGTGTTAACAACCAACCGCATGCCTGAGCAAGGTATCAGCATCTCATTTTATGTTTTCTCACCATTATGTCACAGTCTCTGACAATTTCACAGTTAATCAAAACAAAGCCTGTGCCAATTTCCATGACATAATAAACTTATGTTTTGTAGGTCAAATCTCTTGCCAGTTAACTCTTCTGGACAACGAAGCAGTAATATATTCCACTCTATTTCATTAACTCAGGGTTGAAACAAGATTAGCCTCATTTCCCTTCTCAAGGTTTCATTTGCACAAACCAGACAGACATCACCTTCGATAGTGCTGCACTCACAGGAACACTCCTGTCATTCGCTGGAACCAACGGGCCATTGGACACAAAATACAGTCCCATACCTCACACATCTTACTGACGCTGCCCCTAGGATAAAGTGATTCTCAAGTTCAAAATCGCTTCTTCCTTCCCTTCCCCATTTTTGACGCTGAGCTCAGAATGCAACACGTTAATTATATATATTTGACCACCTCTGTCCGATTCTCAAAACGTTTTCAAAACTGCAGCACGGAAGGTATTTTTAAGACCTTAATAAAGGAATTAAGATGACAACAGTCCTTTGTTCACATTGAGTGCCCCAGCACTTTCTGGGGTGACACATGCACACCCACGGAAGCAACGGCCCACAGGAGAAATGCCCACGCCTGGTTAGACACACGCCATCACAGGCCCACCACAAGAAGTTTCCTAAACAGAGACAGACCCACAGCCCCAGCCCTTGCATTTGTAAACCCCGATCCCTAATACACACAGCACTGGCTGCTGTGTACAAATATAACTGTGTCACACAAACATTTAAATTATTAGGTGTATTTATGTGTATAAAGTCAGTAGTGGAATAGGAACACCCAAAGGTCTGCTACCATCATGCATATTTACAAGAGTGAAAACTGAAGTAAGTTTTTTTGCCATTATCCTTTTCCCATCCCAGGTGTGTTAATTCTGCAAACAGTAGCAGTAAACACTGTAGGAGTTTATCACAGGAGTTAATTACAATTATGTCCATATATCAAAATGCTGTACATAGCATCGGAGCTGCACGAGAAGCACTGTAGAAGAGACCACAAGATTCAAGTCCTCTCCACACAACTACAAGTTTTCCCACAGCTGAAGATATCAGACATTTGCATTAAGATGCGACAGATTTGATCAATGCAGTGTCTTCTGCTTGCGCCCTCAGCTAGACAGGAGGGTTTTGCATACTACGTCCCCTCCCCAATACAGAATCTGCTCTGCAGTACCTGTAAGATGGGTTTAAAGTTTTGACTACCTGCTTGTCTCTTACTTTCCACCTGTAGTCATCTCTTCAAATCTTAGCTGACAGGCTACTGTAGCCAGTGTCACCCCACAACAACTTTTCTGTCTTCTTCCCATTTTCAGTTTTGACAAACTTAATCTCATCAAAATTAACTCTGACCTGGAAACCCGCCCAGTCTACAGTTAACAAAAAGCATCGGCATGCAAGACTGGGCTTGCTTCACATTGCTGTGACAAGATCATACGCATTACTGAAGACATTCTGCAAACAAGCCTTTAAATAAATAAATGCAGTTAGGCCATATGGCACACCGCTGTTCCCACATACTAAATTTTACAGGCTCTACTGTAAAGTTCAAGCAATGCACACACTTCTTAGTTGTACAAAAACTCAAGTCAATAAAACAGAAGTTTTTGAAAATCCTAGGACTGCAAAGAAAATGAATTTTTTTGGGGGGGCAGATTATATGTTACACAACATATTGTTATCTGTGAATCTGCACACGTGGAAATTGCAATTATGATTTCCCAGGTGCCACAATTCCAGTATCAAGATCAGATGATTTTGTAGGCTTCTGACCTTTAATTTGGTGTTCAAGCATTTGACCAGACTAAAGGCTGAATAAAGCAAGTCTGGAACACTGCAAGTGTTCAGTTATGATGCTACAGCACCATATACAGACTATTCTGAAGTATAACCACCATATGAACTCTGAACCGTTCCATGAGCAGCCGTGATGCACGCCTGCAGATCGAAACCACAAATAAGATGCAAGCAGAGTATAAAGCAAGAATTAGGTGAGACAGATCAGGAGTAGGATTTTGTCCCACCTTAATTGTCTCCAATTCCAAGGGTGTCAGATATTGGAATGCAAGAGGAGGACAGAAGTCTTTTAGGATTCTAACATAGCTCTACATCAGCTTAAGGCACGCATTGGTATACTTCAGTAGTCTTCCCTCTACAGACTTGTTTTACACAGCCAGCTGCTTGCACGCTCATTCAGAAGGCTACGAAACAACTTCCCAGTGTGCACTCACAGAACCTCCCTGAACATTTGAGAAGTTACAGCATTGTGCAAGCAGAAATGCTGAAGAGAAACAGCTCTTTTTGGTATCAGTGATGGTGTGCCATACAGTTGTACTCTTCCTAGTGTTCACAGCACTGAAGTCCTTTTCATCAGACATGTAAAGATGTTTTGAAAGGTGTATTACAGTCAGCAACAACAGGCTCCTTGGGCACATCTTTTGTAAAAAGGCAATAACTCAACACTAGCCAGCTGGGAAACAGTCTTACCTGGCAAGGATTTTATTTTTCTCCAATATATTTTCAGTCTCATAATATTCCAGCGTTCAGTATTCTGTAGTTCCACTCATTGCCCATTAACAAGACCAGCTTTTTTCAACTTTTTAAACAAAAGGATCATCTGAAACCTTTGGAAAAAAATAGACTTACCACCCTGTACAATGCTGCCCTAAGGTTTTCGTTCACAACTAAAAACTTCCATATTCACTCAATTACTTTGCTTGCTGGCATGATGCACGGGAGCGTGTGTTTATGCTTCCTGTTTGAAGCATGTACACGCCCTACGGACTACCCATTGCCCAGGGGCAAGGCTTGAGAAATACTGCTATTACAGAGGCTAAAACATCTCCTGGAACATACAAGGAAGTATTTCATCTGCTTCTCTTGTATTTTATATATTTTAGGCATCCAAAAATGTAAGCTAGGAACATTTGTCTTGAAATGGCCCAACAAAACTGTAACATCATACCTGAAGTTTTTCTATCTCTGTTTTTGCAGCCTGCCTGGCTTTACCGATGGCACACCCCCAATAACCCTAAAAAAAAAAAAAGAAGAAACAAAAATATGCACATTTCATTAAATACTAAGCCCTCTACAGTTCTTACTGTCACTTAGCATATGAGGAGGGGGGTTGGCATACAATGAGAGGCTAATATACAGTAAGCCTTAGTATCTTCTCTCGGGGCACATTCCCCAATTGTTGACTAGAACCCACTTATTAAGTACTACCACTCTTGATAGAAAACAGAAGAGCTCAGTAGTTCCTGGACAGAAATGTATCTGCTCAATTTCTTGCAGTAGATTGGCTTTTTTTTTTATTGTTATTACAGTAAACAGAAGAGCAAACTAGAATTAGGGAAGTTCTACAGGATCAAAACAAACCAAACCCACCTACCATGAAAGCCTACTGAAGTAGAAGCAAATAAAAATTAAGCACTTCTATATTTCCCTCAACAGCTGTGCTATTGGATACACTGAAAGAAAATCTTAAAAAAATCAGAGCAGTATGAGCGTGTATCATCCCGTGTGTCACACACAGCTGAAGAGGCAGGACTAAAAACATTTAACAAAAGCATCTATTTTGATTTGACTTGCTGTCAGCAGCCAGCATCAGAGTAGCAGCCCTCTCTCATCTGAAGCTTTATTTCACCTGAAATACTTTGTGGATGGGACATCACTACAATACTTGCCCTTTTGGGGCAGCGCATGGGATGCTTCACTGGATATAGCCAGGTGGAAAGAAATCCCAGATTTTGGAGAGACAAGCTTTAAAACTACTTTCATGGAGACTGTACTCGTTAGAAACACACAGCGTGTGTTTAACAAGGACATGCAAATGAGCAACAACCAGCAATGTTCATTTAAGCAGCGATTCACCAGAGATCTTCCCGGGCAAAAAGAGAAAAAATTAACAGCTCTTTTGGAATGGCACTTATTCTTTTCCTAACTAGGAACTTTAAAAAGCAGAACTTGAGCCAAGATGGAAATATTTTTGACACACTCACGTATGAAACTCCTGATGGATCAATCATGTATAGTTGTGCACCATCATCATCATCATAGGACCCCAACATGAAACTGGAGGGGAAGAGTGAGATGAGAAACATTTCTTCCACACACCCACACAGAATTCCAGAGACTACACCAAGTCAGGTTTCCTACATTCTTCTTGGAGCAAAACTCCTCCTATCCTGCTACATTCTGTTAAGCAATCTGGCTGAACAGTTTAGTGCTACCACGACAGCCCAGTACCTGCAAGTTGCCAGAAACTGTTTAGTTAGAAATAACTAAACAGTTTCTGGCAGATAACATTTTAGTTATCTCTAACTAAACAGCAGATCTCAGTTTATCACTCCCTTTGTACTAGAACTGCGTACCAGCTGTAACCTACTCTTTGGGTATCAGGGCAGGATGACTGCAGAGGGAAGTTCTGCTTTTGTCAGACTTAATAGCATCAACTCTTCAAGTTTAAAATTCAGGGACAAACTGGCAACCTAAGGTTTCACACACACACAAAAAGAAACGGGAAGGGAATCTGTTTATGAGATGAATTGTAGGTTACTAATTCCAAGTTAAAAAAAACCACAAAGACCTTAGACAATCTAAATGGTTCCATCAGTTGTGAAACAAAAGATCCTTACAAACAGTGTATGTTTGAAAGGCTTACCTGCAACCAAAAGGTCTGACAGCACTGTATAGTGTGTATGCATGCACATACATAGCCACTCTGTCTGCAAGATGCTAACCAGAAAAAGAAAAAAACAAACAAAACAAACCTTTATTTACAGAAACAAGTAAACCTCAAGTCATAAAATTTAATTCTCTGTGTCATAGAATCATGTAGGTTGGAAAAGACCATTAAGATCATCAAGCCCAACTGTAAACCTGACACTGCCAAGCCCACCACTAAACCATGTCCCCGAGCACCACATCTACACAACTTTTAAATCCCTCCAGGGATGGGGACTCAACCACTGCCCTGGGCAGCCCCTTCCAATGCTTGGCAACCCGTTCGGTGAACAAATTTTTCCTAATGTCCAACCTAAACCTCCCCTGGATCAACTTGAGACCGTTTCCTGGGAGCAGAGACCAACACGCCACCCCCTCCCCGGCTCCCCCCTCCTCTCAGGCAGTTGTAGGGAGCGATGAGGGCTCCCCTCAGCCTCCTCTGCTCCAGGCTGAACACCCCCAGCTCCCCCAGCCGCTCCCCAGCAGCCTGGGGCTCCAGACCCCTCCCCAGCTTCCTTGCCCCTCTCTGGACACGCTCCAGCCCCTCCAGGTCCTTCTGGGAGGGAGGGGCCCAACCCTGACCCCAGCATTCAAGGTGCGGCCTCACCAGTGCCCAGCACAGAGGCACAATCTCTGCCCTGCTCCTGCTGGCCACACCACTCCTGATACAAGCCAGGATGCTGTTGGCCCTCTTGGCCACCTGGGCACCCTGCTGGCTCATATTCAGCCGCCTGTCGACCAACACCCCCAGGTCCTTTTCCAGCCACTCTTCCCCACGCCTGTAGTATTGCATGGGGTTGTTATGACCCAAGTGCAGGGCCTGGCATTTGGCCTTGTTAAACCTCACACAATCAGCTTCGGCCCATGGATCCAGCCTGTCCAGATCCCTCTCTACAGCCTTCCTACCCTCCAGCAGATCAACACTCCCACCCGACTTGGGTGTCATCTGCAAACTTACTGAGGGTGCACTCAATCCCATCACCAGATCATTGATAAAGATGTTAAACAGAACTGGCCCCAACACTGAGCTCTGGGGAACATCACCGCCAACTGGATTTAACTCCATTCACAACTCTCTGGGCCTGGCCACCCAGCCATTTTTTTTACGTAGTGAAGGACATGCCCATTCCAGTCATGAGCAGACAGTTTCTCCAGGAGAATGCTGTGGGAAACGGTGTCAAAGGCTTTACTGAAGTCAGGTACACTGAATCCACAGCCTTTCCCTCATCCACTAAGCAGGTCACCTTGTCACAGAAGGTCAGGTCACTCAAGCAGGACCTGCCTTTCATAAAGCCATGCTGACTGGGATTGAGTGCCTGGCTGTCCTGTCAAAACGAAGAAAGCCAGAAAACCAGAGTGAACTACACCAATTTCTTACCTTCAGTGGAATATCGTAGCCATAGTTAGACCTAAAGTTAGAAGCCTCTTCTCTAGCTATGTCCGCCAAAGAACGAGCATCTGCCAGAAGTCCCGCTACTGCCTGAAATGAGAATTGCCATCAGCAATAGGCCAAACATACCTCACAATAACTTATTAATAAAATCCATGTACAAAAGGCGAGTTATATGACTTAACTGTGATCTTTACTGAATTCTATGTACAAGTGAATTAAATCAAGCTATTAATCTGCTAGCAAGCTCAAAACATGTCAATATTAATATATATTAATATAACACATTAATATAAGTATATATTTTTTTCTCTAGGAAAAGTCAATAACCAAAATTACCTTCATGTTAAATAGTCTTACGATTTGCCACCACTACACCAACTCAAATAATATTTCATATTATAAATATTTATAATAGATATTTATAATATTATATATGAAGTATTGTTTATTAGAAAATTTCATCTAATACTTCAAAAAAGACAACTATAGCAATATACTATTTTTTTCCCCTGGTTTGTATGACTGCTTGGATTAGAAGCAAATCCAACTCTGCCCGATACTGGCGATGTCACCAGCAGATACATTGCAGGCATTTCTGTCACACAGTAACAATTACTTGGTATCATCCTGACATCACTACTACGGATTAAACCAGTCTTTACAAAATTGAGCTGACTCCCACACAGTTGAGAAGAGAATCTTCTGGGAGTTGGACTTGATGATCCCTATCGGTCCCTTCCAACTTGAGACATTCTGTGATTCTATGATCTTGTATGCAGCACGTTTTCCCCTCAACACAACCTGTTTGCTAGCTGCATAAAAAAGGACAACTTTAACATTTATGCTTATATTTGCATTCACTTTTGAACAACTGGAGTGCTGGAAAACATTTTTAAAAAAAATTTGGGAAAAAAAAAAAAAAAAAAAACCATGGCATTTCCAACTATGTACAAAAACCATTAACATTACCTTCTTAATCTATTTCTTACTGATTCTGTGATACATAGATTTCTGCTTTTGAGGGCAGTCCCCTTCAAATTATCATAGAATCATAGAATTCTTTAGGTTGGAAAAGTCCTTTAAGATCATCATGTCCAACTGTTCCCCTAACCCTGCCATCCCACCACTAAACCATGTCCCTAAGCACCTCATCTGCCCGGCTTTTAAATACCTCCAGGGACGGGGACTTGACCCCTTGCCTGGGCAGCCCCTTCCAGTGCTTGACAACCCTTTTGGGGAAGAAATTTTTCCTAATGTCCAACCTAACCCTGCCCTGGCGCAACTTAAGGCCGTTTCCCCTCATCCTATTGTCCGTTACCAGGGAGCAGAGGCCGACCCCCACCTCACTACAGCCTCCTGTCAGGCAGTTGTAGAGGGTGATAAGGGCTCCCCTCAGCCGCCTCTTCTCCAGACTAAAGACTATGAAGAACTAAAAGAGCACCGTACCATTCCAACATGTCGATCAACATTAAAGAGACGTTTATTGGAACCTTCTTCATAAAGCTTAGACAGAACTAGTTTTTCTACTCCGAAGACAACACCGTCTTTGCATCTTATCCCAATTGCTGTACTGAAAGACGAGACAAATATAAGTTTCTCACACAGAACTGTAGCACAGAAATATGTAACAAAGAATTAACAAAATACAAGAAACAATGATATAATTTCCCCAGAAGCAGATTTGTTACAACTCCACTTTAGCATTGAAGACAAGGCCGGGGGGGAAAGGCCAAAGCTCACTAAACCTGCAAACATTTTCTTAAATCAAGGAGGAGGGGGCTGCCAAAAGCCCCCACCCAAACAGTTCTGGACAGACTATATGCAGTGGCAGCACTGTTTGGAGCAACTGCACAGCCACTGCCTCGTCCCCGAGCTGAGCAACACTAATATGAAAACCATGGATTGTTTAACCTCCCCTTTTAGTAAATTCACTGTTGATCTCGATGTGACAGCTCCTTCTGTAACCCTCAAAAAGCGCATCCCCAGGCATAAGTTACCGACCATGGCATGAGCCGCCACACAAAATGCTTTCTCTGATGTGTGTGTGGCAGCCTGCGGCCACAATCAGCCGCTTGGGTGACCCAGCCCGTGCCTTGCTCAGCAATCATCGCACTACTGCGAGAGCACAGCTGGGATTTTTGCTTTACAGCTTTCTTTTGCCTGTACTCGAGGGGAGAGAGACACTCTCCGAGAAGCTGATGGAGCTTTAGCAGAACTTGGATGTCCTGAGCTTCCTGAAGAATGCTTATGAAGTTGTAAGCGTACGAGGCCCTGAGCACATCAGTCTTTCAGTGCCTCAATTCACATCCATAAAACGGGCTTTTAGATACTGCTACAGCAGCTCTACTACCGTAACATCAAAGCACTTCACACATATTAAGGAGACCTGTGATCAACTTTTGCCCCAAAGCATAAAATTTTTATCACCCTTAACACACATGAATAAGTTTACTGATTGCCTTTGCGTTCTCCGCAACATACCTGTTTCTAGCAAGCAAAAGCAATTATACTACTTTTACACTTCAATCTGAAGCCTCCGAAAACAAACCCAGGGACCTAGGTTGCTCAGAACTAGTTTTAACAACACCATTTTATCTGCAGTGCCGCCATGCTTGTCTAGTCCAATCGCACTGCTTTGAAAAAGGGCATCAAGCAGACAGAGATGCAGATAACTGTATCTTACCTGCTATTCTCCACAGCTTTCATAGCATACTCGACTTGAAATACTCTGCCATCTGGAGAAAACGTGGAAGCTGACAGATCGTACTGAAGAAGAAAACACAATACTCAGGAACAAAAAGAATAAAAAACGTATACCCCAGTATTTTCAGAAGGTTTTTTTTATTTAAAAATGCAAGACACTCTCCCGCACGCCCGGAACGACTCTGTGGTACCAGAAGCAGGCTGCACACCGGCAGAAGCAAACGCGCACCGACAGCTACCAGGAAGGGCTGCGTCAGTGCACGCAGGCTTCGGACGCCGACGACGCACAGCTCTGCAGTCACCGGGCGTTGTGCAACACCTAAAACCCACAGGAACCTTCCGTGGGCCTTTCGCTTCCTGGGTTTTGAGAAGCAATAAGCTGCTTACCACAGGTGTCAGTCTGAACTGCTCCGGGGCGCACGCCGAGCCCCACGCGAGGGCAGAGCCGTGGGCCGGCACCGAAGGGGGGGAGCCCCGCCGCCGCCGGGCCCGCCCGGCAGCCCCGCTATGCTCCCGCCGAAACGGCCGCGGCGGCAGGCGGGGGGAGGCGCGGCCAGGCCCCGCCGGCCCGGGGAGGCCTGTGCGGGATCGGCGGAACCCCCGCCCGGCCCCCGCCCCGGCGGCCCCGCCCTCCGCCTTCGGTTCCCTCGGCCTGACGGGCCGCGGTGACTCAGCACCGGCTCCGGCCCGGCCCGGGCCCCGCTGCGGCGAGGCGGCCGAGCTGACAGACCCCCGCGCCCGACGCCCCCGCGCCCGGGGGGGGGGCCGCCTTCCCCGGTACCGAGGACGCCCCCGCCCGCCCGCCCCGGCCCCCGCACCGGCCAACCAGCGCCGGCCGAGAGCGGGGCGCGACCGCCGGTGGCTGATGTCACCCCGCCCGGCCGTGAAGGGCGCGTGGCGGAGCGAGCGTAGCAGCGCCCGGCTAGCTCAGTCGGTAGAGCATGGGACTCTTAATCCCAGGGTCGTGGGTTCGAGCCCCACGTTGGGCGCATCGCTTTTTGCCGCTCTTCCCCTGCCTTAAGGGGAAACGCGGCCTGGGGGCGGCCCGGCTGTGGGGCGCTGAGGGGAATTCGGGCCCTGGGCCGCGGGGAGTCCCAGGGGAAAGGCCCCCGGCGCGGCTGCGGTCGGGACAGCTCTGGCAGCGGTTGTAAAATACACAGTGCTGCAGCAAAAAGAAAGAAATAATTTTTTACAAACGATCTGGATGCAGGAATCGAGTGTGCGGAGGAGACGTGGGCACCCTCCAGGGTAGAGAGGCCGGGGTGGGGCGGTCACCGGGCCCATGGTGTACCACAAGCGCAGGCGGGGGGTGCTCCCCCCGCGGCGGGGTAACCCCGCTGGGAGGCTGGGGAGCAGCCCCACCAAAAGAGGCCTGGGGCCGGGTGGGGGCTGACAGCACGTTGAACGTTGAACGCGAGTCGGGAGCGTGGCCCGGCTGCCCGAAGGGCCAACAGGGCCCAGGGCGCACCCAGCAGAGCACGGCGACCCCATCGGGTTTGGGAGGGGGGGGGGGATTGTCCCGCCCTGGGCCCCCCGCCGCGAGTTCTGCGGGCAGTTTGGGTGCCTCCGTGTAAGAAGGTCACCAGGCTATGAAAGTGTGCCCAGAGGAGGGCGACCGAGATGGTGAAGAGGCTGGGGTCGCTTGGCCTGTTCAGCTTGGAGAAGGCTGAGGGGTGACCTCATCACTGAGGGGTGACCTCCTACTGAAGGGTGACCTCATCACTGAGGGGTGACCTCGTCACTTGAGGAGTGACCTCATCACTGAGGGGTGGCCTCAATCACTGAGGGGTGGCCTCATCATCATGAGGAGTGACCTCATCACTGAGGGGTGACCTCCTACTGGAGGAGTGACCTCATCACTGAGGGGTGACCTTGTCACTGAGGAGTGACCTCATCACTGAGGGGTGGCCTCATCACTGAGGAGTGACCTCATCACTGAGGGGTGACCTCCTACTGAAGGGTGACCTCATCACTGAAGGGTGACCTCATCACTGAGGGGTGACCTCACTGCAGTCTACAACTTCCTCAAGGGCAGCAGTGGAGAGGGAGGTGCTGATCTCCGCTCTCTGGTGACCGGCAATAGGATACAAGGAGATGGAATGAAGCTGCGTCAGGGGAAGTTCAGATCGGATGCTAGGAAAAGGTTCCTCCCTGAGAGGGTGGCTGGTCCCCAAACAGGCCCCCCAGGGCAGCGGTCACGGCACCAGGCCTGTCAGAGTTCAAGGAGCGCCTGGATGACGCTCTTAGTCATATGGTTTAGTTTTAGGTAGTCCTGCAAGGAGCAGGGAGTTGGGCTTGAGGATCTTACAGGTCCCTTCCAACTTGAGATATTCCATGATTCTATGAAAAGGGAGATGAGGGGAATGAGCTAGAGCCCCTTGTCCCCACAGACCAGCTCTCACAGACACAGCATGGACACTGGGCAGACTGCATTGGGCCATGCTTGTAAATATTCCAAAATATTCCTCCTGTCAGCAGGACTCAGCTCAGCTGGAGCTGTTTGCTCGGCTAACACCAACCTTCAGAGACAGCATCCAGTCCATAACCAGCAACTTCAGAGGAAAAACCTCCTGTCACTGCAGGGGTTTGTGTCTGTCACTGTCCTTCCTGATAAAACATTTGAGTTCACTGTGAATTTCTCTGCTGTGAGCATCAATGGATCCCTACCATGCCAGGGAGGGAAGAACTACAACATTTAGGCTGAAAAAAAATAAGCCAAATCCCTTTCTACACAATAAGACGTTTCAGGTGTGACCTCTCAGGGCTTCCCAAGGCTAGTTGTTCTGAAAAGCAGATAATAGCCTTTCCTCACCCCTTGATGAAATAAGAATCCTGTTTCTGCCCTTAATAGGTCATGGGACTCTGTGCTTAAACCTGCCAGTAACACAGGAGTTCAGATTCCTGGTTGTGCAGTGTGAAACAGCTGTTGAAGCTGTCCAGTGATGCGGAGACCTCACAGAAGAGCAGGCAGAACGAAGACGTGGCAGAACACGCCAGGCTTGTGAAAGATCCCAGCGTACAAGCACACAGCAGTACAGAAATAACCCTGAAAAGGGAAGGGCTAAGAATATTCTGAATTTCCTCCGCTGCAGTCTGCTGCAGTTCAGGCAAATGACATCATTGCACCATCACGAACGCAGGCTCCGTAGGAGTTTAATCTCCCCTGCACATCCTTCCCACCGAGAAGCAGTTAGGGACATGAGTAATCCCGCCCAGCTCCACGGGACTCGTGCCGATGGCAAATTCTTCTCTCTGGAGCAAGCCTTGGCAAGCACCTCTGGAGAGGAATCACCCACGGTAATACTAGCAGATCACTAGTACCAACTAGCAAAGTCTTACCTATGACAGACTAACAGTTTAAGCAGCGATTCCTGGGTTTTGTTGGCTTCTTTTTTTAATTTGAAAACCATTAGGACAGAGCATGTCCTACTATGTGCCAACTAACACCCTATGTTAAGGTAAAGCATATATGAAACTGAAAGACAAAATCATGCAGAAGCTTCTTTAAATGCCCTGCATTGTTTCACCACCAGAACATTTCTTTAAATATATGCTTAACTGTAAGAAACGCGCTTCAGGAACCACAGCAGGTGATTAGCAGACAGCATGGGAAATCAGTCACAAAAAGCCCGTTTGTGGCAATAAAAGACTCCACCACCCCCACTGATTTTATAAATATGTATCTCCCCAGATTTGAGATAAACAATTGCTCCTCAGAGTAGGATTTAAACCTCAGCAATCAAAAGGTACCAGCAGGGTCACCATTTAGTCAGCGAGTCCAATTCAGCATGTTGCCAGCCAGTTTAGCAGTGTTTGAGGCCAGGGGAAGCCCCTCTTCAAGACACGCTGCTGCTGAGAGGCGGTGGCACTGACGGGAGCACCCACCAGCAGCCACCGCTCCACGTGCAAAGTTAATTCACAGCAGTAAGGTGGAAGGACAGGGAGAGTCAAGACAAACCAAAAACAGGAGCGCTAGCAGCAGAATGGAAGCGTATGTTTGTTTTCCCACAGGAATGCTCCTTCAATATGTGAAGTCACAGCCTTGCTAAGTGCCTATTAGTTAGCAAACAGCTCCCAAACACAGTGTTAATATCCACATCTGCTTTTTTTTTTTTTCCCCTTAAGCAATAAACTTTGTATTGCAGTTTCATTTCATACCTATTGCTGTGGGACAGTGAAGTGTAGTATTTCTGATGGTGGGAAGGACGGTGAAGAAGTGACTTCTGAACTTGACGTTTCAATAAGAGATTCAAGATTTCCTTGCACCCGTTTATAATTTTTAAATGGTTGAATTCTTTCTTGGAGGACAGACACTGGGAGAGTTTTTAGCTCAGCACTGAGAACTACAGGCAGAAGAGTTCTTTCCTAAAACTCTCAAAACAGGACTCTGTCCAGGGGAAACACTGCTCCAGCACCTTTGCTAAACAGGCCCAAACCATTTCACAGAATCACAGAATGGCAGGGGTTGGAAGGGCCCTCTGGAGATCACCCAGTCCCCAGAGCAGGTTGCACAGGACATCATCCAGGCGGGCTTTGAATATCTCCAGAGACGGAGACTCCACAACCCCCCTGTCCAGCAAGTTCCAGGGCTTTGTCACCCTCAAAGTAAAGAAGTTCTTTGGCATATTCAACTGAAACCTCTTATGTTTCAGTTTGTGCCCATTGCCCCTTGTCCTGGGTGGAATATTTTAACGCAGAATTTGGCAGAAAAATCTTCAATCAATGTTTCCCATAGCAGACTGTCCTTCATTCTTCTAAGCATATTGAAAAACAAAATAACTCAAAACAAATTCTCTCAACAATGTCATTTACTGTACAGATAAATAACAAACAATATGGAGGCTACAGCTCACAACAGTATAGAATTTCTTCAGAAGAGGACAAAATAGCATAGTAGTTGCCAGAGTTAAGTTTTTAAACTATAACTGGATGCAGTCTTAAATAGTGTTAGTACCTACCACGTTACACCCTGAAAACATCCACATTGTTCATATTTAATAGTGTTACACACAAATTACTTAATTTTAAAAAAAAGCCAATGCATATATATGTACTTGAAGTAGATGAGGAGAACCCTCATGTAGCATTTCGGTGCTCATTTCTCAGTAGAGAAAGCCCTCTTCATCAACGGTGGGGGAGCTTTTCCAACATCAAACATCATTTCCAGTGGAGGATTATTAAGACAGCACCAGTCAGGTATGCGGCCTGTCTGGCTGTAATATTCTCTGGACACAGACCGGCTCCCAAGTATGTCCTGAAGTGCTCCAAAAATGGCTCCTGTGTTATTGGGGGGAAAAAAAAAAATATTGCATTTATTTGATGTACTGAATTTTTTTTCTACTTTTTCCCATCAAGAATCTCAACTGGTTTTTTTCAGCTCTGTCCCAAAAATGAAAGGAAAGCAAGGATCCAGCTGCTTTCCTTCTCAGTAGCCCAGCTAGTCCCAAATTGCTTCCATTTATGTCCTTCAAAAGTAACTGAAAACAAAGAATCATCTAGTTTTTCCTAGAAGTTTTTATTTTAATCACTTCAAACAAACCACCCGTGTTTAAGGAAACTTCCTCTCCCCAGAAAAGGTGTCACACAATACCCACAAGAAGTTCATGCAAGCTGTGAGAAGACTGAGACCACAGCAGCTGCCAGTGAAGAAGAGTATCAGAGAACTTGGTGCATATAAACCATTCTTGTTTGCTAACCCTAAAAGTAGACTCGAAAGAAACTAAAATGTTATCAGTATTTACATTTCAAAGCATATGGAAATAAAATCTACCTTTACAGTTAAAAGTTAGTTCCTCATACATACCAGATGGGCTCAGCTTATTAACCGGAAGCTTAGAAAAGCATGAATTCCTCTCAACCTCAGAACCTTCCTGAAAAGAGTTGCTACCATCGGAAAGCCCTTCTTTCTCCCTAACTTGCCAGTGCAGCATCCAAAAACCACCACGGAGTTGCTGTATTTGTTACTGGCAGCTGGGAACAGCACAGGGAGTGAGCAGCCTCCAGCTTCTCCACAGCTCCTCAGTCAGTAATTAAACTTGAGGTTTTTCCAATAAGCAAATCTTCCTACACGCAGCAGGTCTCTGCTCTGCCTAATCACTGTACTGGTGCCACCACATGGCAGTAGCCCTGCACTGCACTTGAGCCCAACACCTCACCTTCCACACCGCTCTCACAAATTGCACGTCACCTGTTTAAAGCTCCCATAACCTACAGAGCCATTCTACCCTCCAGACATCCCAGAGGAAGCTTTACTCTGCAAGGGTTCTTCCAGGGGGGCATAGCAATTCCACAGAGCTCCAACGCAGCTTGATCTCAAAAGTTCACCGCTATTTATTAATTACAAATCCCACTTGGAAGGTTTGTTTTTCCACTTTGTACCTTTGCTCAACAGCTGTTTTCATTCTTACCTCCCAGCCAGGCCACACAGTTGGGTTTGGCAGGTGGAGTGTGAATTCTGAAGGTTTTAGTAGCAAGTGCTTCTTTGTATTTTGGTTTCTCTACCAGGTATCTGATTTCAGCCATGAGCCTGTGAAGGAATCCTGGCAACATAGCAGTGCCACCAATAACTACCAAGTTCTCTGCCAACTGCTTCCTGGTGTCTATGGGACACTAATGCAAACAGGAATAAAAAAAAACCCCACAACACTTTAACTGCAGTTGCATGAACAAGCATTCAGAGGTCTGTTAGAAATTCAGTCAGTTTGCCTCCGCGCTTCAACCACTGTTTTCTCATACTTAGCTGAAACATAACAGACATGCTTTTTTCCCCCCAGACTTCCCAAGAAAACCAGGCTTAAGGAACTGCCCAGTTGAGGCTTAGAGGAGCACACTGCAAGTCCCTGTAAAGCCCTTCAGCTGAGAGAGGCCAAGACAACAGAGGACAGCGGTATCAGTGACAGTAATTCCCATGAGTCCTGGGAGAAGATGTCATCAAGAGGTGAAGCCTCAACCAGTGCTCTCAGAGAGGGAGAACTCTTACATGAGGTTGACTCTTTTTAGCTCCACATAGGAGACAGAGGTGCTATATAAGTCTCAGTGGGAGAAAAGGTTTCTGCTGGAGCTTGCCTTCAGGCATCAGATAACCCAACTGGAAGACACACAGGCATGAGAAAACCAAGCTTTGTCAGTTCTGCCCCTCACAAGCAGATCCGTGCTATCCCTTTGAAAAAAATTCCAGACTGCTGTGGTCCTCTTCTCCAGCAGAAGTAATCGGACACTATTTAACACCTGTAAATGTAACATTTGTCCTTCCTCTGGCCAAAGAGAGATACAAGGCAAATGCCTACAGGTAGAGGTGGGGGGCCCAGACACAGAGCTTGTTAACCAATTTGTTTTCATAAGGAATTCCAATTGAAATGTTTGTCATGTCATCCAAGCCTATGGCTCTCCAATAAATTATGTCTCAGCAAACTCATTTAAATGGCATCAATAACTACAGGAAGCCCATTTTAATTAACATACGTACATCACCACAGAATGAAAATTTCCATTTATAGTGGTTTTCTAATGCATTTTTTTAAATATTAAGAAATGAAGCATTTGTATATGCCAAGAAAATTTCCCATAATATATCTAATATACTGCCTGTAATAGAGATGTCCAAATGAATTTTATTCTATCTTAGATAAACCAGCAGCCTGCAGGATGCATAAAATCTAACTTGAGCAAAACACCTTGAAAAAAAGAACAGAATACCTGTGTCATTTCAGTTTAAGCAGTGTAATTCCTTTAACACCAAGTATCAGCTACTCCTTCGTCATGACGTACATAGAGCCTCACCCCCAAACAAACGCAAGCTAATTACGTTTGCTGTGAGGTGAGCACCACGTTTCTTAGAAAACTCTCCCAGACACACTGCAGCATACCAAAGAGTAAGAAAACAATCACAGAGTGGATGACACATGGTGACTTGCTACCCCACAGACATTCACCATGTGGCAGAACCCTAGCAGTCATGCTCCACTAAACTTTTTAAACCAATCACAACCCACAGTCAGAAGGGTGTTACTCTAGAAAGAGTCATTTATAACAGCAGGTTGTCTAAGGCTGGAGGCATTCAAGAAATTGTTTGTAATATAAAGATACCTGAACGAGCGAATCTAAGATCAAAGTGGCAACAGATGTCTCTTCATTATCCTGTTCAAACAGTATTTCGACCACAGAGTCTCTGTTGAAAAGGCAGGAAATGAATGTTAATGAGAAGCAATACAGGAGCAGCAGGGCTGGAAGTAACTACAGACTTGCTGCTGACAACACATCACCACTACTACTTCTGTCATAAAGTCTGCGCACCGGGCAGTGCCAGTGGGGAGGACACAACACCCTGTTCACTTCACTAAACCTGTCTCATCATCCTGTGTTAATACTCCATTTCTGTTCCCCCATCCCTCCGACCCGTTTGCTTTCATCTTCAACTGTGAGCTCTCTGGAGGAGCTGACACCTCTTCTTACGGGTTTGCACTGTGGCCAGCACAAAGCCTTAAACTAAGAGACATTAAAAGCATATGCAAGTGTTTCACTCCAATTCAATTTTATGAAAATTTACATGCTTTTAGAGTTGAAAATACATCCTTCTAAAGATAAATACTCTGCTATGGTATTTCTCACCTGATGGGGCCAACTACGTGGAGAATCTTCTCTCCATCTAAAGGATAGTCCACATCTGGAGGCGGTGAAGGACGCTAGAAATAAACACACATGTGCATTATTTTAGAGGCCAAAAAGGCTACATCTTCTTTGAAAGACTAGGATAAGCTTCATCCTCCACCCACCTCAGCACTGCCATCAATGTTGAACTTGGCTGCTTGGATTTTCAGTCCACGTTGGAGATCACTCACAAAACAAGTGCGGACTTCATAAAAGAAAAGGGGCAGAAGAGAGACTTTAATGGTGATGAAAGGACCCAACAAAGACAATCCTTTTGCTTAATTTACAGAAGAACACACACTTTAGGCCCTTGCTGGTCTGAGACATTACCAAATAAATGCAAAGGAAAACAGTCTCAACACTTCAGCAGAGTTCAGGTGCTACCGAGACCATCAGTTTAAACAAAGCTGACACTGAAACTATGCTAGGACAGGCAAGATTTCTTTTCTCCGACAAGCTACATAAGATTTAAAGACAGGGACATCACTAATCATGCCTTTGGTTACCACAAGGTACCAGGGATTGGATTCTGCTGTCAAACACACCACTGTGGGTCTTGCATGATGGCTTCAAATGAGACATTGCTCAACAAGCTGTGATTCCCTAGTGCAACTCTTCAGCACCCTAAGAATTCCAGAAGGTTTTTTTTTCCTTCAGGCAACGCCGACAGAGCACAATTTCACTTGTATCCCAGCTGTTAGCATTATTATATACTTATTTACTTGTATCTGGCACAAATTAGTATCTTATTCATAAATGGCTGTCACAAAGAAGCAACCCTTCAGTACACAGGCAATCATAATTTCAACCCTACCATATTATATCTGGTTCCAAAAGACTGCGTAACAAACAGAACTGATAAGAAAATTGCATTCAAGTCCAGAAATTAGAAAAGCAACTTCCATTTGACAAACCACCAGCTGCATTTAAGTTATTTTGCATTTGACTGATGGTTTTCTTCCTAATTTGGCCCAAGAGATATATTCTAGTTGCTATTTTCTACAGTTACATATGTCTTTATATCTGTCACACACGAAATATTATGTAGGAATTCATCCGAGTTCTGCCCGAAGACAGGCTCTATTTTTTCTGGTGTAGATGTAGTCCTTGACTCATCTTGCCTACCTGATTAACATGCCAAAATGTCTTTTATACATACTTTTTTTCCCCAAATTGACTTTTAGGCAAATTGAGCCTTCCTAGTTAATTTACAAACAAAATTAACTTAAAATATTCTTACGCCACGATGTTAAGACTGCTTAAATGCTGCGTTTGCAACCAAAACATATCTATCGTAACAGGCTTTGAACGTTCCATCTGCTAACCCGAGTCACTGTATACATTCACACGCAGCAAACAAAAGGTCAGTAGTTAACAAATGCAACATGAAGTGAACCTGACCTGCTGATCATCGGATACGTACAAGAGCATGATACTAGTTTCCCAAATGTATCTAGAAGCTATGTCTTAACAACCCCTGGACTAAACCTGAGAGAGGAATTCAGTGTAGTTTTGCTTTCAAAGAGGAAGAATGCTGCAGGTTCTTCCAGCAGGTAAAAAAACAGAGAAGATGAAATAAATTCCTAAATGTAAAGTATCGCACACTTGTTATTATCACACTCTACTGCACAATTTAATAACAAAGAGTTTCACGAAGCAGAAGATTTTACCTTTTATATCCTCTACTATGTCTTCTGGAACTGAGCCTGAAATAAAAAAATAATTTATAACAAGAGCTTTTTAAGTACAACGAGAATTTAAGAATGAAACTAAGTTTGAATTAAAACTAGTACATTAAAATTTCATTTTGACAGTAGCTTTTAAAAATTTCTAGGGAAGAAAGAATATTAAGAACAGAAATAAAAAGTTTGTCTTTTCTCAAAGCATACTGAAAAATTAACTACAGAACTTTTATCTCAGCCTTCATTCAAACCTGCTGTTATGAATGGCTTATCATAAAAATAATATACTTGTTAAATATGGAGAAAGAAATCGTACAAGTAGATCACATAAGATGTGGTGAATACCAAACTCATCTCATTCACTGTTAGTATTAATCCACTTTCCCCACTGCAAATTCACAGCACACATGCTACATCGAATGGACCTTACCCATCACAGATGGAAGGCTCTGTCCTTTGGCTAATCCTGTATCAACTGTGCACTGCTCCAACAACTGATATTCCAGCTCCCTAAAATATTGCACATTAAGTTAGTTAAAAATAGCTGTTAACTCAGGCTGATTCTCTGTATTACGCTTCAGGGACAGTATTTATTCCCTTCAGTTACGTTCTTTTAAATATAAGCTGAAGCAGATCTGATTTCTCCAGCTTTTACTACATCAACAAAAGCCAAACAGCGGTAACTTTAAAAATCAGATGCTGCCACAGCAACAGTTGTGATTTAAGTCATGTTCAACAGGAATCTTAGGTCATTGGTCAAAGATGAACTTTCACAAATAAATCACTGGTAACCTGGAATGTATAACTGCGAACTTACTTGTGGATAGCCTTTCCTCCCAGAGGAAGAGAACCCCAGCAGCTCAGAATCGGAATTCCCTCATATATCTACACGAAGATCAGGAAATTCTCCTTTTTTGTCGTGAGTTTTCAGTCTGTTGGAACTAAATGCTTTCCCCCCTCCACATTCTCTTGCATTAGGTATTGGAAACACTTCCTAACTGCTTTTCTCCAAAACTAATTTCTAGTATGTAAAGGCTGGAGTTATGAACTACCCTTCCCAAGTTCCCAGGGAACACAGATTTAGCACATCAGCTGTGAAGAGATGCCCCGAATCATGATATCTTATAGCCAAAAGGCTGGACTGGCTGATCTGTTCCTATTACTTTTTAGCACACTTGAAGTCTATAAATATATCATCTTGTCACAGCAGCTTTATTGCTGAAAATTTTGTTTGTGTATTATTAAAGGATACAGGCAGCACCAAGCTTTCTGCATATCCGCAGTCTAGCACCATGGCAGAATTTATCCCAAGTGTCAGCAGGGACATGAGATGACCCGGAGCAAACAAAACGGAAGGTACCTACATGGAAAACAAAAGGACAATTGACAGAAGGGGGAAAAAAAGAAACAAACCACCCAAAGCACCCACACTTTCCCCAAATGTCATATTAAAAGCAAAACCCCGAACAACTGTATCTTGAGGTACCCATTTTTAATTTAGCTTTTAAGTTAGTGTAGTAATGAACAACTGAATTCTATGTTCATCCTATTTGTGCTACATACCAGTGACTTCCATAATAATAAATCTTGGAATGGGCTTGGAAGAAAAGCAAGTGTTAACTATAGTACTCATCTTAAGTCACCGATTAGGTTTCTTATTGTCATTGAAAAAGAAATGGAAGAAACTAAACCACAGCTACTTAAAATGTTGTATTAAGACTTGAAGATGGGAACAAAGGTGCCAGAAAACCCACAAAAGTGTGCCTTATGACACCACACTTGCACACAACCTCCCAGCAGAGGCTATTTAAAACACTCTCCCCAAAGCAATGTGGAAACTCAGGTCAAAGTTACATGAGAATTACTTCCTTCTCCCAGAATTCCACAAATCAAGTTTCCTAGATAGCAACAGTTCCTGCAACAGAACACCTTGAAGCGTGAATTAAATCAGCAATTTCAATAAATCCTGTATTTAAGGGTAACGTTACTGACACTTAGCCCAGAGACCCAAGTTATACTATTGACCCTGTATTAATAAGCTACTCCTATTCTTTGCACCACATAGAAACACTAGCCAGAGAGAATTAACCTCACGTCAGTATTAGCTGGCTTCTGACCAAGTTACAAAGTCTCTCCATCAAAATATGGCTTTCCAAGTCACGGGTCACTTTTGACAATCAGTTTTGCATGGGAGTGCTTGATCTAAACCATTTTTTTCCTGTAATGGGATTAGGAAAAAAAACCCAAATCACTCAAACCTTTCAGCAACTTCAAGTCATCAAGAAACTTTTTTTCAATAGTAGGAAAAAATTATGCAGAAGATTGATTGGTAAACTGTGTTGTGGAAGTACAGTGAAGAAGTCCTACAGACAAACTAATTTCACCACTTTTTATAGAAGAACCCGAACCTTTGTTCTGTCTGAATTGAAGAAGTATGGATTCACCTTCCAAAACGTTTTCTGCTAGAACTAAGCAAGAATTAGGTTCAGACTATTCTTCAAAAAGACTGATTAAGCAGAGAGGATAATAAATTTCAGGTAAGCTCTTATCTAAATGAGTACAGCCAGAGGTTAGATCACATGCTAGGCAAAGATACTGACTCTGGTAGAAGTCCTGAGATTTGCTGACAGAGCACTAACAAATGTTTAAAAATAAATTCCGGCTTCAGGCAGCGCTCAATGGGGATTATTGGATCTGTCTGGAACAGTGCAATGTGAGCTGTATTTTCATAAAAAACAGAGAAACCTTTTGGATTCTTATTAATAGCTCCTGTTTCGCAGCCTCATGAAGAGTCAGGATGGAACAAAAATGGCCTTCAGCCCAGCCTCCAAGCCCTCCTTCCCCAGACAACCATCAGCTTTTTTTCATCTTCTTTCTGCCTCTCTCATTCTTTTGGCATTATTTTCATTTCTTTGTCCACACCTGGTAGTGACTGTAAATAAAATTTCTATGCTGAGCACATACAGCAGTTACATAAACACGTACCTCAAAATGCTTGAAAAGGACTCTTGTGAGCGTGTCTCTGAAGTGTGAAGGGCACAAGACAGATTCTATGATCACAACACGGCGGTCTCTGGGATTCACCAGCAGATGTCTAAAAACAGCAAGATGTGTAAAACAAAACTGGTAAGCTTAAGCAAGTATCATGAGACCTACCTTATTTTCATATTCCATTCTCTTCAAAAATCCTAAAAATTTGCATTTAGATAGCATTTTCTACAGCAGATCCCAAAGCCTTTTTCCCAAATTTAAAAAAACAACACTTTCCTAAAAGAAAGCTGGGAAATTGAGTTTCAGAAAACAAGTTATATAGAGCTATCTGCCAGCAGGCTGTAGTTCTGAATATCTGCTATACATTTCTAAATCAATATGAAGAAGTGTAAAAATATGCATGCATAATAGCCATTATCGGCTCGTCCAGTGTTATACAGTACGTCCATAAAAGAGGAAGAGTGATGATACAGATGTCCTGATTTCAGTGGAATAGGATGGAATTGTCCTGATTTCAATCACAAAGTGATGAGCAAGGACAGGAAAAAAAACCAACCTCATATCAGAAGATCTGAGGCACAGAAATTAAGCACTTGTCTCCCTGTGTCAAGTGATGATTTTTACTGTGTAAAAATGGTTGGAAGTAAAGAGAAAAGACTAAGTCCAACTTCATTATTCAGTAATGAAATTCACTAAAATTCAACAAAAATTACAATAAGAAGATGTATTACTAAGGTAGAAGTATTCCACAGGTTAAGATTCCTCCTTCCAAACCACTGTCATGGGGAGAGAATTCTGCACTGATAGAAAATGAGCTTCAGCCCTACTGAAATCAGTATAACTCCTTAGGGAATGACCTTCCCCTATCAAGACCTTTACGAGTGCCACAGTTAAAAAGCAACTTATCAAATACTTTTTATTTCTAGAGAGCAACTGATGCTGCAGGACACTCACTCTCTGTAGGATAACCTGAATCTCAGCACCACTGAATTCCTCCTGTAAGAACACAGCCAGGCAGCCACCTGCAACATCACATTTCTGTTTTCTTACTCAACTAGACAGCAGTCTCCTGTCAACACTTCTAACACCTCAATGTACTCAGAAAAGAGCCACAGAAGGCTTGAAGAACTGACAGCCAAGTATCTCTTACCTAAAATACAGCATGTGGATAAATTCCTTCAGATATGAATACAGCTCTTCTGTATTAATATTGTACTGAACAACTTTGACAGGCTGTAAAGGAAAAATATCCGCCGTACACATATGATATTATATGAACTGTATAACTGACAAATGTAAAGAAATACTTACTCTTGCCTGATTTGCTCTCTGCCCCTAACAGTGCATCTCAAACTCATGGCGTAACTGAACTCCAGAGTTTATTAATGCTAATTTTTTGTACTGGTAGCTTAACTCAACATTAGTTTTCCAAAGCTGCATTCCACTATGGGGAGTTTAAAAAAAAAAAAAAGCATAGCTAGGCAAAGAAATTTCTCAATAAATGCCCCAAACAGCAGCTGCATGGCTGATAAGTACCAATTAATATGTGTTGGTATCACACTCACTTGTATCTAGTTACAATCTTTTCATAGCAGCAGTTATAAGATAATGAAAAATAGCTTACGATGGAAAGAAAACGTATCTGCAAATTTTTTCTATACCTTAACATACCAAACATTGTAAAGGTAAAACAGGTCAGGTAAAACAGTTTACCTTAGCGACATCATGTTTCTTTATTTCACTAGGGATAATGCATCTTGGTCCTGTTTCTCCTGCAAAACCACACCTAAAAGAAAATGTTGAAAACCTTATCATTTGAAGTCACTACTTAACACATTGGGCCTAGGAATCAGCAAAGAGTAATTAATTAGGGATATTGCTGTGACTGCAAAGAGGTGTTTTCCATGCAGCTTTTCTCTCTAGCCATTTTGAGTGAGGAAGACTGTGTATCTTTTTATTGACTCCCTCTCAGCTGCATTAAATAAAACAAGTTTTCTTCACTTCAGTAAGGACTGTAATGCTTGACTCTGATGTGCCTCCTACTTTCCACTGAGGACAGTTCTCTGTTTACAATCATCCACCTGCAACCTTCCTTACTGCCCATTACCTTTCCAAAGAAATACCTTCCTGCGTCCTCCATACGGGCCTACAGTTTTACTGAAGCTCTCGGTAAATGCAGGCAAGATGAAGTTATCGTATCCTCTTTAAATCCTCATTTTCTGTTATGTTTACTTAGAAGAAACAAAAGAAAAAGACTTAATGACCACAATCATGCAGGTCCTGTGTCCTATTTCACTGCTGACCAGTACCATTCCATTGATACTTTTTCCTGTTTCCAGAACATTTAATATTTTGAAATGCATTCCCTTCGTAAGCATCCTGGGTATTTCAAGGCATTACAGCCTCACAATGACTGGTCACTACTCCAGGGCTCCTGACAAAAGAGGAGAGTTCTGCATCCAACCTAGATGCAACGTAACAAAAATAGTAGCAACTCCAAAACAAACTTTTTGGAAAGTTGTCTGGTTTTCATAAAGAGGTCGCACCTTTGAAGACACAAGAACCACGGACTGAAGAAGGCAAACGAAAAACAAAAGAAATTCAAGATTTGATTTTAAGAAACTCCATGCCACCCCCATTAAGCACAAAGATCAGAAGAAACTATGGTAGAAAACACTAGTAGAAACTGCAAAGCTGCTGGAGTTCAGGTACTTCTAATGCAATACTTTATTTTGGTATTCAGCAACTGTCAACATGTTTCTTCAGATCATTTCAGAATAATTCTAAAAAGAGACATAATTCAGAATTTCATTTTTTTTGACTTGTGCAGCCCCAGCGCGCATACACAGTTGTCCTTGCCTGTCATCCCAACAACTTTTGAACTTTTTGGTTAATTTCAGCTTTATTTGGAAAACCACAGATATCTCTCATATGATTAAGTTGCCATCTCTTTTTTATACAAGAATGAAGGTTGGAAAGAGACCCTAAAACCACACTATTCAGGGGAAATGGTTTTGCATGAGAGCATTTTATTAGACAAATAATGCCTGTGGGATAAAAACCTTATAAGCCCCCCAAATTTGGGAAAAGCTTGTGATCAGCAACACAAATCCACAAAAAGCCACTCATGGAATCACTTGTTTCTGTCCATGAAGGCTTTGCTAAACCCTCTCCATAACCACACTGCAGTGATTTCCAGGTAACAAAGCCTGCCTGCGGGTCTGCAATTACACAGTCATTTGAAAAAAAAGCCAGTACAACTGATTACAAAACCAAGTTTGGGGAAGAAACCCTGTTCCTGCAGCTTCTGCCTCTTTAGACAAGCAGAGACATCCCCAAGGCTTCAAGCAGGTAAACACATCCGCACAGCCACAGGCCTAGCCTAGTAAGAGTGACATATATTTGAAGAGATGCTTTTGTTGCAAGATAATCTTTTTTTCTGCATGCAGGCCACATCTCCAAATGGGCCCCTGAAACATTTCCCCATGTATTTTGAGCCGGGATGCAGGGCTGGATTGCTTAAACATCCCTTTTTCTGGAAGGGCTATGTGCACCTGGGGCACGAATGTAGGGAGGGGAACTGGGGTTTCCAACACCATGGTGTGCTTTGACGTGGGGCAGGCAGAGGCACCGCTATATTTTTGGCCCACGACGTAAGTCATAGAATTAGAGAATTGTTTAGGTTGGGAAAGACCTTGAAGAACATCAAGTCCAACCATTACCCTAACCCTGCCATCCCACCACTAAACCCTTAAGATGAGATGCTCTGAGAAGCCCATGAAAATCTCTCATCACCACGGATGGCAGTCAAACCCAGCCTTGATCAAGCAAAATCTCTGCAATATGCCAGGGAATGGGGCTTGGGGATCATCGCCCTACCTATGGTAACTAGGACAAACCAGGAAACTTAGTGCCAACCAAAATGGTGGCTTCTGGCCATTTTTTGCATTGTGAGAGTGATGAAGAGAATCATAGAATCACTTTGGTTGGAAAAGACCTTTAAGATCATCGAGTCCAACCTTTAACCTAACCCTGCCATCCCACCACTAAACCCTGGCCCTAAGCAGAACGCCCACATGACTTTTAAATCCCTGCAGGGATGGGCACTCGACCCCTTCCCTGGGCAGCCCATTCCAGTGCTTGACAGCCCTTGCGGGGAAGAACTTTTTCCCAATGTCCAACCTAACCCTGCCCTGGCGCAACTTGAGGCCATTTCCCCTCATCCCATCACCCGTTACCTGGGAGCAGAGACTGACACCCCCACCCCTCCCCGGCTCCCCTCAGGCAGTTGCAGAAAATACTAAATGTAGAAATACCAGATACTGAGAATTTCTCTTTCCACCTCGAGTTACGCTGTTTTTTTTTTTACCTAAACCACGAGATTAAAATCGATCATTGTCGGCTTTATACCACGCAGATGGCCACAGAAAGGGAACGGGGGGGGAGGGGGGAGTGTGATGTAAAAATCCCACATATTTAATTGTTCATCCCGACGACAGGGCAGGCCCGCCCCGCAGCCGCGACACTGGCTCCACGGCGAAGCCTTGTCGCGACAGAAAGGGCACGGGCAGGGCGGGGAGCGCGGCGCCACTCACTTGGTGAAGGCCTCGCCCAGGTCTATCACCACGGCGGTCTTCTCCCCGCCGCTGCCCAGGCCCTCGTAGAGCGGCATCGCGGCCTCCCTTCACCTCAGCCGGCGGCGCGACGGGGCCTTCCTCCCGCCCGGCCGGCGCGGCGCGACGGGGCCTTCCTCCTCCGCGGCGCGGCGGGCTGCCCGCGGCGCCTGTCCGCACACCCGCCGCCCTGCAGGGGTCCGAGGGGGCCGGAGCACCCAGGCGAGGTGCGCGGTGCGGCGCGGCCTTCCCTCAGCCCCCCGGGGGGGGGGGGGGGGGGCCGGCCGGGGGGAGGCCGGCCCCCGGCTTCGCCTGCCCCAGCAAAACGGCAGCGGCGCCCAGAGCGGGTCGAGCATAAAGCCATAGCGAAACGATGCCTTAATTTATACCGCCCAGCTCATTAATGAGGGGCCAGGCATCGCCTCGCTCCCTGTGACTTGATCCCCTAGCTGGGAAAAGGGAGTTTATGCGTTGGCCACTGTAATGAAAATTTGGGATCACCTGAGAAAGAGATTCCTAAGGTTATCCCACTCCCAACCACCACCTCCTTTCCCCTACCAATTTCCTCCTTTCCCCACAGTAACCACACCTGTGAAATCAGCTGCTCTTTCGGCATTTTTTTTTTTTTTAATGCACGCCGAGGTGTGTAACTATGGCCCTGGTCACATCCTCAGAAGAGGCGTCCCAGCGTATTTGTATCAGCTCAGCACGAGCAGGACCCGTTTCTTCTTTGGGGAAGCAAACTAAATATTGAAAAAGCTCTTGACTGGTGAGTTGGGTCTAGACATTTGCTCGCCGCCAGACCGGCAAGCCAAAGAGCCCGCATGCATACGCCCAGGAGGACAAGGGCGCTAAGGAAGCTGGAGGATTTCACGGTAGGCTGTCGTGACATGGATGCGTTCTGTTGCCACTGAACCCGAACTCCCTGAGCTGTGAGCCGCTGTAGCAGTTTGCAGATGCTATGCTTTCCACGTAGTCCGCGGCAGGGCTGTTTGTCCCACATCCACGCTTTCTATTTAAGATCTGTGAAGGTGAAGGTGTGTGGGAGAGTTGGACGATGAGTGGGAGTGATGTGAGACAGCAAAAGCTGTTGCTGCCACCGTCTGCTCTGTCGCCCAAGCAAACCTCTGCACTAGCCCGTCATTGGGACTATATAACTAGCTATATAACT
Source organism: Gorsachius magnificus (assembly GCA_034008185.1). NCBI lineage: Eukaryota > Metazoa > Chordata > Aves > Pelecaniformes > Ardeidae > Gorsachius > Gorsachius magnificus. The sequence goes on from CM067086.1 coordinate 64,741,658, forward strand.
GCTTTCTCTTCTGCTTCTGTCACAGCCCTGTCACCCTGAAGTCACCTGGGTCACAAAGTGGGTTTAAGAGTGTAGAGCTGAGAAGAGAAGGTCCATGTGTGCGTGGAGCAGGAATGCAGACTAGAGGAGCTGAAGCAGATGGGGCATCCTGGAAGGGCTCTGTGTATCTGGAGGACGTGCAATGAAGCCAGGCAGTGCAGAGGGAATGCAAGAAAGATGTGAAGAATGGGAATTCTGCAGTGACAAACTCAGGGGATACTCCTCGCAAAGCCCTTACATCCTTCATACAGCCCTTATATCTCTCCTTCAGATACCATCCCATGACTCCATATGAGCCTACTCATCACACGACCCATCGCCAGCTTCCCATCCTGTCAGCTGCCTCTTCTTGGAGAGGAAAGCTGAGGAGCAAGGACAAGGCTGTAGTGGTGGTGTGGGATGCAGGAACGGTGACAGGACCAGCACACAACCAGCGGGTTCTGGAGGAGGAGGAATCATTGCCAAGGCAGCAGCAGAGGATGCAGACACATGAAAAAATAAACAAAATCCTGTAGCAATTGAATGCTCTGACACAGAGTTCAAATTGCCTTATGATTTTGTGTAGTTTTATGGTTTTAATGGTTTTTTAAGATTATTTTTTTGTGATTAGTATTTTATGTCCTTCCAGGATATGGAAATGCAGCTGAACTTTAAAAGAATGTGAAAACAAGGATGCCCGAAAATATGTTTCAATGTCCTTCTCACAACAGAGCCTTACCTCTGCCGTGATTGAGCAATACTCCCGTGTACCAAGAGTACATGCTCAGGTAGAATGATGCCTGACTGAGCTGGGAATTATATTCAAGCGGCTTTTCTCTGTTTGGGCTTTCTTGTCGGGGAAATGATCCCAAGTTACTACCTGGAGTGCTGTCTGCCATCACTGGTTCTTTCAAGGACAGCGGGGGAAAGCCACGTGGTTACTGTGCCTGGTGAGAATATGCTCTTGCTGACATGTGTGAATTTTCATTCTTCTAAGTTCTGCAAAATGCTCCTGAATATCTCTGTGATAGGGGCCTTATAAAGACATAATATAACATACTTAATGTTGTTGATCTTGAAATACTTGAAGTCTAAAAACTGGAGTAAAAGTTTAGATAATATATGATTAATTTAAAGTCTAAGCATGGTGTTTTCATCACCTGTTTCATCCCCAAATCTTGCCTGCTTATGATATCTTACCATGCCATAATGACATGCTTACAACACTATGCTTATGTTTTAAATTCAATGTTTCAGGTAAAAAGGATTACTTAGATATGTTTTACAAAAATCACAGTCCCTACTTGCAATACATAGCCCATTGCTTCCTCCTAAACAGAGGAAAGATCAGAGTTTACTGCTAATCACATCACCATCTCTATAGTCCGCTGGAAATCTTTTCTTAAATTACATTAATCAATCACAGTTAACACAAGCTCTGAAAGGCAAGCTGCAGCTTAGAAGTGGCTTAATTTAATGGATGGTCTTTCCAGAGCCTAGTGGTTATTGATAAGAGAAGCCAGAGACTTAGAAATGTGCCGGGGTTTTGTAACGCAATCCATCCACGCCGCGCTGGTTTGATCAAGGAAGCTGCTTGCATAACGTGAAAAGCGCTCGCGCTCTCCCGAATGTGTAACTGTTGAAGAAACAGATGGTGATGCCAACCCGTAAAAATCAGACTATAAATACATTCAAGATAACAATATAAATGAAGATAATTATTCACAGTCTACGGAGATGGTAGGACAATTAAGCCAGCTACTAAGCGGAAGGTCGAGGGGAATAAAAAGCAGGATCTCCCTAACACAGTAAAAAAAATTATTCCCTGAATGCAGCCAATTCCTGCAACTCTCAGAAGTGGTGGCATCCACTGACAAGCAAGGAAGAGGTCGCATAAGTGTATAAAAATACAAGAAATTAACAGTAGCCCATTGAAATAGGTGAAAACTCTCTGATTTTTATCAAATTTATAAGACAGTTCCTTTTGGCTAATGCAGTCCTTTTCTTCTTTTTCCCAAGACCCTGTTGGTATTCAAGCCACTGGCAGCAAAAAATCTTTTCGAATCTCATGCAGGCGCATTATTGTCACAGAGCAGCACCGTGTGCTCCCCTGCGAGGAGCGGTGGTGAAAGCGACGCTGGTGCCTCGAGGTGGCAGCTACAGAACTATCCCGGAGGGTTAAAAGGGAACATTTTTCATAAAGAAAATTACTTTTCTGTATGAGTCCTGAAATACGGCAGCTCTCCGTTGAATTAATCCCTGCAGTGCGCTTGCAAACATTGAAAACATAAAAAGAATGTGTCCTGCAGCATAAACACTGCAGGCCCGAATGGGTACGGCAAGGAGGCATCACGCCCAGCTAATATTCTGTTCCCTTTCATGCCGAAATGCCTGCCTGGACCCCTGCCGAGACTCGGATTTCAGCTGAACCCTATGCATATTTCAACAGCAAAGCATTACTATTTCTTCTTGGTCATAAAATACAGTCTTTTGTGTCCCTACGTGGGACGGCTTTGCCTGCGTACTCGCTGTTAAGCCTCTCTAATCCCTACATACAGGCTAACTGAGGCACGTACCCATTTTTTCTCACAAAATCAGATAGTTGCATACTTAGGGCCAGCTTTGGACGTAACAAAAGAGCAATTGCTCAGGGACCTGTTGTCGCTTCTGGAGCTCACCGAGTGTCTCCTCACCTTTCCCCAGCACATGGATTCAAGGGGATCCACTTACCAGCTCTCCAAAAGGAGAAAGAGGAAGAAAGCCCATAGTCTTTCTGCTGCTCGCAGTTCTGTTAACAGCTGGACCTGGTTCCTGCTGAGGGATTTCAGCTTAAATGATTTGAACATTTCCAGCACAAAAATGTGTATCTCTCTGCTCATAACCATCCCAAAAGTTGTCTGTACTGCCCTAAAAAATCCCTGCAAAGGGGAATAATGAAACCCCTGGTGGTGTCTGGATGGAGAGCATTGCTGTTTCAGACGAAGACACCATCTGCCTCCCGCCCGGGTGTCCCGATGCTGCCTGTTACCCCTGGCAAAGACCCCGGTTCGTCCCTAGGGTTGGGGGCTTTCACTCCCCCTGCGTTAGTTCAGCGGGGGCTGTACTGTGAGTGCTGGAGTGGCAGACGCTGCGCTTCTTTAAAACCTGTGGATTCAGGGGGTTGGGTTAACCTCAAGTTTTGAGGAGCAAAAGGGAGCTGAAGTTTTCAAAGCCCCTCTGGGTATTACCTGAACAACTATATTTAAGATGATGGAGAAGCAGAAGGTTTAATGTCAGAGCAGTGCTTAGGGTTAGCTTGCTTTGGGGTGGTGTGTCAAGTGCTTTTTTTATTGTCAGCCTAATTTTGTAGTGGAGTATGTAGGACAGGGGGGAAAAAATATCCAAGTGCTACAGGGAATTGACAGATGGTTCACGTTTTAGCTGAGACTCCAATATGCATGGGGATGGCTTCCTCAGCACTTTATTTCTGGGAAAATTGTAATACATGGTGTACTTTGATATTACCCGTGCTGATTTTGTTAAAGGATATGAAGATGAGCGAGGCTGTAGCGTGATTCAGTTATGGAGGTGAGCACTGGTCCTTCTGGGCTGTATTCCCAGCGCGACTGCATCTGATTCCTGTGACCTTGGACCAGTCAGCAAAAGCCTGGTTCTACTCTGAAAAGTGACTGTGTAAAAATGGCACTTTCCTACTCAGCAGATCTGGTTGCTGTGCACTCTCCAAGTCACATCTGCTGACTTCAGTCACAAAAATAAGTTTTCACGGCTTTCCTGCTCTGTGAGCACTGCGGAACCACGAGAGCTGGGGAAGCAGAAGCTGGATCCCACGCCTCCTCGTAGGACTAATTCCTGTCAATCACAGCCAGTGGTGGGGCTGCACTGGCACCCCTTGGCCTTGCACAGCTTTTCTGTTAGTGCCAGCAGTGAGGAACGTGGAAGGAAGGAATCCAAGCCGATTCTTTTGATGGAGTTTTAATTAGAGATGGCATTTATCGGGTTTGCAATTGGAGGAAAAAGAAATCCATTCAGCTGTAAGATGATTACATTTGAAATAATCGATTGGCCATTGTCGTGGTTTAACCCTGGCTGGACACCAGGGGCCCACCAAAGCCGCTCTATCACTCCCCTCTAACCAGACAGAGGAAAGAAAAAGTAAATCAAAAGGGCTCGTGGGTCGAGATAAAGACAGGGAGAGATCATTTTATCAGTTACCATCATGGGCAAAACAGACTCCACTTGAAAGAAATAATTAATTAATTATCAATCAAAATCAGAGAAGGAGAGGAGAAAAACTGCTAGATCTTAAAAAACCTTTCCCCTCACCCCTCCCTTCTTCTCTGGGCTCAAATTCACTCCCAGCTCCTCTACCTACTCCCCCCAGTGGCGCAGGGGGACAGGAATGGGGGTTGAGGTCAGTTCATCACACGTCTCTGCCGCTTCTTCTTCCTAGGGAGAGGACTCTTCCCCTGCTCATGCGTGGGGTCCCACTCACGGGAGACAGTCCTCCACGAACTTCTCCAGCGTGAGTCCTTCCCACGGGCTACAGTTCTCCACGAACTGCTCCAGCGTGGGTCCTTCCCACGGGCTACAGTTCTCCATGAACTGCTCCAGCGTGGGTCCGTAATTTCCACGGGGTGCAGTCCGTCAGGAGCAGACTGCTCCAGCGTTGGGTCCCCTGCGGGGTCACAAGTTCTGCCTGCAAACCTGCTTTGGCGTGGGCTCCTCCCCCCTCGGGTCCGCAATGGCTTGCCAGGAACCTGATCTGGTGCAGGCTTCCCATGGGATCACAGCCTCCTCCCTTCAGGCATCCACCCACTCCAGCGTGGGGTCCTCCACGGGCTACAGGTGGAAATCTGCTCCACTGTGGACCTCCATGGGCTGCAGGGGGACAGCCTGCCCCACCATGGTCTTCACCAGGGGCTGCAGGGGAATCTCTGCTCCGGCACCTGGAGCACCTCCTCCCCCTCCTTCTTCACTGACCTTGGTGTCTGCAGGGCTGTTTTCTCTTGCATCCTCTCAGTTTTCTTCTCTCTCCGGCTACTGAGCCGCAGATGGGTTTTTTTTTCCCCTTCTTAAATATGTTATCACAGAGGCGCTTCCACTGTTGCTGATTGGCTTGGCCTTGGCCAGCAGTGGACACAGGGAATACTTCTAGCAGCTTCTCACCCCTGTAGCCCCCCCACTACCAAGACCTTGCCACAGAAACCCAATACAGCCATAAACTTCCTCATACCTTTCTCAAAGTGGACTCGTTTTAAACATAATTCCCTCCCCAACAGGGGGGACGGGGGATACTGTTCTCACTTCCCCTGATTTAGCCTTGTTGCTACTCCGTTCCAGTGACTGCTGTTCAATGGGAAGAGCAGGTCCCCTTATAACAGACGCTACCAGCTGATGTAAAGGTGAATTGTGTGATGGAGAGGTGCACTGATTTATGTGTTGGATGTCCCCAATATTCAATTTGGGAAAGTCAGTCAGCAGCGAAATTACTGGTAACTATTTTAAAATTGTCTTTACCTTCTGTGGCATGTCCTGACATACTTAGGATAGCTGATAGCATGTCATCACCAGTGCTAGGAGTAGCATCGTCAGATGCAGTATTCTGATTCAGGACAATGGTTTTTTAGCTCATTCTATACATACAAAGTGTGTCTTCATGTAAATTTTTAAGCGACCCAGTCTCTTAATTAGGACACATTATTTGTACATTTTGGCTTTGTGCAATAAGGCTGCAACAGGAATATCACCTTTTAAAGAAATCCACCATGTTACTACTTTATACAACAGAGCTTGCTGTTATAATAATACACAGATCTTATAAGGGACTCTGACAAAAATTAGGTGTCATTATTTCCATTTTACAGAAGGGTCAATGAAGGCAGAGAGCAGTGAAGTTCAGTTTTGAAAGTCCTCTAGCAAGTCGGAGCCTGGAATGGGACATGAGTCCCGTGCTTTTTATCAGCTACGCTACCCGCATGGAAGACTAAAACCCTCTTATGTCTAAATTTAATCTCTGAATTTCACCTAAGTGGGTGGGAATTCCTTGAAGGACGAGACCAGGAGAGGTTTACACTGAAATGTCTCGAACCAGAGCATTGGTAAGAAGGGAAAGGAACGGATGTTTCTTAACTTGTCGTGGAGTGGGGCCGGTGACGTATACGCCCTGTGGCATACCGAACTGAGTTAAAAATTAGTATTTCCAATTAATACACCATAGGAACGAATAACAAAACAGTGCTCTCTGATGATTTCTGATTTCTGCCTCTTACATCATGCCTCCTCCTTTCAGTCTGCAGATTCTTTTTGTTGATAATGCAGAAGCCTGTGATTTTGGCAGGTTACACAAGGCAGAGAAACTTGCAGTGTATGGGGAATTTGCAATTTCAGACAGGGAAAAAACCATAGATAACCGACTATTTTTGTTACAGTGATTACCAGTGAAATATTTAACCTTGAGAGTGTACAGTGCCAATCTGGGTTCAGAGTCAGTCAGTGATGAGGGAGAAGTGAAAACCTCTCCAATCTATTAAGTGCTCTGCATGGCTTAGGAACAGCAGAGCATCAGTTACGCATGCTTTACATATTAAATAACTTTCCTGATAATTTTAAAGGTTAAATAGAAACGGGGTTCAAAACAATATCCCTCATTCTGAATCCCAGGTCAACTCTTCGGGGTGAATTTTGTAGCTACTGAAGCCAAGCCCAACTCTGGCGGACTCATCGCCGACAGCTCTGATTTCTGGCAGGGGGGGTGTCTCTGGCATCCTGCGCCTCTCCCCACACACGGATGACTGAGCGGCTTGGGAATCAATCCCCAACGCGCCACGCCGTGCAGTGCTGCACTGGAAAATAAGCCCTCATTGATTTCAGTTTGCTATAAAATCTGGCTACGCTGTTAACTTTCAGATGCAGCAGCTCCTCCACGGCTGAGCCATCCCCTCGTCTCAGTCAGAGCCCTCGGCCAAAATGAAACGGGCGGAACAGAAGATGAACCTGCAGAGAGCTTTGGGTCCCTAATCTGGGAGCTGATGGTGTTTAAAATGGCCATAAAAACGCAGCTCTTATCTCTTCCTTCCCCCCCTCCCCGCTCCGTCTCCCTTACAGGAGAGAGTAAACATCCTTTCTTTTCACATATTTGTATTTTTTTTCTAGAAAGATGTCGCAGCACTAGAGATATTGATTCATGAATAATTTCCCAGATTTTGCAATTTGTAGATGCAAAGCCAGAAGGGACTATTCCCATTGTCTTCTCTGACCATTTGCTCCGCCAAGCCTAACTCTGAGCTTCTTTCTGCTGTCTTTTGCCAATGATCGTCTTCATCGCTGATACAGGCATTTTTACACTTTATTTTCAACTTATGCAGAGGTTAGCAATATTACCCTGAAAGAAATTGCCCTGACCTGCAACAAATCTGTCTTTTAAAAGTTTTCATATTGGATACAGAATGCTACCAAAATGAACTGGGTTGGTTCCAGTTTGGTTGCAATCCAGCGGGAAACACTCTGTTTCTCTAAAATTAGATGGGTAACACATTGGGGTGAGCCTAAAAGAGAGAAGAAGCCACTAACAGAAATGTTATTTCCAGTGGCACAACAAACAGGAAGAAAAAAAGAACAATTTCTTGATGAGGAATATCTCAGTGTTCCTCAACTGATTCTTTTATGTTCATAGAACTATAGAATCACGGGATGGCTTGGGTGGGAAGGGACCTTTAGAGGTCGTCTAGGCCAACCACCCCACCATGTGCAGGGACATCTTCAACTGGACCAGGCTGCTCAGAGCCCTGCCCAACCTGGCCTGGAATGTTCCCAGGGATGGGGCATCCACCACCTCTCTGGGTACCCTGGGCCAGCATCTCACCACCCTCAGCGTAAGAAATTTCTTCCTTATATAGAGTCTGAATCTCCCTCTTTTAGCCTAAACCCATCACCCGTTATCCTATCAAAGGGATGGTGTTTATTGAGAGAGCCCAGCGTTTGACAGGTACAAGCAGGTTAAATCTTACTCTTATATATAAAAAAAAAAAAAAAAAAAAAAAGGAGCCTCATTTAATATATTATTGTAACTGGAAGTACAGAGGGATTCACTGATTTACTTCACATTCATAGAGCAAAATCAAGAGCACATTCATAGCAAAGTCAAGATTTGGCTCCCCTCTCCTGTACCACTCCTCTAGTCCCTCCCAGCAATTCCACACACACACACACACCCCCCCCACCCCCCCCCAAATCTCTCCACCCCAGCCATTTCCTCCTTTGAAAAAGCATTATTTTGGGTCCCTTCTCACCTGTCCCTGCTCACTGCAAATGCTTTGCACCTGCTGCAGCACGGCTGGGAATGAGCCATTGCCCCAGACGCCGTATAAAATCCTGTGGGTGGCAGCTGAGACCTTGGGGTGCTCCTGATACCAGGCTGGAAGGGGAGGTAAGCTAGGCTTGTCTTTTGGTGGTAAGGTATGGGCTTCCCAGCTTCTATATGATAAAGTGAGGTGATGTGTACTCCTGGACCTGATGGTGTAAAGGTTTGCTATTTCTGTTAGGGTAGCTATGGGGTTCCTGGTGGGGGGGCAAAAAAATAAAAACAAAAAAAAACAAAAACTGGTGGGAAAGGAAAGTGGGAGTAAGATTGTTTATTTTCTTTCTCCCTGCCCAAATAGCGCTTAAAATGAAAAAAAAAAAAAAACTGAAGCAAGCTTTTCTAATGTGTGTGTGGGATGCTGTTTTGGGAGTCCTCCTCCTTTTGCAGAGAATTAGGGGAAGGTGACCTCTACAGCCAAAAACATTGGAGAAGAATCTGTAACAGCTTGGAAAGCTGCTAATGGTGCCCTAGGCCTTGCTTTTGCATCTTTTTGTAAGCAAAAAGAGAGGGGTTAGGCTCCCCATCCCGGCTTGCATGGAAGAGTTTGGGCGCCGCGGCTTGGGGCTGGATGCTGAAACTTCATTTTTGGAGAAAGAGGAAAATGGGATAAGCCCCGGCTGGGGGCGGGGGGGTGTGTGTGTGACATCTCCTAATATTGTGAGGGAAACCACCATGGGGAAGAAGGCGGGAACCGGTGCACGGGCGGAGCGGGCCGGCCCCCGACACCGCCCCGCGGGGCGGTGTCGGGGGCCGGGCCCGCTCCGCCCGTGCGGCCGCGGGGCGCTGGGGGCGAGGACGGCGCCGAGGTACCGGTTGGAGGCGGTGGGAGGTAGGTGAAGCCGGGGGTGAGCCCGACCGACCCCCCCCCCCGTGCTAAATTTTCCCTCTGTTTATTAATTTATTTCTTTAATGATGCTTCGCTGCCCGCGGCTTCTTTGTTCCCGGCGAGCGGGCCGGTCCCCGCAGCCCCGGGGGGGGGGGGGGCGGGAGGAGGAGATGGAGCTGGGGGTGTGGGGGGGTGTCTTCCCAAAAAAATTTCCCTCGGAAAATCCTGCGTGGTTTTGCTTCTCCCGGTGTTGAAGCCCCCCCCCCCCCCCCGCTTTGCTGTCCGTCTGTCCTGCCGAGGGCCTGGGCTGCAGAAATCCCCCGGGGTGGTTGTGGGCACTTGGAGCCCTTGGTGTGGGGAAGGATGCGCTTTTGGGGCTCTTGGCTCACCTGTAAATATGACTAAGGAGGATGGGGGGGTGGGGGTGGATGTGTGATCTGTTGGGTGTAATCAATCTTTGAGCCATCCCTAATCCCATTCCCTTGCCAACCAGTGGGTTCTACCCAGGCTAAAAGGGCCTGACAAGGTGTATTTAATCAAACCTTAAACCCTCACCTGCAGAGCCTCACGATCCTCCAGATTTACTGCGTGGCGTTGCTGTCCGTGTTAGGTGAGGCGCTGAAATTTCAGAGTGGTTCTTGCTGATTGGAACCCGAATGCTACCTCTCTGCTCCCAGGCAGTCTGGAGAGCAGCATTTCCATCCTTCTGGTGTTCGAAAACTGCTACACCCTTTGGTCTCTTCCTTAAAGACACCACCCCACCCCCCCAAGTCTTTTTAATCCCTCAGGAATTTGGTAGACCTCTGACTTTCGCAGTGCTGAGGAAGAAGCCAGGAAGAACTGTGTGGCTTTTACTTGCAAATATGAGCAGGGATTTCCAGAGGTGGTCTGTGCTGTTCTGAGCAAAGCAAGCGGTCGCTTAGTGGTTGGGGGAGTAATGCCTAAAACATGTCATGTCTCTTGCTTTTCTAAGAACTACTGCTGAACACCAGTGCTGGAAGTGGAGGTGATGTATTATGTATTAAGGTGCCTCACTAGGACTGGTAGGAAGCTGTCCTTGCAGAATATTAATATCTCCCTTGTTTGCTTGTAAGGATCCGTCCTCAAAGGTAGAGCAAGATGCGCCCCTCTGATGTGTGGTTGTGTCTACGTAGTTTTTGCTCATCTGACTTGGGCTGTATGGGTGGCTGGCGTGGAGTCATGCCACTGTGAGCCGTTGGAGATGGCTTAACTGGTTGAGGTCTGTTTGCCTGAAGTACGCGCTGTAAGAACATCAGCTCTACAATTCACTTGATTGAACTGGGCAAGGACACAATGTAAGACGCAATGAAGGCATTTTTCTCAGCTTGTGTGCAAAAGTAGGAGTTGGAGCTCTGCAGTGTATTATCTGCTGGCTTTTGTATTCAGCACGAGTAACAAAGCTCGGACAGCACGCATTAGCACTCTGGTAACATAGCATTTGATTGCTGGCAGTTGCTTGACTTGTACGTTTTGGCTAAATCTTCACATTAAAAGATTTGCAGTGGTTTTTTTGTCCATTTCCCTTATCAATCAGCAGATGAATTGCAGAGCTGAGCATATCCAGGACTGTTCAGCCCGTCAAAGCTGGTGTAATCAAGCTTGTACTTGGAGGTGTGAAAAGCTGTGCTCTGCGAGGGCCAGACAAGGATTTGTCTGGAGCTGACCTGTTAATCTCCTCTGCTCTCTGCTATATGATGCATGCAGCCACTTCAGCTTCGGAGTACAAGTGTCTTCTTTGTGTGGGAGAGGGATTGTTAGAACAGTGAGTTAAAAGCTTGATGCTTTTTTTTCTTGCTGTTTCAACAATTCAGGAAAAAACACAGCCAGAACTTGCCAAAGGCAGAAAATAACAGTGCAGGGTTTCCTTGCCAGTTTTCTTTAAGTAAACTGGCTGGGTGAAACTCTAAAAAGCCATCCTAGGGAGTAGCTGCATACAGCTGGGGCAGAGGGGGAGTTTTGTCCTTTGCAGTGTGTGTCTGCAAGCCGCTGGTCCATGTAAGGCCAGCTATTGAACAAGAGAAATCTGCTCTGCGCTTGTCCCCTTCATGCCCACTCCGTTGGATTGACCATGATGGGATGGGGTTCCTCTCATCAGACTTCCCAAGAGCTGACTCTCCAAAATGGGTCTCTTGAATTCACAGAGGGGGTTAATGGTTTAATAGCTCTTGCTAGTGCTAATTGTATGGAGCAAGGAAGCAGCCTGGCTCAGAAAGATCTAACTGGGTCTGCAGGGCTGCTGCAGCTGGTGACCAGTTTGTCTCTATTGTCCCTCAGCTTGGTGACTTGCCCACTGTGGCGGATGGTTCTCATTCTGATGGGCAGCTTCTGGACATGCCTGGGTTTGGTACCTGCTTTTAACCTAGCAGTCCCTTGTGTTTCTTTCCAGCCTACCAGGTGTTAAATGAAAACTTACTTTTTTTTTTTCGGGCTAAAGATAAAGCTCCTTAGTTGTCTGTGGTTGTGCTGCCTTTGCGGCTAGGGGAACTGCATCTCTTGGGATTGGTTGTTATTAAGTGCAGGGGAAGCAGCTGGTGTTGTCTCTTGCCCTCTGTGTGTGCTTCCTATTTGAAGCAAGGATTAGTTTTCCACTGAGAGCCTGGCCGGTGCTTGGCAGCCGTCCTCCAGGGCTTCAGCTCGGAGAATGCCAGGTGAAATCTGGGGACAAGGAGTTCCTGCAGCATGAAACATCGAGTTATTCTACAGCTTCGAGCTAGTAACAAAAAAGCTTAAGCTTACTACAGAGGAGGTGCTTGGTCAGGGCAGCAAGCTCCAGCTTGCTTTTATTGCTTGGCTAAGGCTGTAGAGCAGACTGACTATAAAAATAGCCAGATGGGAGGATAAATGTATAGCCCGATGCAGCTCGAGTAGCAAACTGCGCTGCAGCCAGCTACCTGCTAAAACCTGGATCGCTTTGCATTAAGTGGAAGTGCTACAGCAAGGTGTCAAACTCTGCTTGAGAAGATAGCCAGGTCACTGCTGTTCATACACTGCCTAATCCAGCCTCTTCCTAAAGCTAAGTAGATCTTAAGCTCTGACTAATCTTCTTTGAAGTGTGAACTTGTGCCATTATCCTGCAGCAAGCTCCATGCCACTATCTCCAGCTTTCATTGAATGTAGAGGTCTAGGTTAGCTCAGATCTAGCTGTTGTGGATTTCCTGAGCAAATAACTCCCCAATGTTATTTTCACCCTTTACAACTGTAGGACTGTGGCCAACAGTGCTTTTCAAACTGTGGGGAATGGTATGAGGCTTCCTAAAGTACTCCAGGAATTCTTATATTGGGCTAGTACTGACTGCTCACATTATCTACTAGCCAGAAGGAGGAAAGGCTCTTTTTTTACATTTTAATTAATGGATCTCTAAAAGCCAGCCTTTTAGGGAGCAGCTTTCCCTCTTATTCACTGATATTCCTGCTCCTAGAGAAGACAGAGCAAGCTTGTTGAGAAGAGAGATTAACATTTTGGTATTTCTGCTAACCACCTCCTGAATGTCTTGGGCCATTGGAGAACCTGAAGCTAGAAACCTGCAAATGTATGTATGCATAATGTATATGGCTGCAAGAGAAATGCTATGGCTGCTGGAGTTCTGTTTTCAGAGTACACAGGTAGTTCTAGCAGTAGTTAAAGATTTCTGACTTCTAGAGAAACTGTATTGAGATCCAAACTGTTAATATGTAAAAAAAAAAACCAAACCCCGACTTCTTGATATTTCAAAATGTCTGATCTTAACTGGCCCTTGCTAAAGGGGCATGAAGTGAATGTAACTTATGCATCTGCCTCACTACGTGTGTAAATGTCTCTGGGCACTACAGATTTAACTGGCATAACATACTCTTAGTGCTTTTTAGTTACAAAAGTAGCTGGATACTGTCAGTTTTCAACTGGTTTTTTTGGCAGGGAGGGTAGAGGAGATAGCTGGTGGTCACCCATCCTCTGGAGAAAGGAGATGCTAAAAATAAAGTTGATGAACAGCTTCTTGGTGGCTTCTGTCCCAGAGCTCCTGGTACATGTGTGTGGCCTGTGATGGGGAATGATTCCAGCAGCAAAAATTGCTGAGGGCCAGGCCTGCAGGGAGAGTGGGAAAAGAACTTGATGTGCCCTGAGGGCTCAACCAGGTAACGGAGCCTGCAGGAGTTGACTCTGACCCATGTCTCCTGAAGCTGATAATGCCAAGGTTGTCTTCTCTGCTACAGACAGCCCTGCAGATCGTAAGGGTCTGCAGCTAGATAAGTCTTTCTCTCCTGTGTGAAATAAGAGGTGGGTTTTACAATGGAAATGCACGAGCTGTGTGTGACCAGACAGATATAATATAAGCTTTCTGATGTCTTGGTTGTGTGTAGCTGACTGGGCACATCTGATAATGCTTCCCAAAAGGAGACAAATGTACATGAGCAGCAGGACACAGAGGACCTCTGAGTCAGAGGGGTTGGAACATGTGTGGTGGTACAGGGATCCCTCTCCCTGCAGCAGTGGTTACCTCTTGTACAGTGTCATAGAATAGAATCATAGAATCACTTTGGTTGGAAAAGCCCTTTAAGATCATGGAGTCCAACCTTTAACCTAACCCTGCCATCCCACCACTAAACCCTGTCCCTAAGCACCTCATCTACCCTTCTTTTAAATACCTCCAGGGATGAGGACTCGACCACCTCCCTGGGCAGCCCATTCCAGAGTCTGGCAACTCTTTTGGTGAAGAAGTTTTACCTAATGTCTAGCCTAAACCTGCCCTGGCACAGCTTCAAACCATTCTTCCTCATCCTATCATCTGTTACCAGGGAGAAGAGGCTGACCCCCCACCTCGCTACAGCCTCCTTTCAGGTAGTTGTAGAGGGTGATCAGGTCTCCCCTCAGCCTCCTCTTCTCCAGACTAAATAACCCCAGTTCCCTCAGCCGCTCCTCGTATGACTTGTGTTCTAGACCCAAATCACCTGGGTGTGTGAGCACATATGGAGGAGTAGTGTGCCCTTGTGTATCAAAGTGGTGCTGGGTAGCTTGCTGCTGCACTGTGCATCTACAAATGCAAGTAATATTTATCTATGTGCTGTTTGGGTGGGGAAATGAGGGGTCTAGCAAGCTGGGGGACTCATCCTGGTGCCCATGAGCAAGGCTGTAAAGGGTGGTCTTTGCTCTTCTTTGGAAGACTGAGGGGTGGTTCTGACAACCCCAGCCTCTTTCCTTACTAATGTTTGTTAGTCCTGTGGCTCGAAGGTAAGAGCAGTTCACTTCTCAAACTGAGAATACACCAGCCAAAGCAAGTGAAGCTGTTGATGGTTGCAGGCTTCTTGCAGTAGGGCTTGAGTGTGCCCCTGCCAAGCTGCCTCCTGGAACTGGGAGGGAGGACCTTGCCACATCTGCTGTGTGATGGAGGGGTGTTTGCTGTGTGCGTGAGATGTGTGACCAGCAGTCCCGCGTGTGATGAGCAGGGCCCTGGGTGGGATGGTCATCTGCTGTGGAGTGATGCTGACCGACTGGAGGGACTGAGCCGCCCTGGGAGAGTCAGTGGCTGGATCACTGCTGGGCTCCTGGTTCAGCACACTCTTGGAAACTCTGGAAACACGCAATGATTATACACCCAAAACTTTCTGGAAGTGCCTCCATGGTGCAGTGCAGCACAAACACTGTGCTAATGCAGCAGTGCTGCTGGCTGGGCTGTAGCCTTTCTCCATGGGGCCAGGGAGATCATACAGGACACGATGCTAATGCAGCCCTAAAGCTTCCTGGTTTGGCTCTGGCCCTTGTTGTGCCCTATAGGCCCACCTTGTCCTCTGCACCAGCTCCTTGGTTTCCTTCTGTGTCAATGCACAGAACAGGGCTTGCCATAACAGGCCTGGGACCTCAGTCCAACTGGCCCTGCCAAGCATCGGTCCTGGACTTGATAAAGGACAAACAGGTTGATCCTCATCAAATGCTTGCAAGTCTGATGCCTGCTGGGTAGAGGGTAGAATGTAGCACTCCACCACTGGGGTGAGAGCTTGGCAAGGTCTGTCTTGGGCTTCAGAAAAAGATTTGGTTTTGTCTGGCATGAGACTTCAGATTGGGTAGGTAAAATAGACGGAGGGATATGTTACTTGATATATGTAGGTGGGGTCTGCTCAGAACTGGCCATAGACCAGCATGCTTGGATCTGGCCACCCAGTTATTTAAGGCTGTCGGTCAATAGGTGGTTGTGGGTATGTGTAATCTTGTTCCTTTTTCACTTTCTAGGTGATTTTCAGGATTTGTCAGCCTTGCAGGCTTCTGGGCACAGCTCCTCTCAGCGATGAGTAGATCAATAGGATTTAACATCTGCGTGGTCACCTGCAGCATCCTGCTCTTGTCCTCCAGTCTGCCATGCCTTGCATCTCAGCCACTGGAGGAGAGGGACATGACAGAAGTCCAACATGGCCCCTGGGCAGGGAATGGGGTAGAAGATGACAGGCCAAGCATGCTGAAGTTGAAAAATAACCTGGGCCCTTCTGAGCAGACTGTCTCTGAAGAGCCATGTGAAGTGTCAGTAAAGCCATCTGGGACACCCTTAAGTGAAGCTCTTCCTACAGAAGGAGAAATGCTGCCTGTCAGCCCGAGCCACGTTGTCCCCGGCAGCCAGGGCCAGGGTGCTCACACCTCTGCTGTGGCAGTGGCTGCTGTAGATGAGGAGGAGCTCAGTCCCACCAAGTCTGAACTGGATGAGGACGATGCGTTCAAGGCCATGCTGACCACGGCTGTGACCACGCTGAGCCCTGCTGTCCAGGAGGAGTCTGTTGGTGGCCCCATTAGTGAGACCACCATGGAGGGTGGTGCTGAAGTAGAGCATAGCTCTGCTGGCCTCTCAGCAAGCCCCCTTTCTGGGACAGCTGAGGAGGAGGAGGCACAGAGCAACTTGTACCCCTCGGCTGTGCCCCAGCCCACGCTGTACCCCAGCTCTCCCAGCTGGGAGGTGGCAAGTGACCACCCTGTCATCCTGATCCCCCAGGCTCACAGCATGACCGCTGAGGTGGGAACGCCGAGAGCCCGCACTGGGAGCCCTCTGAAGTCCCTGGCTGTGCAAGTGTCTGTGGCTGCAAGACGTCCCCTCCTCGTGACTGAAGCCTCTCTCCGCCCACAAGCAGGGACGGGTGTCAGGCGAGGCGAGCTGCCTGCCACAGCTGGCACTGTCACCATTCACCCTGCAGACACTGTGCCACCTGACTGGGATGACACAAAACCGGGGGATATAAGTCAAGGGGGAAGCATGTCTCATGAGGAGGTGACAGAGGACCTGGGGGCAACAGAACCATCCCAGACCCCACAGGGAGTTATGGGGGAGGAAGAGGATGTAACAAGAGTGCTGACATCCCCAGCGTCTCCTCCGCCAACTCCTGAGCTTGCCAAGGAGACCAACTGCACAGTGCCGGTGCAAGGGGAGGAGGTGCTGACAGCTTCCACTGGCAGCGGTGGTGCTCTCCACGCTGCAAACCTGACGGGTGTGGACATGGCTGATCTCAACTCGCTGGAAAACATAAATGCAGTCACAGCAGAGGAGGGGAAAAGCATCCTGCCATCACAGCCAGAGGCTGCTGTGGTGACGGATACACAGTCTGATCTCTCTCCTACTCCGGAAAGCTCATGGAAAGGTAAAACTCGCTTGTTACAGATACTTGCCTCTAAGTGTAGGTTTAGGAGGGATGCTCTTGGGAACATGTGCTTCCTTTCAGGGAGGTAAAGTGGAGAAAGGTGGGATCTTGATACTTGCAATAGAGGTTGGACACCTCTTCCCCCCCTCAAGAAAGGCTATGGACCTCTGTGGAGGGGTAACAGCCTAAACGGGTAATTCACATCTGTCAAGGACTAAGCCCGCCTGGACGAAGTCCTGTGTAACATGCTCTAGGAGAACCTGCTTTAGCAGGGGCGTTGGACTAGATCTCCCGAGGTCCCTTCCAACCCTTGTGATTCTGTGAAGGACTGCCTAGCCTTGGCTGTTCCTGGACACAGCGTCCCTGTGTACAGGGAGGCACAGTCTGTAGGGTGGTACCTGTCCTGGCTTATGTGAAGGGGCTGTATTGAGCTGCCTCTTCTGCTCCTCAGGCGGAGAGAGGGTGGCTGTAGTGGCAAACAGGAGAGCTGAGGCTGGAACGGCTGTGGCAGCCAAGCCTGGGGTTGAAGGGTGGACTCGAGTACGGAGGTGTCTGTAGAGAATTGGAGTCTTGTTGGCAGAGACTTGGTGCTGGTTAAAAAACTTGCTTTGATGTTCTGCATGTGTGGTTTACTACCAGAGCATGGGCTGCAGTTTTGGTGCTCACATAGCAGTTGAGGGGGACAGCTGTAGTCTGGCTGTAGGCATCTTGCCTTGACTCGAGATACATGAATCTGCTTTGGATCACCCTCTGGTACGCCTGTCCTGTGGCTGGGGAGGGAGCCCAGCCTCTGTCCCACTGGTTAGATGCTTTATTTCAAGGAGGATAACGCTCCCCTGAGTGTCCCTTTGATATGGTGAGCACAAGGACCCAAAGGCGGTCCTTGCGTGAGCTCACTCTGAAGCCCTGCAAAATGGAGGGAGGAGTAATTCCTGGGGGGTTAAATTAACTAGCATCTGGGATCACCTGGCTCTTGGCTGCCAGCTATGGACACTTGCAATCAGTGCTGAAGATGCAGTGACAGTGGGTGGCTGTAAATGCTTCCTGAATCATAGAATCACTTTGGTTGGAAAAGACCTTTAAGATCGAGTCCAACTGTTAACCTAACCCTGCCATCCCACCACTAAACCCTGTCCCTAAGCACCTCATCTACCCTTCTTTTAAATACCTCCAGGGATGAGGACTTGACCACCTCCCTGGGCAGCCCATTCCAGAGCCTGACAGCCCTTTTGGTGAAGAAGTTTTTCCTAATGTCTAGCCTAAACCTGCCCTGGCACAGCTTCAAGCCATTCCCCCTCATCCTATCATCTGTTACCAGGGAGAAGAGACTGACCCCCACCTTGCTACAGCCTCCTTTCAGGCAGTTGTAGAGGGCGATCAGGTCTCCCCTCAGCCTCCTCTTCTCCAGACTAAACAACCCCAGTTCCCTCAGCTGTTCCTCATAAGCCTTGTGCTCCAGACCCCTCACCAGCTTGGTTGCTCTCCTCTGGACCTGTTCCAGCAAGGCAACATCTTTCTTGTAGTGAGGGGCCCAAGAACAGAAATCCAGGAATAGGTGAGCTGTCCTGGTAGCCTGTGGGTAACTGACATCTTCCATCACTTTACAAGGATGCTCTGATCAAAAGATCTGTCCAGAGCTACGTGTTGTCCTTTGCAACCAGAGCTCCTGGTGTTGTCTCCCCACCCTAGGGTGAAGCTGTGGCCGGGCTTGGACTGTCTAGCGTTTGTTCCAGCTCTGTATCACAGGCTGAAATTTTCCTCCTAGACAGCCTGCCACAGGCTGGTGGTGTCACTCCACACTGTATGCACCTGCGGAGATGGCACCTTCAGCCCACTCACAACATTTCCATTCAGTATTTAAAAAACCTGGTAGAAATGTGGGGAGAGAAGTTCTGGTCAGGTGTTGGGCAATGATGTGTTTGTTCCTAGGCTGATGAGGAACATGAGCTGGGGTTTAGGACTTTGTCTTTAATCTTCCCCCTTAGGCTGCAGGGGCAAAAGGGCAACTTCCCCTCACTGCATCCGAAAGATCTAGCTTGTGCTGTGAGAGGGAAAGATAATTGCACACTGGTGCTGAAACCTGACTGATTAATGTCTAGATTAATTTATAAGCACTTGACTTATCAGCAGGTTCCCCCTCTGCTGTTTCCCAGATGTTGGGGAAACAACACTGTCAATAAGACTTGTGCAACAAAAATAAAGCCTTCTACAGAGCTGAAGTCTCGTAGCTGTGAGAGCCGGTTGCTAAAAGCACTGCTCTGGCAGCCTCGCTTGCTTTGAGTGGTGTTTCACACCACAGGCCTGCAGAGCTGTGCCTCCGTGGCAGTGTTCCCCCATGGGTCACCGAAGAGACAATTGGGAAAATGAGGATTGATTCTGCTGTTTTTGCTCCCGTTATGCACACTCTCACATATGGCTTTTTGCTGCGCTGCCCTGATGGTGCTTGGCTGGACCAGCTGCTTGCACTGTGGCTCTGGAAATGCTAATGCATGGAGTTGTGTTACTTCAGACATCTGCTCTGTTGCTGTCACTTGTCCTGTGAGTAGGTCCTGACACGTGTTCTTGCTGTAGGTGTTACTCAGGAGGTGACAACAGTTGCCCAGGAGGCTGATGCTGCTCTGTTGGTTGTGACACTGGTGCCTGGTGCTCCCCAGGGAACAGGAGCTGCAAGCCTGCCGCAGGAAGATGGTGAGGAGGACACCCAGATGCCGACTGCTCCTAGTGCCACCCAGATGCTGGTGGCAACTGGTACTTCCTCTGTGGCAAACACTCCTGATGTAGAAGGTAGGGTTCTGCTTCAAAGACTGTGGGTTCATTTCCACACAAGATGAGATGGTACATCTGAAACCAGTATCAATGCTTGGGCGCTGAAGTTTCAACACATAGCATCCATATTCTAAGTTACTTTTTTCTGGCCTTCTACAGGCTGCCACTGTTTTCTGCCTCTGTCATAGTCATTTAGGTTGGAAAAGACCTTAAGAGCATAAAGTCCAACTGTTAACCCAACACTGCCAAGGCCACCACTAAACCATGTTCCTAAGCACCCTACCAGATACACAGTGTTGAAATGTGCCAGCACATGTTTTTTGCCCCAAATAACAGTAGAGTAGGCATTTTAAAAAACCAAACCACCCCAAACAAACAAAACCCCCACATCCAGCCTTGCTAGCAAGCTGGCTTTTAGCCCAAGGCATTTAAGCCTGTTCCTATTTATGGAGGGAGAGTTCTTCTACTGGAGCCAAAGGCAGTCGCAGATCGCTGATGCTCAGTGCAAAGGACCAGAAAGTTTCATGGGGGTAACGTGGGAGCAGTGTAAGGTGGAGGGGGTGGTTGTGTGGTGTGTGTGTGACTCTCTTGCAAGAGTCTGGCAATCCATTGGGTGCAGAAGCCTGCATTGGTGTTCACCTCCATGGAGGAATGGTGAGTTCTTGCTTCTTGGGTTGATGTAGCTCATACAGAAATGCTTAAGTGGTTGTGTTCATCCAGCTCCTGGCTCAGTGTCACCTTGGCCGGTACGTGTAGGAGCCTGTTGTCTTGACAGGAGTGTAGCGAGGGTTCCCTTAGCACAAAGCTGACTTTGAGGTGGAGCGTATTTCTGTAGTAGTAGGTTCCACTAGTGAAACTGCTGCTGGGCAGCTTTTCTGGCCTTATATTGCAGGACATCAAAAGACAAAACCTATTTGCATTGTATCTCTTAAATGAAGGTCCCTTTGTAGGGGAGAGAAGGCTCTTCTGGCAGTTTCTGCTAATTAACTTGCTTCTGGGATTTAATTATAAATTCCACTAATTTTATCTTTGCAATAAACAATTAGATCTGTCACTCAGTTCAGATCTTAACCAGTGTCTCAGTGCTCTGGTCTTGCTATGGGGTGGTGACTAGCAGTCCTCAAAGCAATGGAAGTAAAACCTAGCAGAGTTCTCCTTAAGGGGAACCTCCTGTGCTGGCTGTCCCAGAGGAGATGCTTTCATTGCAGTGGAGTCGCTTACACATCTTGAAAGAGGCAAGAGTTTAATAACTTCCTCCACTCTCAGTTAAGTTTTCATTAAGGAGTTTATTGTTAAGTGGTGGGGTTTTAATATTGTTGTGCCAAACTGCTGCTGTTTTCTGTCTTCTGTAGATCTCACGGATGTGGTCCTGGTCACCAGTGAGAAGGCTGTTCCGGTTCCTGGTGGGTTGTCTGCTACCCAGTCTGAGCAGACCGAGGAGCCATCCAGCAGAACTGTGGTCCTGGTAACCCCAGCATCAATGACATCTTCTGTCAGGAGGACAGCTCTTCCATCTGTGAAGAAGATCAGTACGGCTGTGACCTACGGGCTGGACCGCCTGGAGTCAGAAGGTACCACTGATCCCAAGGCCAAGAGGCGGGTAGTTTCATGTGGAGTGGCACACTTGCCTTGACACTGACCTTCCCAATTTGTCTGTTGGGCACGCAGCTATGTGCATATGTTATTGTGGCTAATAAAGTTGTTGAACAACCTCTCCCCTTCCAGGAGGTGCAGGAAGCAAGTGGTGAACAGTGTCATGGAGGACGCTTGAAACGCAAGCGGCTGTGGTGGGAGGGATGGGGTTTTCCCTTGGAGAGGGAGCAGCAGTGGTATTGCCGTTGCAGTAGAGCCTGGCTTTGTGCGCCCATAACTGCTGGTGTGTGCATTGATTGCAGAGCCTCTGTACCAGGTAATGCTCATGGGAAGGTGTTCAGGCAGCTGGAGAGCCCTTGCCACCCTGCTGCTGAAATCCTCACCACCTGCAATGCAGGAGGATGTTCAGCATGAGGTGGCTACCTCGGTGTCCAGCTGGCTGAAACCTTGCCAGGACAAGTGGTGTCCTATTTACACTCCCTGTGTGATGCTGCTGGGAGAGGCAAAGGCTGCATCCCCTTTGAGGTGGTCTTCGTACTCAATGCTGCCTGCTAAGCTGTTCTCCCATTGCTGGCTCCTCCAGCCTTGCCTCACCCCTGGGTCCCTTCCCTTAAATGGCTTTTGCCCACTTTCAGTCTCAGGGTCTCTGCTCCCTGACAGGCTTCAGAGGGTTGAAACCCAGTGATGCAAATTCTGCTTGGGCAAACACCCATCAAGAGAGGTGTAGGTGAAGTGGATGCTTCCCTGGAGCTGGTCTGCAGCTCAGATCTGATCTCTTCAGCTCATCCATGATTTTTCTGCAGCAAATTTTCACTTCTGCTTCTTGCTCTTTCTCCTACTCTTCTCTGCTTGCTCATCCATCCAGCTTTGTACTCCATGTCTGGACTGACACCACCTGGCAGGGATTAATCTTTCTGCCTGTTTTGCTCCCCTTCCTTTGTCTTGACCTTCTCTTGCCTTCGTATTTTACTGCAAAGGTTGGCAGCTCTCCAGGGGTGGCATGCCAGATGGTATTTTTTTTTTCTGTTTAGAGGTGGGGTGCCATAGACAACAGCTAATCAGCATCTTTTCTCTGCATGAAGCCATAACTCTCCCTCCTGTGAAGTTTGGAGGGCGGCAGAAGCTGGGAGCCCTCCCCACTGCATGGGTGAGGTGCTGTAGCCCCTGCCCTCTGCCAGGCTTGCTGCTTGCTTTGAAACCTGCCACGAGCTCCCCAGGCCTCCAGCTACAGCCCTCACCAGGATGAGCCTTGCATGTATCTGGCAATGTGAGGATGCAGTGCTGCTGATGGGAGAGTGGCAGCAGGGGCAGAAGGGTGGGGGGTAAAACCTGATCTTTCAGGCTAGGAAAGAAGGTCTGTGCTTAGCAAGAGCAGAATGATTCAGGAGGCTAAACTGTTCCTGAGCCCTCTGGGATCTCCTTTAGAAGCCTGGTTTTCTGCACATGGAAGATAAGAGGGATTTCTGTTTCAACTGAGCGCTGGTCTCTCCCTATTTAATCAGACTTTCTGCATAGGCATTTAAAAAAAAAATCTTTCTGCTCTGACATAGGACTGCTGCAACTTCCTTGGGTTCCTGCTGAGCTCTCTTATGCAACCACAGGTCTGTTTTCTCTGCTCCTGAATATGCTCTGAGCTCCTCTAAGGGCAAATGTGGGCTGTGGCTAGAACCATCTTTCCTGAATGATGATGCTTTGGCCAGGAGGCTGTGGCTTTCTTGGCTCTGCAGGTGCCTGTCATCCAAGGGACATGGTGTGCTGTGTGTGCTGGCTGTTAAACCCAGCTTTTGTGGTCTAAACCTCTTCTGATCAACCTAGCCCTTAGTGCAGTGAGCCAGATATTTTCCTGGTGTTAGGGATCACCAATCCACATCTTGTAAAATGGGCCAAATACCACTGGGGGATAGGCTTTCTGCCTGGGGACACCACTGCCCTGGTTAAGGAAGCTTTTGAGCTGCACCTCTGCTTTCCAATACCTTTTTCTCCATGTAATGGCAGTCAGAGGATACCACATCCTCCTGGTGGAGTGACATTTAGAAGTTTGGTTTCTGTTGTCCCAAAACTACAGTCCCTTGGGCTTACTCCCAGAATATCTTTTTTGCTAAAATGTTTTGGATTAATAAAAATAAACAGAACAAACAATTTTCATCTGTAGAATTGTGTACATGCATGAATATTGTCAGAATACAAATTCTGTTTGCTCGAGTCTTATTCATATGAAGTGTGCATTCCTCTGGGTGTGCATGTGTGTTTCTAATGAATGCCTCAGTCAAACACTTTTACAGCCTAGGACATTCCTGCTTTGTCAGGATCTGATTGAGGCTTCAGAAACCAACTTTTTGCTATATCAGACATTCTGCTATGAAAGACCAGGTTGGATGGGGCTGTGAGCAACCTGATCTGGTTAAAGGTGTCCCTGCTCACTGCATGGGGGTTGGACTAGATGACCTCTAAAGGTTCTTTCCAACCCAAACCATTCTATGATCTTGGTGGTGCCAGGCATTTGGGGTGCTCAAGCTCTTGGGGGGATGCGAGGTCAGTGCTGTCACAGGCATATGCTGGGGTCCCTGGGGAGGGATCCTGGCCCTCAGGGGAGGCTGTGCCTTGCTCATCCCTGGAAGAAGCACAAGGGGCTGAGTGAGCTCTGCCGGTTTCCGCCACCTTCAGTGGGGTCTTGCTGACTTGCCTCACTGAGGGCCTGGCTCATCATTAAATATAAACCCCTGCTGTTCAGCCAGCTCTGTTTCTTGGGGACCATCTGTGCCAAACTGCCTGCGGTTAATTGCATCAGTATATTCACCTACCTGGCTTGGATGCAAAACTCTTTTAAAAATCAAATTGCATAGACAAACATGAGGTGCTTTGAATATGTCTCTAGATGAGCTTCTCCTCTGTTGCGGACTCTGGAGAGATTAGCTGGGTGATGGATATCCTCCCCCCTTGACTCTGTGGTGATACTGGTCCTACTTGCCCTTCCCAGCCATAGAAATCCTATAAAGGGATTATAGGATATGGGGACAGGACACCGCAGAGGATGAGGCTTGCTTGTCTGGGAGAGTTAATTATATATTTTGTTCCTGTGCCCAGAATTTGGGCTAAACCCTGCAGCTTTCTCTGTAGGGCTTCTAGGGTCTGAAGAGGTATAATTTAGTTCAGTTCGGCTGCTCAGGACCGCTGTGTAAGCCTCCCAACATGTTTTGAAAAGTGGCTGCTCTTTCAAAAGAAAGCATGTTCCTCTTGGACTAATTCCTTTGCTGTATATAACATCTGCTGCAGTAGGCGTGGGCAGGGATGGCTGCACAGCTTAGGCATGGCACATTTGGGCGGAGTGACTTTGCACAGTGGCAGGTAGCCTGCCGTGTCCCCTCTGCTGCAAGAGCCTTGCAGGGTGTAGTTGAAACCTGGTGGAGAGAGGACACCGGGAGCTGGCTCCTCTTGGCTCTCCTCAAGCAGCTCCTGTCACCGTTCCGTACGGGATGTGATCCAGGGATGCAGTGAGGCTAAGCAGAAGGTAGGTTAGTGCACTTCCTACAAGGACCTTGAAGGTTGTGTTGTCCTTGCAGGCTTAATCCTAAACCAGCAGTTAGTACAGACTAGCCTGCTGCCCAGAGCGATGATGCCTTAGCTGTCGCAGCCTGGGTCATGGGCCAGTTCAGTGTGAGCAGTGTACAGCACCGCAGGCTGTGGCTGTTGGGGAGGGGGGGTCTGTATCTGTCAGTGCAAACTCGAGGTTTGGTTTTCTTGTGTGGCAGCACCCTGACTGGACAGCAAAAATTCAGCTGAAATGGCTGGAGGTGGTGATTGTGGAGCAAGGCACATGGGATAGAGAATGGGAAGATGCCTCTGTATTCATCAACCCATACTAAGATTAACCTCCTCTGACACACAGGGCAGTGTTAACCTTCCAAGGCTGCCCAGGTGTAGCAGGAACCTCTTGATGCACCCATGTTTTAGCCCACACATTTGTAGAAGCCCTTCAGCTGTTAGACCCCTGCATACTGTCCTTGCTGCATCCAAACTCATCAGGAAAACCAGTTTAAAGCTCAGTGTGACCTGCTCCTTGCAGCTGAGTAAGCTCCAGCTTGACCCACTTCAGCATTAACTTGGCATTTTGAGACGTTTGTTTATGGTGGTGATTTTGGGGATGGAGGGAGGAACAAATGATCTGGA
This sequence comes from Gorsachius magnificus, assembly GCA_034008185.1. Taxonomy (NCBI): domain Eukaryota; kingdom Metazoa; phylum Chordata; class Aves; order Pelecaniformes; family Ardeidae; genus Gorsachius; species Gorsachius magnificus. The sequence continues at coordinate 64,766,998 of CM067086.1, forward strand.
TCCTGCTACTTTCCTGTAGGGTTTTGGAAGGTAACTAAAAAGGATATTATTTGTTGGTGTTTCTCATTTGCCTATCTTAATTTTTTCTGTGCACACCTTTCACCCCCAAAAAATATCCCAAACTGCTCTGCAAGAGTGCATAAGCCCTAAGGCTGGTTCCTTGGCCATCTAGGCTTGCTTCAAGCTGTTTGTGCTGGGGGTGAGCTGCTTGCACAGTTCAGCTGCCGTGTGGGCTGCTGGATGTGGAGGGTGCTTAAGAGCTTTCCAAGAGCAGGAGATGCTCTATCTCTTGTATGGTGTCAGGAATGGTCAATAGCTCTGTGAAAATGAGCAACTTAAACTCAGCTGCTCTAGAGGGAGGAGATCTGAGCTGTGTAGCCCTTGAATGTGAAGTGTTCCTCATTACTCAGGCTGGCTCCCAACCTGCGGCTGGCAGAACCCTGGGCTTTGTGGTGGGGGGTTTGGAAAGGCAGCGTTGGGTATCTGCCGCTTAGGACAGCGCAGTGCTGTTTCCAGTAACTCTGCCACCTCGTGCAGCATTTGGCTGTGGAGAAACCCATCAGTGATGCCAGAATGTAGCTGGCACCATCTTTGGGATCCAGCTGATTGTGTCCCATGGTCATGGGGTACTTCCCCTCTGAACCTTCTCTGTTTGCTGTGCTAAAAGCTGTTCCAGAGCAGTGCCAGTGTGAAGCTTTAGGCTCTCTGACCTTAACATATTAGTGATATTTTAATATCTACTTGTGTCTGGGATTAAACAGCTCCTACTGCTCTTTACTGGCCTGTGTACTCAAGTTTACCCTTCCAAGGAAATTGTAGCTTAACTAATTTCGGTGAGAAGAGCCCTCCTCATCTTCTCCATTCTCTGCTCGCTCCCCCTGCATCTTGTTCTTCTTGTACACAGTCATCTAAGCTGCGTGTCACGCTTCAGAAGTGGAGGCAGTGTTGCCTTTTTTCAGAAAATACTTCAGAACTTGTAGCTGTTTACATAATTTTTATAAAAGATCCTTCAACTTCTCCTTACATTTTTCCTATGAGCTGTGTCACAGTACAAGGAGCCTTCTCTTTTTTGGATGCAAGGAGTATTTTTGCTGGAAATCAAGTCTCTGACTGGGATTGCTGTTTGGACCCTGACTGTATGGATCAAGACTTACCTCATTAAATCTCTGCAACCCCATTAAAAATTTAAATGAGGTTGCAGGTGTGTAAATAAGACAGGCACTTAGCCCAGCATGGTTAATTAGCTTGATACTCTAATTCCTCACCAGCTCTTTGGATATCAGCTAAATTGGCAAGGAACAGATGATTTAAAACAAAACACACGCAAAATGGATTAGTTATTAAATGTTCTTGGGTACACACTTTTTGTCTTGCTTCCAGTTTATTGCTGCCACTGGAATGGGAACTGCTGTCCCTCTGGTGCAGGTTGACCTCAGTGTTCTTCACTGTAGATGGTAGTTCATCCCTGATTCTCCTCCTTTGTAGCAGAACACTGTAAAAAGGAAAAAGTGACAATTTTGTATTGAAACCAAGCTTTTTCTTGCTTTTCCTGGAAGTGTTTGACCAAAGACAACATCTCTGCTGCTAAATCTGGTGGTGACTTTTTTTGTTTCATGAAATCTATCTGAGAGTTGAGCATGGAGAGTGATGGAGCCCTTAACAAGTTGGGAGCTTGTGGGCAAATGGCTGAGAGGGTGCTGGGCTAGTTAAAGGCTTGCTAAGAGGAACGGCGAGGAAAGTCCTGCTGTGTGGAGCCGGTGGGCTGAGCTCAGCCTTGTCCATGCTTCCCTGGGACGGGAGGCAGAGTGTGGTCCGGCCACCCTGCTCCACTATGAGGGCACTGGCAGCTCTGACAAAACTAAAACCACACCGTGTCTCAAGGGGCTGAGCGTGCCAAACGAGAGGGCTTTATCTCAAATACCCTATCTGCTGTGCTTTATGGTCTCCGACAGCCACTCCTGCAAGAATCTCTGGGAGTGGTTTAAATGTCTGGCAGGTTTAGGCTAGACATTAGGAAAAACTTCTTCACCGAAAGGGTTGCCAGGCTCTGGAATGGGCTGCCCAGGGAGGTGGTAGAGTCCTCATCCCTGGAGGTATTTAAAAGAAGGACAGATGAGGTGCTTAGGGACAGGGTTTAGTGGTGGGATGGCAGGGTTAGGTTAACGGTTGGACTCTGTGATCTGAAAGGTCTTTTCCAACCAAAGTGATTCTATGATTCTATGAAAATGTCACCACATTGTCTTTCCCAGATGTCTGGAAGCGGCGTTGCCTGCCCAGCCGCTCTCTGGGCGGAGGTGAACGGCACAGCTGTTTTACTCTTGGGTTTTGGGAGGGGAAAGAAACTTCTCTAAAAAACCTTGTTCTTTGTGATATTCTGGCACTCTTCTGCCTCCAGCAGGTTAGATATTTTTTAGTCTGACTTTCTTAGTTGCTATTCTGGCCGGGCTGTGCTCGAATTTTTAACTGTATCCAACTTCTTGTTTGTCCAAAAGATTAGAGTTCACTTAAATATTACTTTAATGTAGCCTTCCCATGCCTATCTTCAGGCTTAAACAAAAAACAGAAGCCCCCCTGCCAGTTGCTATTGAAAGGTAATTGGGACTGCATGGGTGAAAGTTTTTAATGAGTTTTTGTTTGTTTTAATCTGGGGCTTAAGCAGTTCACCCTCGCCGCTCCGGGTAGGTGGAGTCAGATAAGCAGGTATGCGGTGGTTTCTTCTGAAGGCTCTGCAAAGAGCGTTTTCATCCGGAGCTGCTGATGGCTCGGGTCCACGTGGGGGTTAGCGCTGCTGATGGGGCTTCTCTGGGGGGCTTTGGGCATCCGTACTGGGGCAAACCACCCTGCAAATTGGTTTAGCTCTTTCATTTCTGCTTCCTGCCCTGCGCAGGTGGGATGCTGCCCCTTTTGTTGGTCTGATGCAGGATGCATTGGTTGGAGCACTGGCTTTTTACCTCATTTTCTGGGAAGAGTCATAGGCTTTTTCTCTCTTTTTTTTTTTTTTTTTTTTAATTAACAAGTTGTCTTTAAATGGGGGGAAATCTCATGGTGTGTTTCCTCCTGGCTGACATCAACCCTTCAGGCCGTGTGGGTGCAAGGACAGGCCAGCAGCATTCTTCTGAACCTCTTCATGAAAATCCCCTGGGGAGAAGCTCTGCCCTTGACAAAGGATGGGGAAGGCTGCAGGAGGGCGATCGAGGACTTAGGAGCACGAGCTCTGAACTAGAAGTGGGCTGAGTGGGCTTGCAGTCATCCTCCCTTCTGGCACCTGGTAGGACTTGAGCTAAAACCTGGGTACCCTGGAGACTGTTGCCCATAATGACAGATTCACTCCCTCATCTGTCATCTGTGATGGATCTATGCTGGGTTTGTCTGGAAAGTGAAGCTTAAATCAAATGTTTATATAATTCTTGGGCTGTTGGTTGTTCCTTTCCCAGGCAGTGTGGTTGAATTGGATACTTATGAAGAGGTGCCATCAACCAGCTTTTTGCAAGAGAAAATCAAATTAACATCTCTGCTGAGGCTTATTTTTTGTGACTGGGGAAAAAAGTTCCATGCCCACAGCCATTTTTGTGTGAAAGGATTTTGTTGAGAGAAATAAACTCTGTATTTGCCTTCATCTGTCTTGTTCTGCCCTGTCTGCTTACAGGTCATGGTGTTTAAATCTGGACTGATTTGAATGCCCTCACTTGATAAATCACTTCTTTCTTATCTTCATTTTTACACCAGTTAGTTCAACAACTGCATATCTCCGGTTAGAAGAGCTTTTCTGCAGGAAACTAGGGAGCAAACTTGTTATAGTCTATACTGTGTATTCTGCAGCGTTCTGGTTTCTCCCCTTTAAAATAACCTTGTGTTGCTAAACCTACTCTCTAGCCTGGCTCAGCGTGAAAGCAATTTTGTGATGAATGCTGCTGGAAATACAGCTCTTAGGAACGATTGTTTCTGATCTTAATACAGAAGCAGACCCGTGCTCCCTGCTGGAATATTTTTTTTTTTTTTTTTTTTTTTCAAAAGCTCTTCAGTGCCTCCGATCCCCTGTGATGAGCCATGAGCCAGGACTGAAAAAGCAAGTGTGAATCCCCTCAGATTTGTGGGGGAAGTAGGTTAGGATCAGAATCCAAATCTCTCCTTGCAATGTCAAAGAGCCCTCTGCCGGGACACGGCTTCTGCAGTGCTTGGGCTTTGGCCAGCAGAGGCTGAGGACTGTTGTGAAGCTCAGACATCAGCTCAGCTGCCAGGGGTATGTTCCCTCTCCTAGATGTGGCAAGGATTTTCCTCTGTTACAGAAAAGCTTTGGACATGTAACTTCTCCTTTTGAAATTTATATGGGATAGAATCATAGAGTGCTTTGGGTCAAAAGGGACCCCTAGAGGTCATCTAGTCCAACCCCCCTGCAGGGAGCAGGGACACCACTAACTAGATCAGGTTGCTCAGAGCCCCGTCCAACCTGGCCTGGAATGTTCCCAGGGATGGGGCCTCCACCACCTCTCTGGGCAGCCGGTTCCAGTGTCTTGCCACCCTCAGCGTAAAAAATTTCTTCCTTATATCCAGTCTAAACCTACGCTGTTTTAGTTTAAATCCATTGCCCCTTGTCCTGTCACAGCAGGCCTTGCTAAAAAGCTTGTCCCCATACAATTAGGGTTAGGTTATCTTGCTTTGTGTGGTAGGATCCCACCTGATAGATGTGTTCTTCCCAATATCCCTTTCCTTAGCTTTGCGCAATAAGCCAGATGCTGATATTTCACGTGAGAGACCATGCTTCATTTGGCTCCCCTTCCAGAGCAAAGCATTTAAAATTACAGTTGTGCAATGTGGTCTGCAAATACCCCCGACAGCTTTGCAGTGAACGTGCCTGGGCTTGGCTGCACTCGCCAGGATGGGGGCTCTACCCTGCTGATTATGCATAGCTTCTGTGCCCACTGCTTGCTTGGGTATTTTGACCCACCATGGTGCAGTACTCTGCCCAGAAAGCTGTCTGCACATAACGAGAGCCCATCTACCTTCCTTCCAGCCGTCTCCTTCCAAGCTGTCGCAAGCACTTGTTCTTGGCAGCATTTTGGAGATGTCTGAGGCTGACATGATTACTGATCATATGAAAGCAACAAATTAATAATAAAAGAGGGTTGTTCTAGAGAGGCCTTCCTGCCTTGACAGTCAGCTGTGATTGTAAAAGCAATGCAGAAAATGAACCTCACTGGAATAAAGCATTTGGCAGAGACTTCTTCATGCCTCTTCTCCCTGCTCTGGCAAGAGGAGATAGCCATAGGCCACCATCCTGTTGTTGTTTACACTCCTCTGCTTCTTATACTGCATACATGGGTGACCGAGGCCCAATGTTGCTGTATGGATGTGAAGTGGAAAAAGATAAGCTATGGGGTGCATGGTGGACAGGACACTTCGGGCTGCCCCTGCTGCCTTTTTCCTCTGTGAGGGGCTCCACTACACACAGGAGAAGTTGCCTCCTTGGATGCATGGCCCATCTGTGAAATGGGTGTTATTCTTCTCACCCTGGTGCAGCATCCCTGGGAGAGGGTGGGACTGATTTCACATCATTCCTGATTTCATACCGTAAAAGAGTTATAGCAGGGGCACAAATTAATACAGGACTGCTCCTGTAGCTCGCTCTGTCCAGCCTTTTGAAGTCTGTAATTTAACACTTATGAATCCCCTTGGTGTGTGGCATGACCAGACCCATAGATGGAGGGAAGAGAGGTAGCTTTGACCAAAATGTTGCCCTAAGAGGCAGCTAGTTTGGTGTCTGTGGGGCTGTTGCAGAGGTTGAAGCAGACCCTTGGTCCTCTGTCCTGCTTTGGCCAGCCAAAACTTCTTGAAAAGTAGAATTTTGCTCAACAGTGTGTGAACCCAAGCTTCCCCGGTCACAGCGCAGCTGGGTGTCATCGTGCCCCGTAGCACTCTCCTTTCCTTCACGGGCATGTTGTGCAGGTAGGTTCTAGACCTGCGTTCTCTGCAGCTGATGCTCAGCTTGCAGGAGCCTTTGCTCAGCTCTTGGACAGGAGAGGTCTTGGGATAACTGCATCTCCCTGAAGTCATGCAAAGAGTGGGCTCACCACTGGAAACCAATTAGCACTGGGGACTGTATAAAATGATGGATCAGACTATCATGAAGCACAACGATGCTCTGTGTTACTGTCTAGACATCATTGTCCTCGAGTTTGGCATGAGGGGGGCTGCGAAGGGAAAGGACAGAGAAAATGAGAACTCCAGGTTTTGTCCTGCAACCTCCTCTTGATTTAATTTTTTTTTTTTTCAGTGTGAAAACTGAAAACTTTCACTGTGAGTGAATCTATCACCTTCTAATGAGAGACTCTTGCAGCTCCGGGCACAGCAAGCTATTTTTCTTGTGCGCTAAACCTGACAAATGATGGTTTCTTGAATCTTCTGAGGAATAAAAAGCGTTTGCAAATGGTAATGGAAAATATCTGAAGAGAGAAACATCCACACCCACTGAAAACAGAGGCCCCAATCCAACTCCTTTGCCTTCCGCAAGGTTATGGCGACAGTGGCTTCGTCTCCAGCTCGTTACATGCCGTTATACCAAAACAACTTTCTTTGTTGCCATCGCAGCCCATTTGTAGCATGTTCCTGATGGTGGCATTTGCACCAAGCACTGCGCTGAGTGCTTTGCTGGTGTTGCTCCTGCGTGGTGTGGGCTTACCCCGTGTTAATGGCCTGACCAAAGCTGTCTATGAGGAGCGGGTTGTTGGCACTTTGAGTTGCCAGGAGGAAGAGCTGTCCCATGATCCCCTTCCATGCACCACTGGATGGTCCAGAGAGGCCAAGGTCCCGCTTTGCAGTTGATTTGTGGGGTCCCTGCTGCCATCACAGGCTGAGGCTTTTAAAACTCATGGGATGCTGGCTGTTGTCCCGCTGCTTCAGAAACTACTGATGGTGGGTTTGTGCTGGGCCAGAGAAATGCCTCTCGAAGGATGCGTGAGGTGGTGTCGTGGTTTAACCAGCAACTCAGCCCCCGACAGCCGCTTGCTCACTGCCCCGCGATGGGATGGGGGAGAGAATTGGAAGGGTAAAAGTGAGAAAATTCATGGGCTGAGATAAAGGCAGTTGAACAGGTAAAGCAAAAGCCGTGCACGCAAGCAGAGCAAAACAAGGAATTAATTCCCTGCTTCCCATGGGCAGGGGGGTGCTCAGCCATCCCCAGGAAAGCAGGGCTCCGTCACACATCATGGTGACTTGGGAAGACAAACGCTATCACTCCCAACGTTCCCCCTTTCCTTCTTCCCCCTCAGTTTCTATACTGGGCATGATGCCATATGGTCTGGAATAGCCCTTGGGCCAGTTGGGCTCAGCTGTCCTGGCTGTGCCCCCTCCCAGCTCCTTGTGCCCCCAGCAGAGCAGGGGAAGCTGAGAAGTCCTTGCCTGGTGTAAGCCCTGCTCAGCAACAACCAAACCATCAGTGAGTTATCAACATTCTTCTCATCCTAAACCCAAAACACAGCACTGTGCCAGCTGCTAGGAAGCAAATTAACTCTGTCCCAGCCGAAACCAGGACAGGTGGTCTCATTTCTCTCTGCTGAACCAAAAAAGTCATCATGGATATGTACATTTTTGTAGTGAAAAACCGTTTTTTGAAAAAAGCATAGAGAGCTTTTGCCACCCTGAAACACCAAATCCCATCCTATGGATATCACTGATGGATCAGTCCTGAGCCCCATGGTAAAGCCCAACCCTTGCCATCTCCGGTGACTATTAATAAACCTGGGAACCCCCAAAACCTCCGCTAAAAACTTGTTATTTTGTCTCAGGCTTGTTTTCTCAGTGCTCTCATATAGCTTCTCCAAACCTGAAAATTTGAATGCCTGTTACAAGCTCGTCAAGTCCTTTAAAATCTTTGACCTGTGAACTGGGAATCTCATTTTCCAGGGGATTCCCACTGCTTGTGTCTTAGGTTGTACCACTGTCACAGCAAGGAGGTGTAAAGTGTCTTCGTTTTTTATTTTCCTATTTCAATGAAGGCAAAGCAGAGCCTACTTTACAGAACACAGTGCTTATTTAGTCTGTCAGAGTGGCGGATTTTGGATTTCTTCACTCCTGGAGATGAGTCTGCCCTAGACTGCTCTTGCATTACTGAAACTGCAGTAGAAAATATGAATGCTTGGACTACAAATGTTTCAGTGCTGAAGTCTCCTGATGTCACCAGGAGAGGAGAGAGGGTGCCATCCCTTCTTGGTAGGTCCACGTGGCATATCACAGGCAAGCACGAGGATTCGGTGCATGCAAATGGAGTAACAGGATCAGATTATGTGTCAGAGGAAGATCCTATAGAGCAAGGACGGCTCAGAGCAGAAACTGCTATGGGTGCTGTGTACCTGCCTGCTTCAGCGAGCAGGGGCGCTCGTGGCCACTGTCAGATGTTCAGAGGTGCTCCTACAGCTGGGCTCTGGGTGAATGTCTGATGGTGGATCGATTCGTGTCTGGGGCCAAGAAAACTTAGTACTTGCAATTTTTTTGGTTGTAGACTAGTGCCTTGACCATGAGACACTAGCGTTCCATTACGTGTTTATCTTGCTGCTTTTGTGAGATGGGCCTTAGCCAAAACTGAAGAATATATATGAGTATGATCCACAAAATAGTTCACAACGGGCTGCAAGTGCACATGAAAATCCAAATGCCTTCTGAATCTGCTGGGCTTTGCACTTTCAGCCATTGCTACCTTCAGTCTCTTCTAAAGACATTTAGACATTAGGAAAAATTTCTTCACAGAAAGGGTTGTCAGGATCTGGAAGGGGCTGCCCAGGGAGGTGATTGAGTCCCCATTCCTGGGGGTATTTAAAAGCCGGGCAGATGAGGTGCTTAGGGACATGGTTTAGTGGTGGAATGGCAGTGCTAGGTTAATGGTTGGACTTGATGATCTTAAAGGTCTTTTCCAACCTAGACGACTCTGTGATTCTATGATTCTTTTCTTTCAAGCTGCTGCTGAGGCCTCTGAAAGGCCCAAAAGTGCCAATTTAGCAGGGAAAATGTGAGTTTTGTAAAAGGCTCTTGTGTGAAGCACAAACCTCCAGCGTGAGGTTCAGCTGTGTGATGCTCCCTTCCACTTCCCATCCTGTGAGACAACCAAGCATTACCTGCACCCTGCCCACGGCTGCCGGGCTCCTGTTGCACCTCTGCGCCTGAAATAGAACATTGGTGAAGGTTTTAATTTTTTTTAGAAGTGTAGCTTCCTCCTTGTGACCACCAAGTGGTGCTCTGCGCTGCACCTTGCAGCAAGGGAAGCTGTTGGCGTTTTGAGACGGGGGGTTAAAAAGCTGTTTGCAGAAGTAGGAATGAGTTACTAGGGGAGGAGGAAACAAGTTAAGAGCCATTGCTTTTCCCCTCGCAGCGGCTATGCTACAGGGACAACATTATTCACATCTCTGTGCTGGGGCTGCGCGATGATTGATGGAGCTCGGTGATGATCAGACGTGATAAGTAGTCTCGGCACTTTCAATCTGGGTGTTCGGCTTGGCTGCCTGCTAGACTTTGGAGGCACAGAGATGGCTATCTGCTGCTTCAAAACTAGATCCTGGCAGGTGTCTCGCATTTGCCTTGCTAAAATCACAAGAAGCTTCTAAAAACCGTGTCCCGAACTAGTTTTTCAGCGATAAATATCTGATCCCAGGGGTTTTTTTGCCTGCATTTTCACCCAGTCCATCTTGGGAAAACCTCTGTTCGCGTTCCTCTGCTCCAGCGTGCTTGCTGTTTAGTGTCTTTGCTATTAAAGTTTAGAAATGTTTATAGCTGTGTTGCTCTCAGCAGAGGCAAAAGACCTACATTAACTTGTCCTTGCAGGTGTCGTGGTTTAAATTTCATTTCCTGCAAGCACTCTCCAGGTGCCATTCTCAGGTTTACAGAAGCTGTGCATTTTGTATGAAAACATGCAGTTTGATGGAGAAAATTCTTATGTTGATTTGAAATGACGGGCGCGTTATAAGACAGAAACTGCCTATAAAATGTAATGGGAATTTAAGGGGCTAACTGCATCCCTGTAAGCTCCATTAGATGCTCTGTGTGGTATAATTGTTTGCAGGAGTGATCATTCCTTTCTAAGTACTGAAAGCCATGCTATAGCAGGATGATGCAGCTAAATTCAAACAGCAGCTCATTTGTATGAAATGCAGGGCTAGATCAGAAGGTGGCAAGCAGGATTGTCTTGTCTGTCGAGCTGGAAAAAACATGCAGTGTTTTAAAGCAAATCCTTGAATTAGGAGGAAAGGAGGTGCCATGTTATGGCATAGCAATGCTGTGGCTTTATAGAATCATAGAATCCCAGTTTGGAAGGGACCTCAAGGATCGTCTGGTCCAACCTTTCCGGACAAGAGCACAGCCTAGACAAGATAGCCCAGCACCCTGTCCAGCTGCGTCTTGAAAGTGTCCAGCATGGCCGAGTCCCCTGGGGAGATTATTCCAATGGTTGACTGTTCTCATGGGGAAAAATTTTCCTCTCATGTTCAATCAAAATCTTCTCAGGATTAAGATGTACCCATTACCCCATATCTTTTCCATGTGACCCCTTGTGGCCACCCTTTAAATACTGGTATGTGGTGATGAGATCCCCTCTGAGCGTCCTTTTCTTAAGGCTGAACAAACCTAGCTCTCTCAGCCCATGCTCATACGGCTAAGAGAGGCTTCCCAGCCCTTGGATCATCTTGCTGGCCCTGCTCTGGACCCCCTCCAGCCTGTCCACATCTTTTTTGTATAGCGGGGTCCAGATCTGTACCCAGTGCATCAATTTCTCTAGGTATTCCAACCTGTGAAGTAGAGGCCAAAGGAAGGAGGCCAGCTCCCCCCCAGTTAATTCAAGTCAGATAGCCACCAACTGAACAGCTTCCCCAAAGCTCCCCAGTTTGTTTCTCGGGTGTTTTGTGCCATTGCATCCTGCAGCAGAAAGGAGAAGAGTGAAGCAACACCTACTTTGCTTACAGCAGGTATGATACATGCAAGTGTCCTACCTCAGCAGCTCCATCTTATTGCAGTGTCTGTAACCTATGTGAGGTACAGCTCCAACAGAAATAAAGGGATACCTGGATAACAAATGTTGATTCTGCTGGATTGTTAGTTTTTAACATGGTCTTAGACCCTGGCTAAACCAGATGCTCATACAGGTGTGTTGGGCTCTCCCAGTCGGAACACATCAGGAGGGAGTTTTTCTACAGGGCTGAGCAGAGCTTCTTGTAAATCAGATAAAGTGCATGACTTTTATGTTTCAGCTTTCGTCTTTGCAAAAACTAACCATCAGAAATTCAAAGCATGTCATTATTCCAGATACTATCTTTTCATGGTGGGTAGCTCCATTAGTAGCTATTAAGTAGCTCAGAAGAAAATTCTGGCTCAGGAGGTCCTTGTGTCTCTGATAACTAAAAGCTGGGAAGAGAGGCTGTGGGAAGATGGGCTCTGTGCCCTGCTCTGGTCTTTCTTCAGCATCCGTGGCTAGTTGTGGTCAGAGATGGGATGTGGGCAGAAAGCGCCTTTGGTTTGATCCAGTACGGTCGTTCGCGTGTTGCCATTTTAGATTCTAGCAATGAAATACGGCTTCAATATTTCTCTCTCCATATGTCAACGGTACAGTCAGCTTTGGAATAAGACTGGTATCTGCTCTAGTGCAGAATCCACAGGGATTTCCTTGGCGTCACATTTGTCTGCTCTCGCGTGAAGTGTTGGCTGGGCTGCCTTCTTTCCAATGCGGAGTTAAGGCTTCCTTGGTCATACCTTTGGTGCAAATCTGTTGTGACAGGAGTGCCTGTATAAACCTGCTGGGGGTCACTGCCATCAGCACTGTTCTACCGCACCCAAGAGACGATCTGCCAGCACCCATCAAAGCGAGATGCTTTTTTTATGGAGGAGCCGTATCGGTCTAATTGGGCTGGACAGTGGCATCCTTTCCAGAGCTGTGAAAGGCCTAATAAAAGTTGAAAATAGAATCAACTTATTGCCGCCTCCAAGATTGGAAATCGGGGAAATAGTTCTCACCTGAGCTGAAATGAGTTGAGCAGAGCGCTCTATAATTATATATACTCAGGTGTTTGTACAAATGCACATGCTTGTTTGTACTCTGCTATTAGGAAGCAAAATAACAGTTTTTGCTGCTAATGCATTTGGCGGTCTAAGGCAACATCTCATTGTTACTTAGCAACTTCAAACGGTGGTGAGCTCTTCCAAATTAACCCCTTTGGGTGTCTTTCCTGTTAGAAAACGGGCAGAAGTTCATTCAGCTGGTCTGCCTTTGGAGAAGTGGTATCAGCTGGCTGTCTTGGTGCTCACCTATAGAGATGTATGAACCTTCTGTCTTGTGGGATCTTTTCTGATGTTGCTTTTGTGTCTCTCTGGCCAGAGGGTGAGGAAGAGGAAGAGGATGAAGAGGAGGAGGAGGAAGAAGAAGAGGAGGAAGAAGAAGAGGAGGAGGACAAAGATATAGATTCGATGGATGAAAGTATGGAGGGTGACACGGAGCTGCCAGGTTTCACGCTTCCAGGCGAGACCTCCCAGGAGCCCATAGCTGGCCTGGAGAACCCTGTGGCCCAACTGGCTGGGGTTTCCTACCAGGTTCCCGACACCATCGAGTGGGAGCAGCAGAACCAGGGTCTGGGTAAGAGAAAAAGCCCCTTGTTCCTTTACCCTTACAGAAGACAAGTCTCCCATGCTTCACTTTGCATGGGACAGCCCCTCGTGCCGGGGAGTCTCACAAGTTGGCTCTCAAGCTAAGCACAGAGAAGGTTCATGTCTGAGGAAACCCCATGCCTCAGTGATGACTGGTTGAACTGGGACGGGTCCCAGGCAGTGTGACCTGAGTTTTCGTTTGGGGGAGAGCTGCTCTGAATACTCCAGACCTGCTCCTTCATTCCCAGAGCTTAGTGTTGTCTTGCTCTGAGGGTAGACAAATAAATACTTCTCAGGTGAGGGGAAATTTCAGTGCCCTTTGCCTGAAATGGGTTGGGTGCAGGGATATACGACATGTGAGGGCAAAACGAATAGGGTCCTTGGGTAGTTGCTCATCAGCCCATTTGCTACTTCACCAGCATTCTTGTAAATGCCCCTTTTCTGGCATTTTTAAGGGGTGTATGGTCCAGCCATGGGGCCCTATGGTGGCAGTGTTAAGCAAGATAAACCTGCAAGGCCTCTATAAAGCTTCATAAGGTTTATTCCCGCTGTACATATGGGCCCTGTGTTTTATCACTGGACTAATTTATTCCTCCAAGGAATAGCTTATCAGTGTTTATATGTGTGATGTCCATCTAATGCAAGTCAAAGCTGGTGTGGGACAAGGTAGAGTTTAGAAGAGAACTTGCCCAGCTTGGCTACGGGTACTGGGATCATTGCCCAGCATACTCAATTTCCAAGCCAAGCCCCACCAAAAGCAGTGGGAACCTTTCAGGTGAATTGGTGGGAGCTGAACCGCATCTGTTCAGAAGGTGTCTGTGTCTACTATTCAGGAGCTAGCCGGTTTGAGAAGCTCATCAAATAAAGAAACCCCAAAACTCTTTTTATATGTTGGTTATAAGAACTATCTCTTCCCCTGGATGTTTAGTTTTGATTTAACCTGGCAGTTCTCCCCCTGTAATGCTGTTTCTAGCCTGCCTGAACTCAATGGGAGGGTTGCTCTTTGAGGGCAGATTGTGTTCGCATCAGGTCTGGTATCTCCCTGTCCCACTAACTCTTGCTTGAAAAACATTGTGTTGGATGGTTGCCATGCCAGATCTGTTTCACGTGTCCTGTTATGCCATCAGGCTGGACAGGAGCTGTGTGAGGGGAATAGTTCTAGGTCTTTAAGACTTTCCAGTTGGCTTTGGTAAGATGGATTGAAGAGGTATGTGACAGTGCTCAGAGGAAACGTGTGTAAGAAACATAAGGTTATGATGGCAGTTGCATCAGCAGCTTTGTGTTCTCATCTTACTCATTTCCCTGGTGCAGGATCTTTGTGGTATCGAGCAAAACCACGAGAGGAACTGCGTATTTTGTGCACTCAGGGGTGCAGTGGGCTGGCTTGGTGAGCTCTGTACGATGGCTGGCAAAGTGAGAAGGTAGCATCGAGCTGTTAACCACCTAAAGCTATTTGCCTCGTTCAGGACCATGAGTAGGAGGATGAATGGCTTGGTACAGCTTTGCCTCTGAATCAGTCAATCTTGGCTAAGGGTGCCAGTGCTTTGTAAAATGTTGAAGAGAGGCAGAGGTTTCCAAATTCTGAGGTGTGTCCCCACACACCAGACATCACGTTGTGCAGCATGGAGGAAGATGGCACTGATACCTTTTCAGGGTTCTCGGTACATTTAACCATCCCAGCTAGGGTGGCTGATGCATTGTCATCTGGCTTGGGTCCCTGGGGGGCTCTGACGGGAGTCCTGTTCCCAGAACAGGGTGCAGGGCAATGGTTAGTTTGTCCAGAAGGGTGTCTGGAGACTGCTGAAGATGCTCTTGTGTATGACACAGGATGTTGCCATGAACTTTGGGGCTACGGAGGAGGTTGTTCTGCGTAAGTCATCAGTCACAGCTCTGTTCTTAGCTGATGCAGATCTGAACTGGAGCCATGGCTGTGTTTCCAGCCCTACCACCTTCGCTGCTGGAGGAAGAGGCTCAGGGTGGGAGATGCCTATCAGACGCGTTGGTAAATGAGGCAGGTGAGAAAGCAGTGACCAGAGGCTGAAGCTGTCCCTGATGTGCAGTAAACCTCTCTGGCTGGAGAGACTGTAATAATTGTGCACAAAAAATAAGCAGACCTGGGCTATGAAACAATATGTAGCTTTAACGCTCCTTGTGTAATAGTGTCTGTCACGAGGGGTCCTTGCCCTAGCGCAGAGTCACGCTGGAGGATGCACTTTGCAGTATCTCTTCCAGAGATCCGCTTCTGAACGTATGGGTCCGGTTCAGTTTCTGATGTTTAATATTGCATCATCCTGCAGCCTTCATCCTCCATCGCCTTCTCTCTTTCTTAAGCCTTGGAAAGGCCATCTTTCCAAAAATTTCAGACATGGGATAAATTGACTGTGTGGCAAAAGGCAGGATTTTTCTCCCTAACTTATGTTTTATTGACCCTCATGCAAATTGGAGGAGCCCTTGTGAAGTCTGTCAAGCTGGGTCAGCTGCAGTGTGCCAAGTCCCAGCACCCCAAGGACTGGGCAGACATGAATTTCTGCGTTCTCTGGAAGTGCCTGGCTGGGTTATGTGTCACCACATCCAAATGGTTTGGATTGACTTTTATTTTTAAGCTGTTGCAAGCAGCCATGAGGGAGAGGAGGAGGCTGTTGCTGAGCCGAGTTCATCTTTAGGAGTTAGATGGAACTTCTGTGCAGCGGTGTTGTAGGTGAGAAAAGAGGGGAGGTGGTGGGATCAGTCTCTGCTTGTGACTCACCCCTCTTATTCCACCAGGTAAACACTTCTGTAAAGAGCCATTTATTCTTTTTCTGTCTAGACAACCTTAATGGCTCTTTGATACTGCTTCCTTCCCCATCTACAACGTGCTGATGCCCACAGTGCTCCTAAGAGGAAGGGAAATTATTTATGTTTTAGAGGCACAAAGGTAAAGCAAGGACTTGCATGAGCTCACACCGAAAATCTGAAGCCATGCAAGGAGCTGAACCCAGGCGTTCGAAGGGCTCGTGCTGGGAGCACATGGGGAATGGGAGATGCTGTTGCATCCCTACAGCGGCGCTGGGCTCCTTTTCCCTGAGCTGCTGCTGCAGCGGTGCAGCCCTTCCCCTCTTCCCAGTGTGTGCCAGGTGGGAGTTTTGGCCCTGGTTCTCTGGCCCTGGGTGCGTGGGCACATGCTGGGCTACTGCTGTGTCCGTACCTGTGTCCATACCTGGTCCTAGTTACCTGTTTCTTTATGGGGTGTATTAGGGAGAGAGGAAGGGTGGAAAAAACGTATAGCTCATGTCAGCAGGAGGTGGATTGTTAAGAGCGGAAGGAATCCCCCAAACCTGGCAGGAGGCCAGAAGAGCTGCCCACATTGTCCTGCTGGAGCACCTGGAGAGACCAAACTCACCATGAAGGGCCCGTAAAGCTTTAGATCTGCTGGACATGTGCATGGACTATTTTTCTTTGAAACACTTTTTCTTTAAGTGTCTGTCATCTAAAGCTACCTCTTTGAAATCCCTTTCCTTCAAGTGCTTTTCTGCTAAAGCTAAAATTAACTTGACTTTAATGTTAAGATGCCTTTGTAACCACTGGACGTCCCTGGACACGGCCCCTGGAGGGGGGAGCTGCAGTTCTGAACGCAGCTGGGCCAGGGGCACTGTGCTCCCACCAGCCTCAGCCCGTGCCGTGCGTCTTTGTGCATCCCGGGGAAGAGCTCTGCACTGCCCTTCCTGAGCCAAATAGCACCAAGATGTGAAGAATTTCCCATCTTGTGCGACTGAAATATGGTTTAGAGGGGGAAGCTGTTTGGCTTGACCTGGGATATGGCATAGGGAAGGAAGACCTGAAGAAAGATAGCAGTACCCAATGCAGTACAAAATGACCTAAGCACCAAACTTATACACTTGGCATTTTCCATCTTTCAAATACTTTGCACATAGGGCCTTCTCCTGGGGATGCGTCTGTCCTCTGGCCTTCAGAATTTTGACATTTAACGCTAAAATCTATAGTACAGAAGAGCCCAGAAGTATTGGAGTAGCTATTCTCAGGTCAGTTATTATTGAGTGTGCTTGGTCTGATGGCTGACACACTGCAAATCCTTAGAGAAGAAGTAACTTGATCCACAAACAGCCTGGCAGAGCAAGAGACAGTTTGGATTTTTGTAGTAGTCAGTGAGAAAGCACTGGAGAAACAGAATCATTAAAAATGTCAATTCTGGGAAGTCAGATGGTCCCACATTACCTCCAGCTAAGCAAAAGCAATTTATAAGCACCAGTAACGAGGCTGTCAGGTTTACAGTCCGTCAGTGGATTCTCTAACCAGCTGTCTGGAATGGGTGCTTTAGATCACTTTGGGGATCACCGTCAAAGGTATTAGCAGAAGTGGTTTTAACATGATGATGTGAAAGTGTCACTTAACAAAGCTCGATGGCAAGGTTCAGTCTATTAATTACTGCATGGAAGAAACACACAAAGGAAAACTGAGTTACACTTGGGATAGAATGATTCACAGAGATGGGGGATGCCAAAGGGTAAGGAGGACCCTCCCATTGAGTCACGAGGTTCAGAGTGGACCCCCTTGCTTTCTAAATTCCTTCCTCAGAGAGGAGTTGAAGTGCAGCTAGGTCCAATCTTAGTCTCAGACTTGGTCAACAGTTTATCTCTAAGGGATTATATATGCAAAATGTATGTAAAGTTTCATTAGCATGCAATCAAAGTTACCTAAACAAAATCAAATTCACACCAGCAACATTTAGACAAAAAGTAAAGCAGAAGATTATGTCATCTGTGCCTTTATAAAATAGAAATTGATCCTCCAAAAACTGTTCTGATGGCCTGCAGCTCTGGAGAAGGAAGGTCTGAATGTGCTTTGGGATCTCTTTTGCTGTCCCGTTCAAATGCTTTGTCTTCAGAGGTTGCCAGCAAAGGACAGGGCAGTACTTCGGGACCTCTCTGCAATGTGCCCAAGATGTCTTTGGCCTTGCTCTGCTTGTTCCTTGGTTTGTACGTGGGTGGTGCATGGTAAGTGAACACCTACTGTTTGGAGAGCATGAGTGGGGCAGGAAACTTGGGCTTCCTGGGAATGACTAAAAATACATCATTTTTCCCTGCTGCCTTTTTTGTGGTTAGGTGTTTATGTGTTACAAGGAGAACTGCAGTTTGTTTAGATGGGTTCAAACCTAGCGCACAGTTTCTGCGTCCTCCTTTAGTTATTCCTCATGATGGTCTTTGTTGTACACCTCCATGAAGATAAAGGCCCTCTACTTCTGTGTTAGTGATGGCTACTCTGACTGTGCTCTTCTCCCACTTCTTAAGAGTATTTATTCTCCCAGTGTCTGGGAGACTCCTTATTTTACAGACCTCAAGCCAAGTCATAGCAACTTAGCTTGAACTGTTATGAGAACATTGTAGTAGAGCACAAAAATGTCCCCAGGCTCCCAAGCTATTTATTAATGCCATAGTGCTTGCCTATCGTCCATGTTCCAAGATGAATTTCTTACTTGGGACCTCCTGCTATCCATAGCAAGGCAGCAGCTGGACGTTGCGTTGCTGGAACATGTCCAGAGGAGAGCCACAAAGCTGGGGAGGGGTCTGGAGCACAAGGCTTACGAGGAGCGGCTGAGGGAACTGGGGTTGTTTAGTCTGGAGAAGAGGAGGCTGAGGGGAGCCCTTATCACCCTCTACAACTGCCTGAGAGGAGGGGGGAGCCAGATGGGGGTTGGCCTCTGCTCCCTGGTAATGGGCAATGGGACGAGGGGGAATGGTCTGAAGTTGTGACAGGGCAGGTTTAGGTTGGACATTAGGAAACATTTCTTCACCGAAAGGGTTGTCAGGCACTGGAAAGGGCTGCCCAGGGAGGTGGTTGATTCCCCATCCCTGGAGGTATTTAAAAGAAGGATAGATGAGGTGCTTAGGGACAGGGTTTAGTGGTGGGATGGCAGTGTAGGTTAACGGTTGGACTTGATGATCTTAAAGGTCTTTTCCAACCTAGACGATTCTATGATTCTATCCAGGGCAATTTACTAAGCCTTTATTTTTGCTGCTTTGGGTCATGCAGTAGTTTGCTTTGGGAATTCAAAGTGTGTGGAGTTGTTTGGAGAGACGATGGCATTGGCTTGTTGAGGCATATAGGGTTGTGATGTTTTGAATGTATGGCTCAAATTGTCTAAGCAGAGTTTGTTATGGTGGCCTTGTTTGAGATGTTGATTGAAACCAGTTTCTTATCCTAGGCTACCACTAATATGAGATAACAGCAGTAAACTGGGAGAGACTGATTTGAACCAGAAACCTTAACAGAGGAAACTCCATTCTTATGCTCAAAATCTTGTTTTGTGGGCAAAGGGGAGGCTCACCTCATATATATATATATATATATATAACCCCAAGAATTTATTGCGAATCTAATTGAAATCTTAAGAGGCTAATCATTATTACTCCAGATTATTAGAATCATAGAATCATAGAATCACCTCAGTTGGAAAAGACCTTTAAGATCATCGAGTCCAACCGTTAACCTAGCACTGCCATCCCACCACTAAACCATGTCCCTAAGCACCTCATCTAGCCTTCTTTTAAATACCTCCAGGGATGAGGACTCCACCACCTCCCTGGGCAGCCCATTCCAGAGCCTGACAACCCTCTCGGTGAAGAAGTTTTTCCTAATGTCTAGCCTAAACCTGCCCTGGCGCAGCTTCAAGCCATTCCCCCTCGTCGTCCCGTATTACGGGAAAAGAAATAGTAATGCAGTTAGGATTGTTACACACACACTTCTTCGTTTCTGTGCTTTATCCTGGTGTTGTGCTTGTCCTTCCCTTGCTTCTGTGGGTCCTTAGGTTGGTGGTTTCATTTGGGGGGTTGTGGTGAGTTTATTGGGGTGGGTCATCAACATCTGGAGTCCTTTGCCAGGAGGAATACAATCTCTACATTGATGGTTTCTTCTTCCTCACTTTAGGGTCCACTTGAAGTAATCTTTGTATGTTTTCTAGCATGCTTTTACACCTTGCTCTTTCTTCATTGGTCTGCAGTTCCATATTACATCTGAATTTACTATATGAGGTGGCCTTTCTGTATGTTAGATACTTTTTTTTGTTCTCTTGTTTACCCTATTTTTGTCCAGGTCTACATCTCTTTAACTGACCATTGGTATGTTGTTTATATCCACCTGCTTATGCCAGTGGCAATACCATATGACAGGGCTATGTGATTATGCTGTGGCTTGCAAGAAGTCACCTGAGTTGCCTGGTTCCCCAGCATCCATTATTGGTTTCCATCTACCCATGGAGATATTGTACACGGTGGATTTTGGAGCATCCCTGTTGATAGGAATTAAAGATATAAAAAAATAAAATGGCACTTTAGGAAGAAGTTACGAAGTGTGACAGTGTCATTCTCAACATGTACCATGTCTGTGTTTCATGTGGTTTTGTGTGTAGGATCTTAGTTCTTACAATAATGGAAGGTCACGTAACTCTCTCAGGTAATGACGAGGCACTTGCATAATAAACACGCTTTCAGAACATGATTTTTTTTTTTAACAGATAAAAAATATTTGCAGCTCTGAGTGGTTACTTACAGAGAAAATGGGTCTGGCTGTATTGCAGATCTGTGGTCGCAAATTATACTGCATAAACCATGCAACGGGTGCCACTGGTTAATGATGGTAAGACGGAGTAGCTGAGGCCGAGTAGTGGAAGGTGATGAGTATATGAAATGTCATTTTTACAGGAAGCTGGGATTAATGCTTTTATGGGCAAAAATAACCAGCATCAGGAAGACAGAAGCTGACTCAGTAGTATGGTCTTTAATTGCTGCCCCAAATGGATCTATTTTAAGTACTCTTACAGCTCGCATTGTTGGAACAGCAGAGTGCCTTTTAATCTTTAATGGATTTATCTTCTTAGTTACCCTGGAAAAGGTATCCGTGTTTTACAGGTGGCAAGCAAAACCACAGAGAGGCCAAGTGACCCCACCGGTTTCATGAGGGAGCCTTTAGCAAAGCAGGGATTTGAACGAGGTGAATTAAACTAGTGCTTGGGCATTTCCTTTCTCTTGCTGGAGGAAGGATGCGCGCACCTGCATTTCTCCCCGGAAAAGATGCAAAGGATCACACAAAAAGTCACCATCCCAACAGAAGGGACTGAGTCCCTGGAAATTCCAGGTGAGAGAGGCTGGCAGGAGCCAGGGTCAGGAGCAGAGCGAGCAAATTTTTCTTCCCAACGTGTTTGAAGTGCAGCTGCCTGCAGCAATCCTGCCCTCTGTAGCTTTGCCCTGTCCGTGTTTACGGGAGTTTTGTTACACAAAGCGTCGGCCGCCTGAGGTCTGTGCTCCAGACAGCTGCAGACTGAAATGAGCAGTCTTGGAAATACAGATGATTATTTTTCCTGTCTTTCTGGGTGCTCCAAATAATTTATACAGTTCCATATGTTCCTTGCTAGCTCCCCTTCCCTCTCCCAAGCAGTAATAAAGCTCCCATCATCAATCTGTGCCTAAATCAAGTTTCTGTTCCTTGTGAGGGACGTGTACACTGTTTGGAATGACTTCTTTTTTAACTGTCTTAAGAGATTGTTCATGGTTGCGTCTTAATCCTGGAGCAGACTCATATTTAATCAGGTTTGCCTTGACGAAGGAAATTTTGCATCCACATACCTGTAAACAGCAACGATCCTCTCTGCCAGCTCGGTGCGACACACGCTGTTGTAACGACAGAGCAGCTCCCGGGAGGGAGCAGTTCACATCGGAGATGGCTTTTTCTTTATCCCAAGGTGTTTTGGGGACTGTGTCTCTTTCCCCTCTTTAATATTGCTTCTTTCTTTGACCTGACTTGCTCCTACTTCTGCCCTGAAGCCAGCTGAGATGCCCAGCCCTGCACACCCTCAGCAGTGTGGTGCTCGGTGGTGTGGCGAGAAGCAGCCCTGTGCCTCGCGCTGGGACCTCGGACCACGCGACCTTCCAGGAGATGCAAAACTTGGAAAAGTTTGAGCCCCGTGGTCCTGACCTACCACCCTGCTCTTCCATTTTTCCATCCAGCACAAGACTGCCGTGCGCTCGCAAACGAGGCCCGTACATTTTAAATGGGAGAAGCTGGCAGCGTGTCTGTTCTGCTGTGAACTGGGATGAGGAGTTGCCAGCCACGGAGCATGAACCACTAATGGGTTGGAGCCATGTCCTTCCTCTTGGAACCACCTCAACTCTTGTCCTCAAAGTAGAAATCAAGACCAAGAGAAGGGAACAGAGATGAGTAAACCAGAAGTTTGGAGGGTGTCTTGGTGATTCCCAGCTATCAGAAAGAGGTGAAATAAAGCTGTTGCTTGTGATAAAAAAATGGAAACCTCCAGCAGGAAACTTGGGCTGGTATTTTAGCCTGACATTTTTGGTGGAGTACATTGAAAAACAGCAGCACTACAACATCCTCAGATACCTTACTTTGAAGTAGCAGCCCTTCCACGAGATTTATGGATCTAGTTAAATCTGTGTTGGCTAAGCCCATGTGTTACCAGCCCCTAAGTGCTACCTCCAGGAGCTGGGGCTGGATTTAGAGGGGTTTGCTCAGGTTTGGCTCTGCCTTCCCTCTCCCTGCCTGCGAAGAAGATGAGATCCCATCAGGCAAGGTGTTAAACTGGAATTACTGTCTATTGCTGCGAGGGGAATGAAGAGGTCCTGTCCATTCACAGCATTTCTGCCTCTTTTTCTTCAATTTGGAGTGAGGCGGTGTGAAGCCACAGAGAAATCATGTGCTGGTTCATGGGAGGAGAGAGGGGACGTTGGTCACCATGGCTGACATGGTCGGTATGAGAGGTCCCAGCTGAGGTCTGGCTGACCAGGGAACATTTCTAATGGATGGTGGGAGGCATGGCTGAACCCACGCCTGAGGGCTGCTGTCGCTGCTGCATGCCCTAGTCCTCGCTACCCTGCCACGCAAAAATCTCCTGAAATTCATACCTGCAAGGAGGGAGCGATGGCTCCTGTGGTGGAAATGGCTGTCTCCCCAGCTTGGGGCAGGAAGCCTTGGGTGATGTTTGTGTGCAGAGAGCATTAGGGAAGCTTTCCTGAAGGGAACTGAAGTCTGGACCACCGGTTGCCTACAATTTGCCTGGCAGACCATAGCTGAGCAAATTCACCCTTCTCAAGCTTGCTGGGGAGCATGGGAAGGCAGCCTGCAGCAGCACCAAGCTCTTGGGCTTTCCCAGCGCAGGAGGACTCCTTCTAACAGGCTTTCTGCCTGCATCTCTGGTTGCTTTTGTCAGCCCAAGAAAGCAAAGTTGGAAAAACTCAAGCACATGGGTGAGCATTTTGGACCTTCTCCAGCTGTTTGGCTCTATCTATCCATTTGCTACAGCCTTCAGAGTTAGGATGCATCTACCTTGGAGCAC